>OX104128.1:2009320-2609320 GCA_944470555.2 Heterobilharzia americana | reverse complement strand
ATCATTACTATATATAATTGAAACACAAACAATATCGAGGCATCCGTACAGGAGCCCATATGTCAACAGAGACTGATCAATTCGGTCCAATCAACGATGGTGTAATACAAGCAATAACACTAATGACTAAGAATATTTATAGCCCAGGTAGGTGGTCTTCATTGTACTCTGTTCTCTGAGTTTGGTTATTTAACAGTAATAAATAATCAATGAAACGTATAAACTAGTCCTTCAGGTATCAAGTGGAATTATATCACTGAGAATTGAAAAACAAATAACTTCATTCAATAAAGTAATGAACAGCTATAGAAGAAGAAAACTGTCTAATTATTATGAGTGAGTTATGATGACCTGAGAGATGGAGAGTGGTAAATTAAATCAAAATATGATGAATTGAATCATTTTATCTACTTCAAAAAAGGTTTATTCTTAAGTTCTCACTGGGTGTAAGGATAAACTCAAGAGGAGTTTACTTGAAAAATACACATCGTTGAATGCAGCTTTGAGATGGAAACATCATCATCAATATCAACATAGAACCAGGCATTACTGCGTAACGGTCCAACTTGTCACACCTCATATCAATACATCAAGTAGAAAGGTAGTGAGGTGAAAGATGAACATAACAGAATGCAATCGAAAGAAATATTAAGTACGAGAAGAAAGAATGGGGAAATGGTGAGATTCTGTATAACCTCGTTAAGATGAGGATAATGTATGTATACATCTGCGCCACTGACATCGGTTCTCAGCCATGTGATAACCTAGAATCAGTCTCCAACCTCCGTTGGTTCCTCTTATCCCGCCGACCCCAACCACCTAGTCTGCATCGCTCCACATGGCTCAAACCAACAGTCAGAGACTTCATACATTGGTGCCATGTTTTAGTCTGGCCACCTCGGGCCTGTTTCCAGCCTGGACCCACCTCAGCCAACATTGTGTGACAAGGTAATCGGTGACTAGGCATATGTAGTACATGTCCCAACCATCTCAATCGATGAAGGTTCATAACCTCGTCAACTGACTTGCCTCTACTCCCTAAAACTCTACACCTGACTTCTGCATTACTCACGTGGTGACACCACGGAATACGGCCTTCTCATGTCTCCGACATTCAATGGCCATGTTTCACAGCCATAGAGTAGAAGAGACCTGACCGCTTTGCAGTACACACGACCCTTAATAGACAAACGGATATCACGGCGGTGCCATAGGATGCGTGAATTGGCAAAAGCCAGCCGAGCCTTTTGTATCCGTGCAGAAATTTCATCGGTCACTGACCAACGCACCAGGGCTGATCCTACTTCTCAGGTAAGTGAAGTGGAAACATATAACTAATTAGTATGTGGATTGTCCATATGACGATTTAAATTTTCATTATATTTTACAAAAATATACTACTGACTATCATTAGTAGTTGTAAACCATTCAAACGGATCTGCAATGTTTGCTAGTCAGATCAAGGTGATGTAAATACTCGACGAGTTGAGTTTATCTGGGATATATCCGGAGTGATTCAGTTCACATACCCGAATGGTTTAGATTACTTGAATTCTGAATAACTAATTAAGCAAACTGTCTATACCTATAATGAAACCAAGCGTTTGTAAAATACACAAGATGTTCATGATAAATGTCACCATGGTTAACGATAAATAACAAAGTATTCATATCATATAATATGATCTACTCGACACCATCACTGACATCTAGATTATAAGGATGGAAACTTTATAACTTCATAAAGAAGTCAACAATCCTGATGATGAGACGTTCATGACAAAATATCAAAGCTCACAGAACACTCAACCACCATCCTCTTCATCTTGAGATATGAATTTTTTCATCATACTAGTAACTGGCATGAGTAGCTGAAAACCGCTTAGGTGGATCAACGATGCTCGCTATTAAGTTCTATAGAGCTATCATGCTCACCATCTTGATTTCAGTCAGGGTCAACGAGATCATATTCTGCGGTGAAATTTTCTAACTAGGAACTGAATATTTTACAAACACTGGATTTATTCATTTTTTTGTGGCTAGCAGAAGAATTCAGGATGCGCGCTTCTTTCTATTTAGGACTCATCAGCTCGATGTACCTGCACCCTAGTGCAGAGTGTTGTTCCTACTGAAATTCAAACCTCCTACCCATCGCTTCAAACGACAAAGCGTTATCCACTAGACCACCGAGGAACGATAGCCACCTCTTATACAACAGATATTGGTAATAACTATCTGTTGATGTACTTGTAATTCTCTGTTGTTATATTAGATCGAATTGTTCGACACCTGATGGCTTATGTATCACCCATGATATTCCTGATTGTGGTCGACTGGATCAGTGAGAAGCAAGAAAAGGGGGATACACTGGACCAGGGAAAAGAACCTACAAGATTTAGATTTCACCGATGACTTATGTCTAATGTCACACAAACTTGAAGATCTACAGGCGAAAACTAACAAGTTGACAGAAGAGGTGATGAGCGAGGCGAGGCGAGGCAGCGAAGACGGGACTTCAAGTGAATGTAGGGAAGACAGAGGTGATGAAGATACTCAACTAACAGCAACAACAACAAGCTCCAATCACCATCAATGGGAGAAACTTAAAGAACACAGACGAGGATGTCAAAACCAGGATCGAAAAGCAAGACAGGCGTTCAATAACCTGAAACCAGTGTGGAGATCTACTGCACTCAGCACAAAGAAAAAGGTCTGGATTTTCAACACCAATGTCAAGTCAGTGCTTCTATGTGATGGTTGAGAGACTTGGAGCTTTACGAAAGGGATTTCCAACAAACTACAGATCTTCATCAACAGCTGCCACCTACGCTCACTCGATACTGAAGCTCAGATTGCCAGAATAATGAGAATAGGCAACAAGGAACTCTGGCTGGCTGGCAACGAACCAAGGAAGCAAGAAGCTATCGCTCAACAAATATGCAGAGGGGAGTGGAGATGGATTAGGCATACACTGAGACCATTCAGGGACATCACGCGTCAGGCCACGCCTTCGAGTGGAACCCAGATGGGAAACGATGAGTTGGGCGTCCGAGACGAGGGTGACATGGAGGAGATCGTGCGAGGAAGAAATGAGAGTTTCTGGGTTGTCGTGAAGCCAGGTTCAAAAGTTTGCAGAGGACAGAGTGCACTGGAGACGTGCTACTGAAGCCCTATGTTGCATTAGGAACCGAAAGGACAAATAATAATAATAATAATGGCTTATGGGCCTCTATGCGGCTGCCTCGATATTGCCTGAATATTCATTATGGTAACTGCAAAGTTTTGTATTTTATCAAAAACTATCTTACCAAGCAAAGTAAAATAAAGCCGAATTGGATATTTCAATAGTGATAATTGAAACTACGATATACCAACTGATAGAGTAATGATTTACATATGTCTAACTCATTTTATGTCTCAGTACTGTATGTTCGACCTTCTTTATGCACTCTACACTGAACAGATATACATCTTTATGACAATAAATTATAAAATGAGTGATAATTGTGTTAAATGGTTGACTAAAAAAAATTGTGTATATTAATCCTCATGCAGTCTAAACGCCCAGAAACACTAGTGCATATTGTCCCGTAAATTTATAATGATCTCTAAATTAGTGTTATTGCTTGTATTACACCGTCGTTGATTGAACCGAATTGATCAGTCTCTGTTGACATATGGGCTCCTGCACGGATGCCTCGATATTGTTTGTGTTTCAATTATATATAGTAATGATGAATAGTAGCTAGCAGTGGAATCCAGGATGAGCATTTTGTCCTATTTGGGACTCGTCAGCTGGATGTACCTGCCTCGCAGTGAGTGGCTATCGTGGCTCGGTGGTGTAGTGGATAACGCTCTCGCGTTTGAAGCGATCGCTCCCGAGTCCCGGTGAGAACAACACTCACTGGGAGGCAGGTAAATACAGCTGACGAGTCTCAAATAGGACGAAATGTGCATTCTGGATTCCACTGCCCATCATTACTATACATAATTAAAACACAGGCAATATCGAGGCATCCACACAGGAGCCCATATGCTAACAGAGACTGACCAATTCAGTTCAATCAACGACGATATCATACAAGCAATAACACTAAAGCTATACTCGTCGCATAAGAAGTGACTGTGGTGGCTCGGTGATGTAGTGGATAATGCTCTGGCGTTTGAAGCTATCGTTCCCGAGTCCGAGTCCAGGTGGGACAACATCACTCACTGGGAGGCAAGTACATCCTCCTGATCTCTAAATTAATACAACATAAGAAACCGGATCAATAACAACACTTTTAGAAGGTTGAAATTGACTCAATTAAAATATTTATAACAACCTTGTCCAGATTAGACAATGAATCAAATCTATTTTCTGTGAAGTTTAATGATACCATCCTCTCTTAGTAGGTGGGGTTGGGTTCGAACCCATGATGTACTGGTTGAAAATCAACTGCCTAAATTAATTACTCACAATTTCACTCTTACAAGGTCATTAGATATGATTTTTTTTTGTTGGTATCTTTACAACTCACTATATAGATTGCTAGATTTGTATATTTATATAACAAGAGTTGTAGTACGATATGTTGTACACCTCTTAATATCTTGTGATACACTGGTCATATTGTAACTAAAAATAGATAAATGCATAGTAAAAGATCTAGGTTACTATGTAGTAAAACAATAGAAATAACACATTAGTCCTGAGTACAATGAAATTGTTCATTTAACTTTGTAATTATACTTGTGATGGATACTACAAAATAGTGAAATAAACGGTCATTAGAATGATTCCATGAATAGAAAAAGAATGTGAATCAGTAAACTGAAGTATACAGTGTAGACAAACAACAAGTAAATTAAACCATAGTTCGCGACCTAAATAGCTCAGTGGTAAATTCACTGACTACAACATTGGATGATGCAGATTCAAATCTCAGGCGGGATATCAGTTCCATCCAGGTTGCAGATACATCTTGCTGACAAGTGCCAAAAAGCACGAAATCTAGGTCAAGTAGGGCTTCCTGCCGATTGCCTCCTTCAACCAACTAACATCTATTAATGTGCACCGAGATGCTGAGCTTCCTAGCTTGGTAGCCAACCACATTGCAAATATAATTGATAGGATTCGGTCTGTACTCAGGACTAGACAATATGAATTGGTTGCACTCCCGTGACCAATCAATAAACCATAGGTCATTTTAGACTCATTATTATTATTATCCCTTTTTGGATTAACATTAATCAATGTAGAATCCAGCACAGAAATAGATCATTTCAAATGGTTATAATTTACAGTTATGTACAAACAAGAAGTACATAGCAAAACAATGATATGAAGGTAGATTTAGGGCAATGAAATCATTCAAGGCTTGGAAGATAACAAAGAGTGTATACCGTGTATCATCTAGAGTTATATCACTTAACGTCTCTAGTCATTGATTCTCATTCTATTGAGTAATCGTACTAGACAGCTAACATCTTCCTACATCCCTTACATCGAAAGTAAAACACTGCATTAACTGCTTTCATGTTTTGATCTGATTATCCACTTTGAAATAGGCAACAGCTTGGCAAGCCCAATGTAAGTGTTTAAATTGCTTCAAACACGAAAGGTTAATAACTTCGACTAGTTTCTTCGACTTTTATTTGTTATTTAGGACAAACATTTGATATAACATGAGCACTGAAGACATAAGCTTTATGTGAGAATAAAGCAACAATATTAAGATAGAATGGGATTATTAGGATTAGGATTATTAAAAAAGCAGCCTCAAAGACACATTTAAAGAAGCATTCACTGACTTCATTTTACTTTCCGGTGATAGAAACAAAAAGAAAACTCCAATGTGCCCTCCCACTGGTTTCGACTTTGAGCTATGTCTGATATTGTCTCCAACCATTGAGTTGTATGATCTCTGACTCTATCCAAGGAATAATGAATCACTTACAGACACTAATTTAACATAATTATCCTTCATCTCATGGCTACATATTATATACTGGTTACCTCTTCACTTCTTTCAACCAGTTTAAGCGCAGACAAACACTGAGCTGATGGGACGATAAGCGTAACATATATCCGATCCTTCGACGCCAGTGTTTCAAGATGACTACAATCAGTGAATGATGACCTCCATCATGCCCTCACCTCAGAATTACTTACATGGTGTTCCCAGCAGATGAGAGCGATCCTACGGAAACAACTGCCATCAAAAATGTAGTCGTAGGACATCCTCAGCTTGGCTTGCGATTTTGGTCGGAAACCATGTCAGTAACACCATCACAACTATCAGGGTACACAAACTTTCCAAGAAATTTCAGTAATTCATCATCAAAAGTGAGTGCAGGTACAAGCTCCTGCTGCACTTTGGACTTTAATGGTGCAAAGCACGTACCATACTGACGAACACTGATTGATTGAGATTTGAGTAGTCTACGCGATGTCATGCCGTAAAACGATATCGTCCACATACTCAAGTTCGAAAAGAAATAGGTTAAACTACCAACACGCACTTCCTTCACGGCTGTATTTAGAACATCATGGATGGCAAAAGTAATACTTGTGATGATGTTCGAGCCTATTTAGCGGAGGTGAACACGTGGTCAAGACATCCACGAACTGAAAGAAAATTGGATTTGCTCTTCACGACCAGATTCCCAAGATTTTTGCACAGCCCGCGAAGTATGATAGAGGAGAATACTTGAGACTTCATTTGGTAGCGGATTGATACCCCCGATGATTATACATACACTTCAAGACCCTTTATAAAGATGGGCGAAACAATGGTTTCATTGAAGAGTTGTGGAATACTTTTAGTCACCCATACCTTCCCAAACAACGTAGTTAGT
The DNA here is from genome assembly GCA_944470555.2 of Heterobilharzia americana. Lineage (NCBI taxonomy): Eukaryota > Metazoa > Platyhelminthes > Trematoda > Strigeidida > Schistosomatidae > Heterobilharzia > Heterobilharzia americana. The sequence continues at coordinate 2,602,480 of OX104128.1, read as the reverse complement.
TTCCTGACTACAGTATCATTTTCATCCTTAAAAATGGCAAGAGTATTTCATCTGGGTTAGGTGTCCTGTGCAGCTTTGGAACTTGAGGTTCCCTACGGACATCCGCCTTATAAGGCATATTGATGCTACATGATCATGAAGCACAATACATTGAGGTCGATGTTACTAGGATGGTACGCTAACACATGTCTATAAAAGGTGATGATCGATATACCATCGACTTCAAAGACCGTCTCATTGACATGAAGTTTCTTGCTTCCAGTGGCTCGAATAAGCTGGAACAGCTTCCAACTCTTGCCAGAGTCAAATGATACTTTCACCTCACCCACGCATTTTGTGCACAAGACCTCATGTTCCTTACGTAAATGCTGTTTGATCTGTGAAGTAACGGACTTATGTACACCTATTGTACTCGCCATCTGCTGGAATAACCGATCAACGTCAAAAAACGAAGTTTCCAATGACTCAATTTTTATTAGTAAAACGTTCTTCAAAACCACAAATCCGTTGTTTTCATGAAATCTTGCAAGTGCTCCTTCGGTTAAGCGGCACCAATATCAGTAAGGCTGGCTGCTGGTGCTACACAGTCACCGGATGAGTGTACTGTGAATACACTTTGAGCTGATAGATGGAGAAGTCATTGAAAACACTTTATTGGAATCTAATAAGGAGGACTTTAAGATACAGCATACATCAATAGCGAGGTTTTCAGAGTCCTAGTGAAACTTTTCTTTTCCTATGTGGATTAAGTTACGAACACTGAAGAGAGCTAACTTTAACCATGTAAATATCTTCAGAGTAGTTGAATGAGATATCACACCAAGTGATAAGTTTGTAGAAGCAACTATTTAGCTACTTAAGATGAGAGAGACACGTCAGAATTTGAATCACTGACAGCAGCTAACGGCTGATTGAAATAAGCATACAGATGCAAGTAAATTTGAAAATGATAACGATTTATTATTTATTTGTCCCTTGGGTTCCTAATGGAACATAGGGCTTCAGTAGCACGTCTCCATTACACTCTCTTCTCTGCAAACTTTTGAACCTGGCTTCACGATAGCCCACAAGCTTTCATTTCTTCCTCACATCATCTCCTCCATGTCATCTTCGGATGCCCAACTCGTAGCCTCCCATCTGGCTTCCACTCGAGGGCCTGGAGCGTGACGTCCCCAGTCGGCCTTCTCAGTGCATGCCCAATCCATCTCCACTTCCTTCTACTGCATATTTGTTGAGTGATAGGTTCTTGGTTGGTTCGTTGCCAGCCACAGTTCCTTGCTGCTTATTCTCATTATTCTGGCTATCTGAGCTTCAGTAACGAGCGTAGGCCGTTGTTGATGAATGTCTGTGGTTTGTTGGAAATCCATTTCGTAACGCGCCAGGTCTCTGAATCATATAGAACTACTGACTTGACTGACGTTGGTGTTGAAAATTTGAATCTTGTTCCATATGCTGAGTGCAGTGCAGAAGATCTCCACATTGGTTTCAGGTTAATGAACGCCTGTCTCGCTTTTCCGATCCTGGCTTTGACGTCCTCGTCCGTGCCGCCTGTAGTTGAGACAGTGCTACCTAGATAGGTGAAAGGGGCTACTTCCTTTAAGTTTCTCCCATTGATGGTGATTGGAGCTTGTTGTTGTTGCTGTTAGTTGAGTATCTTCATCACCTCTGTCTTCCCTACATTCACTTGAAGTCCCGTCTTCGCTGCCTCGCCTCGCATCACCTCTCCTGTCAACTTGTTAGTTTTTGCCTGTAGATCTTCAAGTTTGTGCGACATTAGACATAAGTCATCACTGGCGAAATCTAAATCTTGTAGGTTCTTTTCCCTGGTCCAGTGTATCCCCCTTTTCTTGCTTCTCACTATTTGTTGCATGATCCAGTCCAGATCACCACAACCAGGAAGATCATGGGTGATAGTAGACAGCCTTGTTTTACTCCTGTCTTCACTTCAAAAGCATCACTGAACTTCCCATTGTGAATTACTTGGCATGTGGCGTCTTCATATAGTTGTTGAATGAAGTTGATAAAGGTTTGTAGTATTCCGTAGTGTTGAAGCAACTGCCCAATTACTTCTCGGTAATTTCTATGGGGACTAGTTTTTAAGCCTTTAACTTGAAGTCTCATTTAAAAGACTGTGAAGTAATGTGAGACGTTGCATTCCAGGTTTTTTTAAACCCTTCTATAGGTATACCTTTCGTGTATACCAATCCAGTGACAGCATCAAACATTTACTTTCAGTCTTTCACTTTTGTGGAGATACTTCCCCACTCTATATGAAGGTAATACATTAAAGAATTCTATGACAGAGGTTATATCCATATAAGAGTATATTGGGAGAATCACCGTGATCATTCCAATCGGGTCTTTTGTTGTCCAGTAATCAAAGCCTAAACTCAACACTACTCACACAGTGATTTAACCATATGCTAACAGTGCTAGGAGGACATCTGTGGTCAAAAACCTGTCCCTCTTTATATCTTCTACTTTCAACGGCTAGCACAGAAAAACACAACCTACCAAATGTATGCATAGAATTATTAGCAGTCTTGTTTAATAATGTACTAACACAGTAATTAATTCTATTTCGGATTAGCTGATTGCTAACACCACCTCCAACTAAATTGCACTAGTCTTTCTAGTCTCATATTACTTACATGAACACAAACACATACCTTCTTTGAAACCTGGGAGCACTGGATAGCCACTGTTTCGCCGTAGTATGCGATTCCTCAGCAGTGCGCATCCATGACCCCACCGACCAGGGATCAAACCTGGGATCTTCAGATTCCATGGCCAGCACGTTATCATTGAGCCACTGGGTCGTAATCCAATGGTCCACATTTCCTACTTCTGTCAGTTCACGATATAGTGCTATCTACATCCAATCTCATTGTTGAGTAACTATCCTCATGTTCAACTTGGTTGACTCCAGTGGTCACGACTTTTCAATGGAACTTCGGGAATCACCTCTAGAATCTAGTCACCAATGAGTGCTAGATTAATTTTATGTGGAGGTCGAACATGAGGACAGTTACTCAACAACGAGATTGGATGTAGGTGGCGATATATCGTGTACTGACAGAAGTAGGAAATGTGGACCAGTGGGTTACGACCCAGTGGCTTAATGATGACGTGCTGACCACGGAACCTGAAGGTCTTGGGTTCGAGCCCTGGTCGGTGGGGTTATGGATGCGCACCGCTGAGGAGTCCCATGCAAGGGCGAAACAGCTGTTCAGTGCTCCAGGTTTGCAATGTTCCTCCAACTGATGTCAGTCCATGATGAATTCCAACTTAAAATCAATTATTAAATCTCCACAAACCTCCAGATAGACACCTTTGTTTAGGTTTACGAAAAGAAAAAAAAAGCATGTTGGTTTATGTTTTCTTAATCCCTGTTAGTCTGTGTTTCTTGATCTCTCTAGCTGTACATTTTTATATCCACAGGTGCATCAATTCATCACGAAAGTGTACAAGGACTCAGACAATTATCGGGTATTGATTAGTTTTAAATAAGAATGGATAGTGGCTAGCAGTGGAATCCTGGATGCGTATTTCGTCCTATTTAGGTCTCGTCAGCTAGATGTACCTGCCTCCTAGTACAGAGTGATGTTGTTCCCATGGGGATTCGGACTCTGGGGCGACCGCTTCAAACGCGAAAGCGTTATCCACTACACCACTATTTATCATTACTATAATTAGAACATAGGTAATATTGAGGCAACCGCAGAGGAGTCCTTATGCTAATAGACACTGATCAATTCGGTCCAATCAACGATGGTATAATACAAGCAACTACACTAAGTAGTTTTTGTTGGTGTGAATAAAGATGAAACTTAAAACCTCACTTATAATTCTCAAATTAACTTAAATTCGCTAACTAAATTGCCTATTATTGCTCTATATTAAAACAGGTGGTCTTCTGTACCGAACTGTATCAATTATCAATACAAGTTTGCCTCATTGTTCTTCTGATATCAGTACAACTATTTTGTAGGAAGGTGTAGACTGTCTGATTGAATATTCAAAGATAATAGGGATTAATACTTGAAGACTTTTTACAATGTGACATTTCTTATTTGGTGTACGGTAGTCTTACATAAAGAGTATAGGAAAACAATTATTTAATGTTGAATTTCATACTCTCTCCTTCTTAATTCTTTCACAACTTAATCATCGAATAAACATTGATGAAGAAACAGGAAATCTGATCAGTATCCATAAAATTTGAAAGTTATATAAAAATCCATAAGTTCTGTGATCAGTCTGCTAATTTTTATCATATGATAATACTAATGTACATAGGGCAGTTGAAAACAAATCTGTTTATGAAGTGTACCATAAGTCTAGCTGCATTTCCTTTCACAGAGTCTCTGGATAGTGTATTTAAACATAAAAGCGTTTGTATATCAGAAGAGAGATGAAAGTCAATGTGTAGCATACTGTCGTTGAAATGCTGTAGTTCAATGAAGGTGTTCGAGAAATTCACAGTTACACTATGATCGCTGAGTCACAGTTATGATAATAACTCTGAGAACAATCCGATCAAACACGTAATGGAACTTTACTGGTTCACTCAAAAGTTCTTGTATGATTTCAATATGAAGTTTACACTCGATGACTGAAATATCTTCGATTATGAATTTGTTATTCCACTTTTTTTTTCTTTTCATAGCAATTCCAGATTTCCGAGTAATTTCACCAAGATCTATTTATGATCGCCTTCATAACCAGTAGTCAGTTGTTGATAAATTATTGCATAATCCTACTCGATCTGATTACATATTTTGATTGAGAAAGTGTGACAGATGATGTATTCTTGTAAATGGATTTCGCTTCGGTTAAAATTATCAATAATAAATGGTAAATTATTATTATTATTTGTTCTTTGGATTCCGAGTGGAGCACAGAGCTTCAGTAGCACGTCTCCAGTGCATTCTGTTCTCTGCAGTCTTTTGAACCAGACGCCACAACTGGCCACAAGCTTTCATTTCTTCCTCACATCATCTCCTCCATGTCACCCACGGTACCGACGCCCAACTCATCGTTTCCCATCTGGGTTCCACTCGAGGGACTGGCAGGGTGAGCGATGTCCCCGAATGGTCTTCTCAGTGCATGTCCAATCCATCTCCACTCTCTCCTGCATATTTGTTGGGCGATGGGTTCTTGATTGGTTCATCGCCAGCCAGCCAGAGTTCCTTGTTCCTTATTCTTATTATTCAGGCCATCTGACCTTCAGTATCGAGCCAGTGTAGGCAGTTGTTGATGAATGTCTGTGGTTTGTCGGAAATGCTTTTCATGACACGCCAAGTGTCTGAACCATAAAGCACCACTGACTTGACTGAATTGGTGTTGAAAATCCGGATGTTGTTCACACTTTATGCTGAGTGCAGTAGATCTCCACAATGGTTTCGGTTAATGAATGCGTGTCTTGCTTTTCCGATCCTGGTAATAACTTGTAAATGCGTTATGTTAATTCATGCATCCAATTTATTCATTATGATATTTGTTTCAATTATCCTAATGACTTAAAACAGTCATCAGAGCAAATTTGGGGGCCTGATTGAAACTTAGGCTACCAAACATTTTTAATCATATATATTTTAACACATTTTATATTGCTGATAACTTTTACAGGTTTTATTTTCTGAAGAAACGATTTCCATGAAGTTGCAATACGTTAGAAATTTCTTTCTCTACTTCAATGAGATTCTACAGATATATTTTCATGTATTTTTTTAGCATCCTTAGTTCGAATTCCAAATTCTTTTACTACCTGAATGAAGTGCCACTAAAAAAAATTAGACTTGCTTTTTTACTCATTCTCCTTTCCAGATCAGAAGGTAATCTAAAATCGCTAGCTGGCTGTTGAATATTATTGCTTTTACTACCGTCATTATTGACGTTACTGAAATCCCACCAAAAACCAAATTTTCATTTCACCTTCAATCATCACCCAGTATCAATACAAGTTCCCTAAACTACTACTATCTCAGCCAAAATGATAATCAACATGACCCCACCACCACCACCACCACCACCACACATTCTCTAATTCAGTTAGATTTCGATTGGGATGACAAGTCCTGACTGGGAAGCCAGTGTGAATACGAACAGGCGGTAGTAAGGAGTTACGAATTCATATGGTAGTCGGGCAAACAACCCTTTGGTGATTGAAGTGAAATAAAAATCTGGTCAGCAATCGGACCTAGTAGGTCAGTTGGTAGAGTAGAGTATTGGGCCGGTAACCCGGTGGTTGTTGGTTCGAATCCAGTCGCAGTCCAAATTTTCATTTCACCTTTGATCATCACCTATTATTTCGTTAGAAAATATTGCATTGAAAGTGAATTTGTTGAAACATTTTTTGCTGAGAATTCCACACTACATGAGACACACTGTATAGAATAAAGTTATTATTATCATAAGTACTATTATTAGTAAAACCACATAGTCTTTGTAAAAAAACTTCAGTAGTTAAACTCATGATATTTTGTTTAGACAGCCAGTTATGCTGATAGGAAAGTGTTAGTCGTGTTAAGAGGTTCACTAAATACCGGTTAAGTCATCACAGATGAAAAAGATTGGCTATAGTAATACTACAATATAGTAATTATAAAAGTGAGAAGAGGGGCACACACTGGACTGATGAAAAGAGCCTAGAAGATTTGGATATCGCCCATGATTTATGTTGAATGTCGCACAAACTCGAAGATCTATAGGCAAAAACTAACAAGTTGATAGAAGAGGCAGCAAAGACGGGACTGCAAGTGAATGTAGACAAGACACAGGTGATTAAGATACCCAACCAACAACAGCATCAACAACAACAGGCATCAATCACCATCAACAGGAGAAACCTAAACCAAGTAGTCTCTTTCACCTACCTACCTACCTAGACAGCATCGTTTCAACTACACGCGGTGGTCGCATACACGACCATGTCAAAGCAGCCAGATCCGAAAACCAAAACACCCTTTCCCTAATCTCAAAACAGTGTGCACATCTACTGCACTCACCATAAAGTGTCAACAACATCCGGATTCTCAACACCAATTCAATCAAGTCAGTGCTGCTATACAGTTTAGAAACTGGGCGTGTCAAGAAAAGCATTTCCAACAAACTACAGACATTCGTCAACAGCTGCCGCCCACGCTCACCGATACTGAAGATGAGATGGATGGTCAGAAAGAATAAGCAACTAGGAACTCTGGTTGGCTGGTAACGAACCAACCAACAAATATGCAGTAGTAGGAATGGAGATGGATTGGGCATATACTGAGAAGGCTGATTGGGGATATCACACGCCAGGCCAGCCAGTCCCTCGAGTGGAATCCAAAGGGGAAACGACGAGTTGGACGTCCGAGACGAGGGTGACATAGAGGAGATGATGTGAGGAAGAAATGAAAGCTTGTGGGCAGTCGTGGCATCAGGTTCAAAAGACTACAGAGGACAGAGTGCAATTAAGGCATGGCTACTGAAGCCCTATGTTCCACTAGGAATCCAAGGGAAAAATAATCATAATAAATAATTATAAAATAGTCCATATAAATTACGGATAAGACGTAATTTAACATGAGTGTAAAACTTGGCCACTGTGGTAGAATTTAATTCTATATTACATTCATGTATAACACTGATCTACTATTATTTACTTTATGACGAAGTTTTCAGCATAAATTATTACTGCTCATTATCATATTTCAATGTAGTCACACTGCTTTCAACAATCGATTATCACATTCATGTCACCTCTTATTCCTTGTTTCTATTGTATTAAAATTTTCCATATCTCTGGTATAGGTGTTGCATCGTTTCTATTACATGTGTTATGTTGCGTGTCGGTTCGATGAACAAAGATTCAGTAATCAGTCTCTCTTCTAACTTAAGCATAGTGGTTTTACACCACTCTAATTTGTGGTTGTGTGTTACTGTATGCATTGCAACAGCTGAGGTGTTTTCTAGATTATTGATCTTATTGGGGTCTGTCATCCTATATTTAGCTACATTCCTATGTTCTACTAATCTGACTGGTCCCAACTGGCTAGTTTGACCTATGTACTTGACCTCGTAGTCATTAGATGGAATTTGGTAGGTTCTGTCAGATCCTTAAGCCAGTCGACAAAGCTTAGCTCTGGGTGAGTTTTTAGGTTTAAATCCCACCCTAATTCCAGCTATGTTGAGAATCCTACGTAAAGTTTCTGATGTACCATTCTTATAGGGTAACACAATGAAGGCTGTGAACTCCTTTCTACTCATGTTGTCGTTTCTTGTGTGTTCGTTAGAATTTCTGAACAAACTGCGGAGGATAATTATTAACGCTTCTTTTGTGTTCTTCAATTCCCTGTTAAGCTTCATGCACTGACTAGTCACTTTTCTAGCTCTACCACTTAAACATTTGACTAGACCTGCCTTAACTGACATTGGATGAGATGACCTGAAGTCTAGATACTTGTTAGAATGTGTCGATTTTCTGTAGACGGTGATATCCAAACCGACGGTCTGTCCTTCGTTTATCCTGCGATCCAACACACCAGAGATATGAAAATTATAACTACCAATAGAAACAAAGAATAACAGTGTTATTGCTTGTATTATACCGTCGTTGATTGGACCGAATTGATCAGTCTCTGTTGGTATATGGGCTCCTATGCAGATGCCTCGATATTGCCTATCTTTTAACTATGTATAGTAATGATGGATAGTCGCTAGCAGTGGTGTAATACAAGCAATAACACTAAACCTATACCCGTCGCACAAGAAGCGGCTATTGTGGCTCAGTGGTGTAGTGGATAACGCTCTCGCGTTTGAAACGATCGCTCCCGAGTCCCGGTGGGAACAACATCGCTCCGCACTGGTAGGCAGGTACATCCAGCTGATGAGTCCCAAATAGGGCATCATGGATTCCACTGCTAGCCACTGCCCATCATTACTAATGATAATATGTGTTGGAAACTTAATCATTAAGCAAATAATACTGCACCACACTGTATTATAAATCAAATAAACAAATCTAATATGGAAATAATTTAACCTGGTTACCAGTAACTGAGTTGAGCATTACACATACGACATTAACTGTAACGGGAATGTAGACATAACTCTAAAGGCGTAAACATTAATAAAGCTTTGTATTGTTTTCAGTTTAATGAGAAATAAGAATGTGAGAATAATATCATGCAATAAATGCTTTATTTGGTTGGTTGTGGCTAGCAGAAGAATCCAGGACGCGCGTTTCGTCCTATTTGGGACTCGTCAGTTGGATGTACCTGCACCCCTGTGACGTTGTTCCCACTGAAACTTGAACCTCATACCTATCGCTTCAAACGCCAAGGCATTATCGACCATGCCACGAGGGAACGATAGCCACAACTGACGAGTCCCAAATAGGACGAAACGCGCATCCTAGATTCTTCTGCTAGCCACAACCAACCAACAGAGGTCGAACAATTCGATCCAACAAAACAATAGAGAATAACAAGTATGTCAATAAATAGTAATAAACGCTTAAGTTTTTTTTCAAACTATTGAATCCAAAAGTTACTCACATTCCACGTTGTTAAGTGAATAACAAGTAACTGTGAATCTTACAGATATCATGTATAAATCTCTTACGAAAAATAGCCTCGGTGAGTGGTATACATCCCTCATAGTAATCAAGTTAAAAGTACTGACGCAAATCCAGTTATTTTTTAACTTATTTGCAACAAATATCTCGTGACCACCTTAAAATAGGATGCAAAAATGATGACCTCAGTAAAGAATATGTTTATCCTTGATTATTTTGCAATAACAACTTTGTAATGAACTTTAGTATGAATAGTCTAAGCCACGATAAATATAAGATTGGAATTAGGGATTTTGACGGCCTTGACCGACTATCAAAAGACCTTGAAGTGACTAAACAAGTTGAAGGTGACTATGTAGTATTACTGAGGACGTTCTGAATTATTGAAAGGATGTCTAGAGAAAGACCGCATCTATGCCTAAATTCATGTATGGTAAACAGGATGTGACATTTCCTACTGTGTAATTTCTTTGCAAGGCAAGAACAAAAAACATTATGGGATGAATCGAATTCATTTCATGTACTTTAAATCTCTCACATACGAAGTATTAAATTTAAAATGTTGTACAGTGAGCTATTAGTGTTGCCTGTGACTGTGAAACATGGCGATTGAAGGTGGAAGACATGAGAAGGTTTCAAGTGTTTGACCACCGTTGCCTTTGTAGTATTGTCCGTATTCCGTGGTGTCACCATGTGAGTAATGCAGAAGTTAGGTGTAGAGTTTTGGGGAGAAGAGGTAAGTCAGTCGACGAGGTTATGAACCTTCATCGACTCAGATGGTTGGGACACGTACTACATATGCCTAGTCACCGATTACCTCGTCACACAATGTTGGCTCAGGTGGGTCCAGGCTGGAAAAAGGCCCGAGGTGGCCACACTAAAACATGGAACCAATGTATGAAGTCTCTGACTGTTGGTTTAAGCCATGTAGGACGATGCACACTAGGTGGTTGGGGTCCACGAGACAAGAGGAACCAGTGGTTGGAGACCCTAGGTGATATGGCTCAGAACCGAAGTCAGTGGCGCAGATGTATCCCCACATATATTATCCTCATCTTAACAACACTATACCGAATCTCACCATTTTGTCACTCCTCTTTCCTTTCTTCTCCTACTTTATATTTCTTTTGATTGCATTCACTTATCTTCATCCTTCACCTCACTACCTTCTTACTTGATGTGCTGATATGAGGTGTGGCAAGTTAGACCGTTACGCAGTAATGCCTGGTCCTATGTTGATAATGATGATGATGATGAGTCAAACCACAAAATCGATCAGTAAACACACAAAAAAAAGTACTACGTGACAGTAGTACAGAAATGTCATTACAGCTCAAGGTGGTAGGAATTTCGATAACAGAGGAAAGGGGGAACATAAAAGATGTTGTGAAAAGTCTATCAGTTAATGATAGAGGAATGGAAATGAATGTGCTAATAAGCATGATTAAGATATAATGGAATAAAGTAAGTAGAAAATGACGGGAATATGAATAATGTTTGAGAATAATATGCAAAGCAATAAGATGAAGGAATCATATAATAAAGCTGTAAGAAAGGAACATCCATCCACCCATCCAAATCACCATAGGACCAGGCATTACTGCGTAACAATCCGAGTTGCCACAGCTCATATCAATACATCAAGTAAAAAGGCAGTGATGCGCAAGATGAAGAAAAGAAGATTTAGTCAAAAGAAATATAAAGTACTAAAATAAAGAAAGGAAGAATTAGAAGATAGTGAGATTCAGTACAGAGTTAAGATGAAGACAATGTGTGTATACATCTGTGCCAGTGACATCAGTTCTGAGCCAAATCACCTGGCGTCTCCAACCACTGGATTTCGCCGATCATGATTTATGTTGAATGTCGCACAAACTCGAAGATCTACAGGCAAAAACTAACAAGTTGATAGAAGAGGCAGCAAAGATAGGACTGCAAGTGAATGTAGACAAGACACAGGTGATTAAGATACCCAACCAACAACAGCATCAACAACAACAGGCATCAATCACCATCAACAGGAGAAACCTAAACCAAGTAGTCTCTTTCACCTACCTACCTACCTACCTAGACAGCATCGTTTCAACTACACGCGGTGGTCGCATACACGACCATGTCAAAGCAGCCAGGATCCGAAAACCAAAACACCCTTTCCCTAATCTCAAAACAGTGTGCACATCTACTGCACTCACCATAAAATCTGAACAACATCCGGATTCTCAACACCAATTCAATCAAGTCAGTGCTGCTATACAGTTTAGAAACTGGGCGTGTCAAGAAAAGCATTTCCAACAAACTACAGACATTCGTCAACAGCTGCCGCCCACGCTCACCCGATACTGAAGATGAGATGGATGGTCAGAAAGAATAAGCAACTAGGAACTCTGGTTGGCTGGTAACGAACCAACCAACAAATATGCAGTAGTAGGAAATGGAGATGGATTGGGCATATACTGAGAAGGCTGATTGGGGATATCACACGCCAGGCCAGCCAGTCCCTCGAGTGGAATCCAAAGGGGAAACGACGAGTTGGACGTCGGAGACAAGGGTGACATAGAGGAGATGATGTGAGGAAGAAATGAAAGCTACTGGCTAGTTGTGGTGCCAGGTTCAAAAGACTGTAGAGAAGAGGGTGGAATGGAAATGTGCTGCTGAATCCCTATGTTCCACTAGGAACCCAAGGGAAAAATAAATAAGATAAATAGTAAAGATCACTTTTTGACACGCATCATTGAATAAAATCATTCTTCAGAGAAATAAGTAGTATTGTATAGACAGTGAAGTGGCTACCTCAAGAACCAATCCACATAAGGATATAAATACATCCATACCTTATTTTTATACAGACAGTGATATTATATATCTTTATTTACTTCACTTTATCGTTTTATGTTACTTTACAACCTTAGAGATTATTTACACTTACCTTTTTTTCTCCACCTTGGCATACCAACTTAAAGTGAGATGTGGCAACTTGAACTGATATACAGTTATATCTACCAAGTTCAATATTGTTTCTATGTCTTAGCCTATTTGCCTGACATGATCATTTAAAATAAAGGGAGAGGAGAAAATACTAATTGATTTCATTTTATTGCTAACCGACTTACCATTTGTATAGCATTTAAAGTTTTCCCATATTTTGCAACACCTAATAATAAAGTTTTCTCTATACTCATTGGGCATTCTTCAGCACAACTGTTTGCATCACCAAATTTAAAATATCTCTCTTTAATTTCTCGAAGAAACGGTAGATCTATAAGACCAAGTAAAACAAGGTGATAAATTAGTGGTAAATACCTGCGGATGTTGGTTTCAAAATTAGATCGATAGCGTTGGCCCAATCAGAACGAATGAGATATCTGAAAAAACAATTGAAATAAAACAATTATCCAGTTAATATAAAGGTTGAAGATGAAATGAAGATTGCGACTGGATTCGAACCAACAACCACCGGGTTACCGGCCCAATACTCTACTCTACCAACTGACCTACTAGGTCCGATTGCTGACCAGATTTTTATTTCACTTCAATCACCAAAGGGTTGTTTACCCGACTACCATATGAATTCGTAACTCCTTACTACCGCCTGTTCGTATTCACACTGGCTTCCCAGTCAGGACTTGTCATCCCAATCGAAATCTAACTGAATTAGAGAATGTGTGGTGGTGGTGGTGGTGGTGGTGGTGGTGGTGGTGGTGGTGGTGGTGGTGGTGGTGGTGGTGGTGGTGGTGGTGGTGGTGGGGTCATGTTGATTATCATTTTGGCTGAGATAGTAGTAGTTTAGGGAACTTGTATTGATACTGGGTGATGGTTGAAGGTGAAATGAGAATCCGGATCGCGGTCGGATTCGACTCAGAGACCGCTGGGTTTCCAGATCGATGCTCTATCAAGTGAGCTGCGACGTCCGACTGCTAACCAGATTTTTATTACACTTAAATCACTACCCAGTGTAAATATTAGTCTGCCAAACCACGGCTATCTCAGCTGGTCAAAATGAGAATAAACATCTATTATTTGTTTTCCTAAACATTTACTACTTTCAAGTACTGAGAAAAAATTAGTGAGAAATGTCTACTAGAAAGAGAAAAACAATCCACTCGATAGATTAGTATTTGTGAAATGTTCTTGAAGTGAAATACGGTACATTCATCAAAGTTCTTCTTCTATTATTATTATTATTATTATTATTATTATTATTATTATTATTATTATTATTATTATTATTAGCATTATTATTTGTCCCTTGGGTTCCTAATGGAACATAAGGCTTCAGTAGCACGTCTCCATTCCACTCTCTTCTCTGCAATCGTTTCAACCTGGTTCCACGACAGCCCACAAGCTCGCATTTCCTCCTCGCACGATCTACTCCATGTCACCCTCAACACCAACGCCCAACTTGTCGTTTCCCATCTGGATTCCCCTCGAGAGCCTAATGCGTGATGTTCCCAGTCGGCCTTCTCAGTGTATGCCCAATCCATCTTCACTTCCTGCTACTGCATATTTGCTCAGCGATAGCTTCTTGGTTGGTTCGTTACCAGCCAGCTAGAGTTGCTTGTTGCTTATTCTTATAATTCTGGCCATCTGATCTTCGGTAACAAGCCAGCGTAGGCAGTTGTTGATGAATATCTGTAGTTTGTTGGAAATCCTTTTCATAACGCGCCGCCAAGTCTCTGAACCATGCAGGAGCACTGACTTGACGGAATTGGTGTTGAAAATCCGGATCTTGTTCCACATGCTGAATGTAGAAGATCTCCACACTGGTTTCAGGCTAACAAAGGCCTGTCTTGCTTTTCCGATTCTGACTTTGACATCCTCGTCTGTAAAGTTCTTCTATAGGATGGATAGTTTCAGCAACTCTCTTATAAAGTTAAAGAAATTTAAAGTTACAGACTACCGGGAAAACTGGACTGGTACTGTCAGTTTTTCAACAATCAATAACTCAACTTGATATCAAAAGATGGCTAAGCTTCAAACACCTAAAATGTTAGTTAAATACTTTTAGTAGCTTACCGTAGGATAGATTAAATGATTTACCGGTTATTTTATGGAGTGAAGTGTTCTTACATGGTTCTGCATCATCTGTGTTCACTGACCTTAGCGATTTAACTAGAGTTGAATGATCAAATATTCATAAGTCTTTCAGTAAAAATAAGTGTTTTGTATTTTGACGTACAATTCATTACGGACTGATATCAGTTGGAGAACCATTGAAAATCTAGGAGCACTGGACAGTTGTTTCGTCCTAGTATAGGACTCTTCAGCAGTACACACCCATGACCCGGTTAGGGCCGAACCAGCTATCTAGTGCTTCCAGTCAGTCTATGATGAATACTACCTCAGAACTGAAATCCCTTATTCACCTCAAAATAAGTTAGTGACATGCTTCCAGATGGATATCCCCTGAAGTTCTAATGAAAAGCCGTGACCTGTGGCGTCAACCAGTCGTAAGGGAAGCGGATGCCAACTGAAGAACTTGGGTGATAGTCAAGCTATATAGTGACTTGACACAAGCTG
Source organism: Heterobilharzia americana (assembly GCA_944470555.2). Classification (NCBI taxonomy): domain Eukaryota; kingdom Metazoa; phylum Platyhelminthes; class Trematoda; order Strigeidida; family Schistosomatidae; genus Heterobilharzia; species Heterobilharzia americana. Next base: position 2,587,404 of record OX104128.1, on the reverse strand, counting down.
GAAACCATCGGACTCCGACTCAGTGGCTGAATGGTTAACGCGTTCGCCGGGAAACCTGAAGGTCCTGAGTTTGGTCCCTAGCCGGGTCGTGGGTGCGTACTGCTGAGGAGTCCTGAACAAGGAAGAAACAGCTGTTCAGTGTCCTCAGATTTTCAACGGTTCCTTCAACTGATATCACTCCATGATGAATAATACCTCACAATAAGTGTTTCTTTCGATCCATAAATAGTTCTCGTTTAGGCAGTACCTATTAATTTGAATTTGAATCCCAACAAAAATGAGCTGGATTGGTTGGAAATACATACGCTTTGAATTCATGCGATTCGATGTATAAGATGTATTTGTTGAATACTGATTGATACATAGTGTGCAGAAAGATTGACAAAATCTTCCTAAGAATCCATATATGCCTAAAGCCTTTTTCAACCAATCGCTTTACTTCGAAATTTCAGGAGAAAACATGTGAACCAACGTGTAAGCATTAGGGTGGGTTGAAGAGACCAAAAATCAATAGAATTTAAACCTAATAGGCCTGGTAGTCAGGGTCATTGTAATGTGTATAAACCTTGTAATTTGTATGTATTGTTAACGTTGTAAATACACCTTGTGTTCTATTACCGCATTTTCTACTTACGGAGAAACCAAGTGATCAGCAAGGCTCTGCCATAGTCACTGGTAAGTTTTTTTTTTAGGTGGCAACTGAAGTGTATATTTTGCATCATTCCTTAAGGTTTTGACCTTGCTAAGACTATGTCCTACATAGGTGACTAACTCTGCAGGCACACCCAACCCAACTACTGAAATACCTGATTAGATTTTGGTATTTTATGGGAAAAAAAACTACCTTTCTACTCGAAATAAAGGAATCTAATTGGTTACTTCTGTAGTCAACATTTACAGTTATTTCTTGTCATAGTTAATCCAATGTTCACCCTAACAACTAACTAAATAATCGATTAGGTTTCTCTATTTCACAAGCTGGGCAACTGAAAAACTACTCAGCTTTGAACTATGTCAATATAGACCGTATAATTTGTAAATCATATGCAAATTCATAATCTTACTTCAGGTTCATATGATCTGAACTAATTCAACCCTGTGAGCTGAATTTTTCTAAACACATCGCTGAAGAGCTGAGACTTCGCCCCAAACCAGTTAAAACCGTCGTTCAATGTTTAGTTCATTCTGATCTGGCTAGCGAAAAATCTACAGATTAGCCTGAATGGTTTATAACTATTCAAGTTGTTCATTAGTAAACTTTTCTATTACGACTGGAAAGATAGTTCTTTTATAAAATAAAGAAACCTAATAGTTTATTTCAATAGTTACTAGGGTGGGAGTGATTTTAAAGACTATATTGAAAACTGATAAGATAACCAATTACGCTTCTTTACCTTATGAAAAACTACGATCCCGGCTTATGGAGGTTTCCCTCTCGTCACCTAATTACAAAGACGTTGACCCAATCACAGGTGAATTTTCTTTAGATCTAGAATATGCAGATGACATAGTCCTGTTAGATGAAGGGGCTGACAAGATGCAGAGTCTTCTGGACACTTTGAGTGGGAATTTGAGAATGTTTGGGATGCGATTTTCACCACCCAAATGCAAATTTTTGCTCCAGGACTGGTCTTCAGCGGTGCCACGGCTAACAATAGAGAGTGAAGTGGTTGAGTGTGTTGACCACTTCACCTACCTGGGAAGTAGGATCAACCCTGGTGGGTTAGTTGCCGATGAGATTTCTGCACGGATACAAAAGGCTCGATTGGCTTTTGCCAATTTGCGCCACCTATGGCGCCGCCGTGATATTCGTTTGTCTATTAAGGGTCGCGTGTACTGCACAGCAGTCCGCTCTGTTCTATTATATGGCTGTGAAACACGGCCATTGAAAGTGGAGGATACAAAAAGGCTTCAGGTGTTTGACCACCGTTGCCTTCGTAGTATAGGACGTATTCCGTGGTGTCACCATGTGAGTAATGCAGAAGTTAGGTGTAGAGTTTTGGGGAGAAGAGGTAAGTCAGTTGACGAGGTTGTGAACCTTCATCGACTCAGATGGTTGGGACACGTACTACGTAGGCCTAGTCACCGATTACCTCGTCACACAATGTTGGGTGAAGTGGGTTCAGGCTGGAAAATTGCCCGAGGTGGCCAGACTAAAACATGGCACCAATGTATGAAGTCTCTGACTGTTGGTTTAAGCCATGTAGGACGATGCACACTAGGTGGTTGGGGTCCACGGGACAAGAGGAACCAGTGGTTGGAGACCCTAGGTGATATGGCTCAGAACCGAAGTCAGTGGCGCAGATGTATCCCCACATATATTATCCTCATCTTAACAACACTATACCGAATCTCACCATTTTGTCACTCCTCTTTCCTTTCTTCTTGTACTTTATATTTCTTTTGACTGCATTCACTTATCTTCATCCTTCGCCTCACTACCTTTTTACTTGATGTGCTGATATGAGGTGTGGCAACTCGGACCGTTAGGCAGTAATGCCTGGTCCTATGTTGATAATGATGATGACGATCCCGGCAAAAATATCGATATTTGACTAGTTATTTCAGCAGTTTCTGGGGTGACCATTAACTGACTGACTGACAAAATCAACGTGGAACCTTAAGCAGGAGATCATCGGATCAATTTACTACACTTCACAGAGTTATACAAAGAACAGATGAGTAGGAAAAGACTGATATCAAAGTAGGTAAAGTATTGCTTAAGAAATAATCTGAAGATAAAGGTTAGTGTGAATTTTCAAGCTTTAGAAGATGTCAAGGAATGAATACATCTGCGCCACTGTCATCGACTTTACGTCATACCACCAAGAGTCCATAACCACTGATTCCTTTAGTCTCGAAAACTCAAACCAGGCAGTATACATCCCCAAAACGACTCAGATCAACAGTAACAGACTTCATGGACTGGTGCCACGTATTAGTTTGGTCACCCTGAACCCTCTTCCAACCTAATTCAACCTCCTCAAGCATGGTAAGTCGAGATGAGCAATGGGTCGACGAGTTTGAGTAGAGAGTTTTGATAAGCTTTATAGGCTTGCTTGGTACTCCCTTCACAGTTAAACACTGGTACAACATCACACACTAGACAGAGTCAAATGTTGCCTTCAGATGAAGAAATGTGACAAGTGTCAGGCATCGGTAGATATGCCTGTGTACCAGAATCTGTCGGAGGATTGAAATATGAAGTGGCCTTTAAAGTCACTCCTATACTATCTATAAAGTCTACCTATAGAGTCACTTCCTTTTTAACAGTATGAGTCTGACATTAAGCCTCCAAGTGAAACAGAAGTAAAACATGGGACTGTCGTAGAGTATAATTGTGTATTAGATTGTTTATTTGACATAGCAAATAATGATAAAGTGTCAATTAAGTGATGATGTTTAAAATAGAATTTATTGCTCATATCTGCTTAAAACGTTTTCTAGTCAGTGATACTATATCGCTGTATGGTAATATTGAATAAGTAATCTAAGGATGAAGTAACATATTGGTGATTGTTACAATAGGTGACCTTTTGATCTTTCAAGTGAATTGTCACATAGAATTTAGTTTTAGTGAGGGATTTAAGAAGCTTAGTCAACTTTGTGCAAGTGGAGTAATATAGAAATAAGGTTAAGACATTTGTTATTGTTTTTCCCTTGGATTGCTAGTGGAACATAGGGATTCAGTAGCATGTCTCTATTCCACTCTCTTCTCTGCAGTCTTTTGAACCTGGCACCACAACTAGCCAGTAGCCTTCATTTCTTCCTCACATCATCTCCTCTATGTCACCCTCGTCTCGCACGTCCAACTCGTCGTTTCCTCTTTGGATTCCACTCGAGGGCGTCGCCTGGCGTGTGCTGTCCCCAGCCAGCCTCCTCAGTGTATGCCCTTATAGATGACCTTTTTGTTGTTCCTGTTGAGGTATTAAGGTTTTTTTTTATCAGAATAAGTGTGAATTCAGAGTGTCCATCACTTTAAAGAGTACTCTGATGTTGCATTTGTAACCGATATATCTTATTTCTTCTGATGTGCATGCACGAAAAGAAAGTACTACAGTACTTATCCAACCGCTATGATTTGGTCTTGTAACGTCTTTTTTGATATTTACAGAACCGTAACGATGAAACAGAAAGAAAATATTAAAATGATGTGGAACTTTGATGTCAAATTCGTTAAAAGACAGTCAAAACTGACAAACTGTAGTTCATTATTCTGTACTCTCGACTTTCAACCAGTAGGCCATTGGTTCGAACCATGCAGCTACCTACCGACATTTGAGCTGCCTGGTAGCACCGTTAGTCTTCTCACACAACAGATGTGGCTCATTGACTGGTGTATGAATATGAATATGGTTGCTGAGAGAGCTTAGTTTACCTTCAGATTTAAAACCATTTCAAAATTATCCTCATTGTTAGTTGAGAAACATCTTATTGGAAATACCAGATGCTAAGCATAACCATTTTCCATAGCTTAGTTGAATCATGTAAACATGTACGTATATATATGCTCAATTTTCATTCAGCAGGATAAACAAATCCAACATACTTTCCAATCTCGAAACTTCTCGAGTCTGAAGAATGTCCAAATCGCTGAAGACCATAGTAATTCAAAAAGCCAGTAGACTTCCAAGCTTCAACTGCCGTTTCAACAACAGATTCAGGTGCACACACTGACCTAGAAATGGCACAGTCAACTTATTATAAAGTTGATAAACTAACCTTAACACAATGACGAACTGATTACCGTCTAAATCTCCCAAGAAAAGAGGAGAAGAAACATATGAAAAATCGCCTACACGCAATCCATGAAGTCGTGTATTCAATGAAGATAAAGTTTTTGAATTGACGCTATACATAAAACTGATTAATTGAGAGAATTTTTCTACCCTTTCACTGTAACAAATTGTGTAGTAATTGCTCGACGATCCTTGGTACCAGCATATGAAAACACACTGGGTCCAACACTTCAAAATCAAAAGTGAATAACTTGAATAAACATACTGAAGGAAACGACTGAGTAGTTGAACAGCACTAAGTGTATCTTTACCCTCTTTGTACAGTACAAAGTGACAATATGGTGTACTTTTAGCCATGCCAGTAGCTTTCCCTCTGGGTCTGCGTGAACCTTTAGCTAATAAATAATGATAATATTAGTAATAGTTTTAGAAACAAACCATTAGGGTGGGTTTTTTTGCATACAACAATTACATTCTCATTGTTTTCCTTCACTGTAGTGCTTTCTAAAGACGGGAACAATGTACTTATCGCCTTATGAATTTGTGTTCTCTCTGTCTTAATATCGGGAGCCTAATTTTTCAATTATTAAGTATAACATAACCAGCGTACTTTGATTTTCAGTATTTCAATATCACCATGGTCTAGACTGTGTAAATCAGTCAAGTAGTTATCAAGTTTCGCCTCCACATTAAAATCCACAATCTAGCAAATAAATTCAAGCTTTAAAATATACTTTAGGAGCAGGATCCGGAATCGGTGCTAAATTCGTTAATCTAGCATATGTATGACCTCTGAATTCACGAACGATAAAATCTTCCCATCTATAGAATTAGTAAAAGTATTCAAAATGACTTGCCTATTTTTTAACACCGCTTCAAAACCTTTGACCAGTGGCTGCACAAAAGTAGTAATGCCAACTTGTTCCGGTTGAAGCATGTCTACCTCCGGTTTCACGTTACTGATTTCTGATGAACACAATTTCTGGCGTTTAGGTTCCATGAAAAATCTAGGTGATTCAGTTCCTAGTACAAAACAATGTTGTCAGTAGATATTAAAAGTGATTCTCTGTAAAAATCAAAGCATTTATTTCTTTGTATAGTAATGATGGGCAGTGGCTAGCAGTAGAATCCAGGATGCCCATTTCATCCTATTTGGGACTCGTCAGCTGGATGTACCTGCCTACCAGTGTGGAGTGTTGTTTCCACCGAGACTCAGGAGCGATCGCTTCAAACGCGAGAGCGTTATCCACTACACCACTGAGCCACGATAGCCGCTTCTTGTGCGACGGGTATAGGTTTAGTGTTATTGCTTGTATTACACCGTCGTTGATTGGACCGAGTCCCGGTGGGGACAACATCACTTCGCACTGGGAGGCAGGTACATCCAGCTGACGAGTCCCAAATAGGACGAGATGCGCATCCTGGATTCCACTGTTAGCCATTATCCATCATTACTATACATAGTTAAAAGACAGGCAATATCGAGGCATCCACACACGAGCCCATATACCAACAGAGACTGATCAATTCGGTCCAATCAACGACGGTGTCATACAAGCAATAACACTAAATTTATTTCTTTGTTTGAACGCATGTATCTTATTAGATACAGCAGTGTTTTAGATAATCTAATGCATAAAACGATAAATGATAGGAACAACCTAGAATCTTACACACAAGTCAGACAGAGACAGACAAAGTCAACACAGGACCTGGTATTACTGAGTAATGGTTCAAGTTGCCACGTTTCATATAAGGACGTCAAGCAAGAAAGATAGCACCAAGAAAAAATATAAAGATATTATCAAGAAAGTAGTTAAAAGTGTTAGGTAGGTGTGAAAAGAGAGCAAGGTATTGCATAATGCTGAAATTCAGTATGACAATTAAAATGCAGAGAATGTGTAGATGAATCTGTGCCGCTGAGAACGATTATGAACCATAACACTTAGGGTCTCTCCTACTACCATGTCAATAGGATTATCCAACATATTTTGAAGTCTGTTTCCGACAGTGCAAAGACAGTAAAGCTGGAGTTGGTTACCTGAAGGAACACACACACACACACACACACACACATTAACGTCACTACACTCAGATTCATTTAGAAGTAGGATTTTACAATCATACTACTACACCATAGCGTAAGTTAGTGCTCCATATAAAATTTCAAATAACTGTTTTGAGTTTTTCAGCAACTTTTGGATGTTGGTTAGCTTCACTAACGATAGCAATCTTGGGATACTTTTTGTCAACTTGCCTGAATAACTACTCAGTGTTGTACAACACTGATTTCTTCTTCTTCCCTCTTGCTTTCTTGACTCACTACTCCTCATAGTTATTAAAAAGACCCTAGGTTTACCTTCGAGCTGGTTTTTTCACCACAACAAGTAGAACCAGTGAGAACGAGTCTTTTTTTATATCAGTCAACTAGGATGAAGACATACCAAGCTGTTGGCATCTATCAACTGTCGTTGCCACTGGTTCTACAAGAGATAGGATCTTACGCTAAGATGTATCAGGATGAGGATCTTTGTAACATTTCTGTAGACAATTAACTGTCTCATTGAGCAAAAAGCTGACCAGAAGGGCCACGGTTTCTTACCAATCACGCACTCCTAATGATGGTTGATAACAAAATAAATGATTAAAATTTATCATTAGCTAGATTTTGATGGTCACTAAGTGACATATTATCGTCTTATGTTTGAAATGTCCAAAGGTTAGGAACAAGTGGTTATTAAAGTAAAAATGCGTGGGACTGCCATTGTTGTCACTTCATCGACACAAAACTTTTGTGACACTGAGATCTCGATTAAAGTTACCATTTGTGTGAAATCTAAAAGTTTCGTTGTCTAGAGGAAGAGTGAGAGCTCATGGTTAAAAATTCTTCAAGTTAACCACATGGCCTCTAAGGAGTAGATCAATCCCTGTGAAGTCGGGTGCACATAAGGTAATTTTCACTAATGCATCTATGAGGAAGGTGAACAGGAACAGTGATAACCGGAATCTTGCGCGGACACCACTAGTTGTCGTCAACTCAAATGACAACTCTTTATAAGCCCTAAAACAGCCGCATGAGTTTGAGTGGAGAGCCTTGATTGGCGTTATATACTTGCTTGGTACTTCCTTCACAGTCAGACACTTCTACAACACCTCAAAGTCGATAGAGTCGAAACATGCTTTTAGGTCAATAAACGTGGTGAGTGTCGGTCACCGATGAGTATGCTTGTGTTTCATGACCTATCGAAGGGTTAAAATATGATGGACGCAGCCTCATTCAGTTCTGAAACCTAGCTGCTTTTCTTGGGTTTGTTATTCTCAAGCTCTAGTTAGGCATCGGATAAATATGAACATTAGTTCCTTTCGTGTTTTTATAGGTTTACCTAGCCGAACAGCATGAAAACTTAATGTTAATCAATCAATAGTTAAAACTCTATGACAGGTCATGAAACTGATCACGGTTCTGACAGACTGGGGTCATATTATTCATACTACTGGATGTGACGTGCAAAAATGGCAGGTAATAAGTGTTTGAACATACGAATATTCGTAAGATTGTTACCGCGTTGCAGAATCCTTGTGTGAGGAACATTAAAGTTAGGCGTACTAAGTAACGACGTCAAGTAAGTCCAGGTGGTGAACCTTCACTAACTGAGGCAGTTTGGACATATGTTACACATACTGAGCCACTATCTAACTCGATATGCAATATTAGCCGAAGTAGGACTGGTCTGAAAGAAAGCCAGACCGAGATGTGGCGCTAATCCACAAGGGTTTTGACTGTTGGTTTAAACCCTGTAGGAAGATGAAAGTTATCTGGATTGATTTACTTTCTATCTAATCAGTTATAATAAAAATTCTTAACATTATACTGACCATTATTCACTCTTTCTTCTAATACATTCTTATTTGCTCTGTTATCTTCCTACTTTCAATGACTATTCGCTGTACTGTTGTGAAGTTTAACAGCTTGAATCCATTCACTTTTATCTGAGGCTCTGTGGTGATTTCTACAAATGAATGACTAATAGCCGGGACCTAGTCTAATTTTTGTTATGGTTCCCAGACATAATACTATAACTACACAATTGTAGAGTAAGATATTCGCTATAAGTCAAGTGGATAGCCAAAAGCTGATTGGGCATCAGTGTTTCAGAAGTACCAGATACATCGATAACTTGGAGAATCAACGCTTTCGATAAAGATATACTGTCAACCATGACATAAGATTTGGAGGTTGAAGGTCTTAAAGTGTAGATGGTAGTCTACTCTTAGAAAAACTAAAATGATGCTTTTTGGATTTAAACTGTTATTACTGGGCTCAAAGTAAGAAGAAAACTGTAACAGGATAATAAAGAAAAATAAACGAAAAACCATAAAGACAGTCACAAGAGACTCAAGTGATGTTAGGAGTGTTGACGCTTCGCTACCCAAACTGTCAAGGTTGGTTTTCTTCTGGAGTACTTAAGATACAAAACAGATTAGCTTTTCAATCGCAAACACCAAAAGATACTTTGCTTGAGAACGCTTACACGCAACTTTTTTTCTCAAACAAACTTTTTCCAGGTGAGTTGGGGCTTGAAAAATTGCATGCTCCCTAAATAAATATACTCGTGACAACATGGAATACAATTCTTGGGACTTACATTTCGAATTTTACCTTCAGATGACAAAAGAGCACTACTGAAGTCCCAATGCCTTTAGGAAAACACTGACGTCACCCTCAAACTTCTGACTACGTTAATTACTTGTCCCATGATAGTGACTGGTTTCAATTTGACCCCTAATTGGTAAACCTTTCAGACAAGTGACACAGTCAATATAATCCTACCACCACTTTAAGCTTAAAGTTAGTGCATAGTCGAACCAGCTTTTTGGATCTTTGCCAAGATTTTGCCAATCAATAACCAACTTTGAATAATGTAACTTACCACGTAAGTGGAAAAGTAGGAAATAATTTAAGTCCGTACCTATGTTGTTTCTACCATCTTCCTACTTAATCATTAAATTTAAATTCATGTTTGATAATATTTGAAGCATATTCACCACACTACTGAAAAAACTACAGTAGTGTAAAGCAACTTTGTGGAATAATGAGAACTTCACCATTTATGTTCTTATGATTAGAAGTCACATGTCATTTGTTTGATTTTTATGTCCCAGTCAGTGTATCCAAAACTTTTTCCACTATGTCTATTAAACAGCCCACATAGGTGGAGATGAGTAGGCTCTGGGTATTTGATGATTGTTGGCTTCGTAACATAATGTTAGATGTAATTTTGCTTTTTATCCTCATTTGTCTCCATTTTATGGGGTTTTACTATTATGGCTTATTTTAAATCCAGGTGAAAAGGTATGTACTTTTAAAGCTGTTTTATTGATCCCTCCTCTATCTGACCTCCATCTAGATGTGCCTACGTGTGGTATAGCAGTTTGGACCAGCGCACAGTAATGCTAGGTACTACAGTATTGACTTGCATCTATTCATTCTCCGATAATCTTAAACAGAAATGAACTAGAATTAATAATGTAACCAGTTGGTCACGTGAATTTCCAACCATTTCTGGCAAGTTGCCTCCTCCGTTGCCTTCACCTCCTGCGCCATTCCCAACCTCCCTCTCTGCAACCATGCCATCGAAACCTCATTCCTTGTCTACTAAGAACTCGCAATCGGTTTCTTATATGAGCTTTCAACGCCAAAACTCTATGCCAAATCGGACAGCAAGCATCGATCGCCAAAACTCTGGAATCTCAAGCCATGGATATACGCTGTGTCACTGAGACATGTATACAGGAATCCAGTATGGTTATTAAACTGACCTCACCCAGTCATAGTAGTGAATCTTCAAAATTCACCTAACGAGTATCTGGAAACCCAGTGGGTAGTCCTCCTAGACTCGATGGTGTAAGCATAGCACTCAGCTGTACGGCAGAAAATGCGTTTCTCGATTAGACAGCAGTCAACAGCCGTCTGTGTGCTGTTCGACTGAATGGATCTGTAAGGACTAGGAAGGATCGTGAGACTAAGCGATGCCTATTTGTAATATCCGCCTACGCACCCGCCAACTGCAATTCGCATGAAGTAAATGGTGGATTCTATGAGAAGCTGTCAGTTTTCTAACAGAATCTAAAACACGTTCAGATAAAGTCACAATGGTAGGTAACTCTAACACACTAGTTGGGAAGTTGGACAAATAGTGAAGATATTTTATGGGGATCTATGGAGTCCCATGCCAATGAACCTACAACGGTGATCGTCTGTCGCAATTTTGTTCACACAACCAATTGTTTCTGGTCAGAAATAACTTTAAACATAAGGAGAGACACTGTTTCATATGGCATCCGCCGACTACAAATCAACAATAGATACGGATAGTTCATACAGATACAATCCATCGATGGAGAGGATCAGTGAAGGACTGCTGCTCCTTCTGCAGTAACAGCTTGGAATCCGAACACGCGGTAGTACGGGAATGTGTATCTGCACCTTCTTGGTCACCGGAAAAAGGTGACAGCAATGCCAGTATAAGGTCGATTGGAGGATGAGAAAACCAAACACGTATTAAGGAGAAGTAATAATAATCATTATTTTACTGTCATTTCTGTTCTTAGTGGAACATAGAGCTTTAGTATCACGTCGCCACTGCACTCTCTCTCCTCTCCAGTCCCTTGAACGCAGCTCCACAACTGCTCACAAGCTTTCATTTCTTCCTTACACAATCTCTTCCATGTCACCCTCGGACGCCCAACTCGTCGTTTCCCCTTCGGGTTCCACCTGATGGCCTGGTCTAGCCAGGCACGTGGTGTCCCCAAATGGTCCTCTCATTGCATATCCAGTCCAATCCATCTACACTCTCTCCTGCATGTTTGTTGGGCGATGGGTTCTTGGTTGATTCGTTGCCAGCCACAATTCCTTGCTGCTCATTCTTATTATTCTGGCCATCTGATCTTCAGTATCTAGCGAGCGTAGGCAGCTATTGATGAATGCCTGTAGTTTGTTGGAAATGCTTTCCGTAACGCGCCACGTCTCTCAACCATCACATAGAAGTACTGACCTACTTGACTGGATTAATCTTGAAATCCGGGTATTGTTCACGCTCTATGCTGAGTGCACGAGATCTCCACACTGATTATTTCAGATCAATGAAGGCCTGTCTTGCTCTTCCGATCCTGGCTTCGACGTCTTCATCTGTGCCACTCATAATTGAAACTATGCTGTCTAGGTAGGTGGACGAGACTACTTCTTTTAGGGTTCTCCTGTTGATGGTGATTGGTACTTGCTTTTGTTGGTTGGATATCTTCATTACCTCTGTCTTCTCTAGGTTCACCGCTGCCTTGCCTCTTCATCAAACTTGTTGATTTCTGCACATAGATCTTCGAGCTCGTGCGACATTAGACACAAATCATCATCGGCGAAATCCAACTCCTCTAGGGTCTTTTCATCGGTCAAACATCGTATGCCCATTTCCTCGCTCATCACAGTTTGCCGCATGGTCCGCTTCGTCACAATCAGGAAGGTCATCGGTGATAACAGGCGGTAACCTTGTCTTACTCCCTCCTGTCTTCACTTCAAAGGCGTCACTACGCTTTTCATTGTGAATCACCCGGCATGTAGCATCACATAGCATATAGCTACTGTTGAATGAGGTCGATAAAGGTTTGCGATACTCCGTAGTGTTGAAGCAGTTGCCAAATCACTTCTCAGTCGACGCTGTCGAAAGCCTTGACAAAAGTGATGAACTTGAGGTTGGGCTGAGTTCTATGATAATGCGTAGCGTAGGAACGCAATTTGATCCCCACATGATTTGTTCTTCCTGAAGCCAGCCAGACTGTTCCGGTCGTAATTTAGCATCCAGAGCATCCTTAAGTCTCTCCAGAATGATGCTGCCTAATAGTTTACATGGCGTGGACGGCAGCATGATTCCCCTTCAGTTCATGCTAAGATATAGGTCTCCCTTCTTTGGAACTTTGACAAGGTAGCCCCTCCCCCAATCAACCGTCCAGCTGCCTTTCCTTCCTTCCTTCCCTCCAAACCTTCTGCAGCAGTGGTGTGAGCATGTCCGCTGCTGATGTCTCTGAGTCTGTTTTCACTGCTTCTGGAGAAATGCCATCTGGTCCTGATGCTTTCCCAGCTTTCAACAGCTTTATGGCGTTCACAACTTCACTACAGCTTTCGTCGGAGGGCTTGTGTTCACTGGTAATTCTGTGGCTGGGCTGCTGGTGGTATTTCTGGATGACTTACATAAGGTGGTGGTGGTGGTGGTCGATTCAAAAGTTTTTTGAAGTGGTCAGCCCATTGTTTCCTTTGTTTCTCCTCTTTGGTGGTAACTAAGCTTTCTATACTACCTTTCATTGGTTTCATCTGAGTTGATCATTCGTCCCCCAGATAGCAATCTGGTTGTTTGACATAGTGGTGACAGGTCTCTATCTCTCTTATCTGCAGCCTGTTCTCCTTCACTCACCAATGTGTGTCGTAGAAGTATCTTTCGCATTTGCGCGCACTCTTCTTCACTTCTTTGTCCAGTCTAGTGTTTTATAGCTTGTGTTCAGTTCCTCTTCTCGTTGTTCACCACTGCACTGCACCGCACTGCAATGCGATGCACTGGTTCATCTTCTGCATCACCATTTCCCTCTCCCTACCCTATCAGCTTCCATGTGTCCGTCGAGATCCATTCCTTGTCCTCTTTCTTCTTTATTCTTAACACGGTTATGCAGGTTTCCTTCCACATGGCTTTCACATCACAGACTTCCAGTGTTCTTCCATCCAGGTTTCTTCTGGGATGTTGCTTAATGTCTCCCATTTTGTCCTGATGACTGACTGACGTGAAGATGTCCGTTGAACTTTCGTCCTTCAGTTTCTGTTCTGGGTATTGAACTTGAACTGTCGTCTATCACCAACTCTTTTCAAGGCTTTCAACTTGATTTTGAAGGTTCCTTATTTTGCACTAGGTAGTGTGTGATCTGAACCACCTAATTCTGCCCCCCTTCTTCATCTCATCTTGTGTCCAGTAGGCTCCGTCTCCACTTTCTTCACATTGAGATTAAGTCGATCTGATTCTTAGTGTGTTCTAGTGTCTGGTGAAATCCATGTCCTCACTTTGTCAATATCCTTGTGTTTGTACACACTGCCTCCAATCACCAAATCATTAAATGTGCAGAAGTCTGCAAACAGTTCTCCACTCTCGTCCATTTCACCGACTGCTTCTCCACCCATGATGGGTGAGTCCTCTTCCTGTGCTGTCTGCTCCCAGTTTGACATCCATGTCACTCCACCCACTAGAATGGATTTTGATGTCGCCAACTGTGGTGAGGTCTTGTCCAGTAATGATTGCAGTTGTCTGTAGAATTCCTTCTTCTTCTCTTCATCTACATTATTTGTAGGTGCGTGGCGTAGCACTGCATGATTGTGACTTTCCTTGCTTTTGAGTTGAATTCATCTTGCTGTCATGATCCTGCAGGTGGAGATTGGTTCCCACTGCATGAGAGAGAGCCTTCGATTCTCTTGGGAGGGGACATTATGATAGCCACTCCAAAACTCAATGTGCTCGTGGTTGTCGTCTGGGTGACAATATCGGAGTAGATTATTGACTCTCCAGTTGGCAGTTGAGAGAGTTCACTTCCATTCCATCTGCAGATCCCTCGCAGATTCCCAGCCTAACACTTCTCATCTCTTTTGAAATCTGGGAAGCCTTGCCAGCCAGCCAGCCAGCTTCGAACATTGTTCGGACACTCCATGTCCCCATTCTTACTTTCGCTTTCATCGAGAGAAGACACATCAACCAGGCCAACTGGCTTCCCGAAGGCTTTCACCAACCGGCGTCATTTCATCTCTCCGATTCCAGCAAGGAATAAGTTTAATTTTACGTCTTATGTTTTCTTTGTGCTTTGAATTTGTTTAGCGATTGGATTGGTTTTTCTGGGTGGGGTTGCTAGTCGTTTGGCAAAAGTTCCCTCTTCATCCAGGCTTAGGATCGGCTAGTAACTAGTGAACTAGTTACCTACGCGAGGTTGCACAAGACAAGGTATCACATTTCTTGTTTGAGTACTTCGTGATGATACTAAGGTTTGTCGAAACATCAGTGGGTGGAGAAGGGCTCAAATATTTGATTCACTGACTGAAAACGTACCATCTGCACCGATGAGCTACAGCCTCATCAATTGACTAAATAGAGACACTAGATGTTCCTCAACAAATTATATGTATTTGATCTGCTTGAGTTCTGCTAAGATAGCAATGTATAGTCTTGCAACTTGCCACACTTTAATTCATACAAAAAGGAAGTGTATAGAAAGGGAATGAAACTTAGGCTTAGAAAGTACATGGAATTGATTTTTATTTATTTGCAACACAAACTTGGTACAACTTGAATACCAAAAAGTAAAAGGAGAGAGGATGTTTAATAAAACATCCGGGTTTCCAATGAAAATCGTAGGCATATCCGTGCTATAGAGATCGATTTTGATACATATCACTAACAGTCTTTAACCAATTATTCTTATCATTTTGGAGACCTCAGACAGTCTCCATGGGTCGGATTAACAGTCAGAAACTTCATAGATTAGTGCCACGTCATGGTTTGGCTTTCTTACAAACCAATCCTGCTTCGGTTAGCATCCCATATCGAGGATGAGTGGTTCAACATGTGTAACATGTACAGGCAAACTCGGTTGGTGAGGATTCATCGCCTCAACTTGCTTGATATCATTTCACAGTACTCACAAACTTAGTGTTCCATACAGTGATTGTAACACACACAAGTCGTTGTCGTAACAGCTTTCATTCAACTAAGGCGAATGCATCATCATCATCATCATTATCAACATAGGACCAGGCATTACTGCGTAACGGTCCGAGTTGCCACACCTCATATCAGCACATCAAGTAAAAAGGTAGTGAGGTGAAGGATGAAGATAAGTGAATGCAGTCAAAAGAAATATAAAGTATGAGAAGAAAGGAAAGAGGAGTGACAAAATAGTGAGATTCGGTATAGCGTTGTTAAGATGAGGATAATGTGTGTATACATCTGCGCCACTGACTTCGGTTCTGAGCCATATCACCTAGGGTCTCCAACCACTGGTTCCTCTTGTCCCGTGGACCCCAACCACCTAGTCTGCATCGTCCTACATGGCTTAAACCAACAGTCAGAGACTTCATACATTGGTGCCATGTTTTAGTCTGGCCACCTCGGGCCTTTTTCCAGCCTGAACCCACCTCAGCCAACATTGTGTGACGAGGCAATCGGTGACTAGGCATACGTAGTACGTGTCCCAACCATCTCAGTCGATGAAGGTTCACAACCTCGTCGACTGACTTACCTCTTCTCCCTAAAACTCTACACCTAACTTCTGCATTACTCACATGGTGACACCACGGAATACGTCCTATACTACGAAGGCAACGGTGGTCAAATACCTGTAACCTTCTCATGTCTTCCACTTTCAATGGCCATGTTTCACAGCCATACAGTAGAACAGAGCGGACTGCTGTGCAGTACACGCGACCCTTAATAGACAAACGAATATCACGGCGGCGCCATAGGTGGCGCAAATTGGCAAAAGCCAATCGAGCCTTTTGTATCCGTGCAGAAATCTCATCGGCAACTAACCCACCGGAGTTGATCCTACTTCCCAGGTAAGTGAAGTGGTCAACACACTCAACCACTTCACTCTCTATTGTTAACCGCGGTACCGCTGAAGACCAGTCCTGGAGCAAAAATTTGCATTTGGGTGGTGAAAATCGCATCCCAAACATTCTCAAATTCCCACTCAAAGTGTTCAGAAGACTCTGCATCTTGTCAGCGTCTTCACCTAACAGGACTATGTCATCTGCATATTCTAGATCTAAGGAAAATTCACCTGTGGTCCGGTCAACGTCTTTGTAATTAGGTGACGAGAGGGAAACCTCCATAAGAATATCTATGATAAAATTAAATAAGAATGGGGATAGTGGGCATCCTTGACGGACACCACTTGATGAGTATAGCTCCCTGGACAACTCACCATAGGCTCTAACATGCCCACAAGTGTTCGAGTAGAGAGCTTTCAATAAGGTGATGTACTTACTAGGCACGCCTTTCAGTGACAGACACTGCCATAAGACTTCTCGATCAACGGAGTCAAATGCCGCCTTCAGGTCGAGAAATACAGCTATTGTCGGGCGTCTGTAAGCATGCCTATGTTCCAGGACCTGGCGCAGTGTGAATATTTGGTCGATACATCCACGGCCAGGTCTAAAGCCTGCCTGGTTTTCTCGGGCTTGCTGTTCCCGAGCTCCACTCAGGCGTCGGAGAATTATAGAACTTAGGATCTTAGACACTATGTTTGTCAGGCTGATTCCTCTGTGGTTATCACAAGAGGACTTCTCGCCTTTCTTGAAGACTGGGATGATCAGTGACTTAGACCAGTCGGAGGGGATCGTATTTGATTCCCATATACTGGCTAACACTTCCGTTAGCCTGACTAAGAGAACTCTACCACCATTCTTGTATACCTCAGCAGGTAGTCCGTCTGGTCCTGCTGCCCTTCCCGTTTCAGGCTACCTACCGCTTTCTCGACTTCTTCTAGTGTTGGGGGACCTGTCTCTATGTCCCATTCAGGGTCCGACTGGATAGCGGGCAGCGCAATGGTGGCTGGAGGCCAGTTAAACTGTTCCTCAAAGTGTTCTGCCCATCGTCCCAGTCGCCTTCCCTGCGAGTGAATCGCCGATCCGTCCTTCTCCGCTATAACCTCACTAACTGTTGTTGACCATTTCCCCCCAGTCTCCTTAATAAGTCTAAATAACTGTCTACTGTTACCGATCGCCGCTAAGGCGAATGCTGCTTTCAATCAGTCTACATCTCTCCCACACGGACCAGATCAACAGTCAGGGACTTCTTGGACTGGTGCCACGTCTTGGCCTGGCCACTCTGAACCCTCCTTCAACCTAATCCAACTTGCCGTAACATGCCACGTTAAGGTAGGCGGTGGATCGGCATGTGCAGTGCATGAGATTATTATGACAACTCAAAGGTTTTCCAGTCATTGAACGCACAAGAAAGTATCTATCACTGAAGCAATAATGCGTTAACACTAGATGATATGCTAATTGTGAAACTCAATAAAACCATTTCAGAAATTTTTAATTTTCGTCGAGCATTTTCACTGATATTGCAACCAATAATTCCAAGTCATTGGTTATAAAAGTGAATCATCCCTACGAATATACAAAGCTACATTCCGACTACAGATTACATTAACCAACGTAAGCAGTCTTAATAAAATATGATCAAATTATTTAATGGGCTTTACTAGTGGTATAAAAAGTTCAGTGTCAATGAGACATGAGACTATAAGCTAAGGAGCTCGTTAGGAATTTACTATACTGCTTTTATGGACTATCTGAAACAAGCTGACATTCATAGGTAAGCTTGAACATGATACGGAAACTTAGAAAATCTTGTGCTAGTTAGCAAAACATGCATGATCTCCAATTTCCAATGTCTTTTTACGAGCTAGTGTAAACTAATTGATTTCTTCGCGCTCTCTTCAAGGTCTTGCAGCACGGTCCCAGGTCTTTGGTAGATTCCGATGTAGCAGATCTCCCTACTCGTCAGCTGTAGTTCTGGTTAGCCCCACAAGTGGTTGGGTGCTGGTAGGGGGAGTGGTTTTTTCAAGGACTGTGATGCAGATAGGTTGCTCAAGTGTCGTCCACCTGGACAGTTTGTCATACTGGTTGAAAAAAGACAGAAAGTATGCCCAGAGAAATCAAGGAAGATAAAGTGTGGAGAAAAAGAAACAAAACAAATTATAAGGTGAAAAGGAACGGAACGGAAGAAGAAACCTATGTAGATTCATGGGAGAGAGGTGATAAGGAGAGCGTTTATAAATAGTGAAAACATAAAGTCAGTAGGAAGAAAAAGAGTAAATAATATTATAGGATGACTTATGGGAATAGAGATAGTAATACTATTAGTAGGAGATAGTAACTGGAAATGGCTACATGGAAGTATAAGATTGAACCAGGTTCGCTATTATAGTGTAAATTAGCAAATATTTGGCTACAAAACTTATTACCAATAGTGTTATTGATCCACTTTACAGAAATTAACAAGGATATGAAACTTCTTGAAATTATTATCCAATGATGAATATATAATATACTGCGCTGGAATCATACAACATCGCTAATTTTCCGAGATCTAATTCAATGGGGATTGAAGCTGAAGTAAAAGATAACTTGTTATATGATGAGATTAGTATGTATGCCTTATGAACTTTCATCATGGGGACAGGATCAAAAGTCATTACTGTGGACCTGCAAATACTGAACCACCCCAGTAAACAATTTTGTCGGGGCAAATAGGGCAACGGTGGGCATTGAATCTGATATGAGGTCAAATATCTGGCCTCACATGGGGACACTGTTTTAGTCGGGCCAAAAGTAAAGCTAATGGGGCTGGTTGTAGGGCCAAATATCGGCAGAAATGCATGGCCGAAAAACATCGGGCCCAATTTATATAAATGTTGTTGATGGAAATGAACCTCATAGACTCTTGATGCAGTAAGTCAGGACTTATGATGAGCTTAATCCATAAATAGAAACATAATTTATTCTTACTTGAAGTTCAGAAACCCCTCCTAAGGTAAACGATAATGACCTAGAAAACCAGCATGTTTTGGGGAATACTTGGATGATGGAGGTAGCTACGCCCTTGAAGGTCACTGCGTTGAAATCCTATTGGTGCGTATATGCAATTTAGGAACATGTTTCTTGGTGGTGAGTTCACAAACTACAGGTGAAGCTAAAAATTATCTCCAAGTGTCATTGTGTTTGACATAGGCTGTAAGGTTGCCTGTGAAAATACGAACATTTTCTGTGTTCTGTACAAATATTTCAGCTGTTTGCGTAGATTTTAAAATGCAGTCAGTCATTTAATCGTGTTGGATGCACTTCAACTTCCTGGGCGGAAAGTAAGTGCGGTCATTCAAGATGAACGATGCTCACTAACCATAGTGGGTTAGTGTTTAGGCCTCAAATTACATCCAATGCCTTTAAAGGGATTTATGATTGCAGTTTTCACCACAGAACATATACATACAGAACACACTGTAGCGTCACACACTTCCCCAAAATCAATGACCTAGGGTTTGACGACTTTCGACATTGATGCTGACCTTGATAGTTTAACTGGACTCGCTAAGCTGAAGGCACCCGGTCAAGCATCCTCGCCATTTGGCACGCTGTCGTGTTACGTTGCATTGCTCGTATTCGACTCTCTAGCCAGTTAGTTGGAACGCATCGGTATTTTGGCATAACCATCCAAATATACTATTCCATCCGACTACGCTATCGTGTTCTTCCTTGGTCTCGTATTCGTGGGTATATAACAAGTTCGAATAATTAGTGATTGGTCTTTGCGTCTGTCAAGTTCGCACCAGGACAAATCCTAAATTGGTGAGCCCGACGTGATCACATATCCCGACCAATAACAAGTATTGAATTGGTGAGCCTGTTCCATTTTATATTTGTTTATTGTTTTCATTTCGATAACATTTATATATCCATTTACTACACTTTCTCATGTCCGACCACACTCCCAAGCTTATTCGTATTAAGCCGACCTCGAACACGATCCAACTCGTGCCATATTGGCCAGACAATGCAGAAACATGGTTTCTGTATGCCGAGGCCGATTTTCGAGAACAGGGTGTCTCAGATCCTCAATCTCGATTTCTTGCTGTCATACGGTCACTACCGCGAGAATTAAACAGGTATGTTACAGCAAACATGTTTAATCCTGAAGTAAGTGACCCTTATGCACTTCTAAAGGCCGCACTCTTGAAGAAAAGCGATCTCACAGATCGCCAACGTCTAGACGAATTGCTTCGTAACATCGAGCTAGGCAGCCACTCAGCTACTGAAGTCCTCGCACGCATGCGAGAAGTAATCGGTGCACGAACATTTGACGATGGTTTCTTCCGAGAACTATTTCTCTCGAAACTACCACAACCGGTGCAAACCGTGTTGGTGACACTGCAGTCAGTCCCACTCGACGACCTGGCAGCCTCAGCAGATAAAATACTGGAGATATCCAGCAGACCCGTCTCCAACGTATATTCTATCTGCGACAAACCAGAGCGCCAGGATTCAGAGGTGACCAAGTTGTGCAACTCTGTGAAACGGTTGCTACGATCTCGAAGTCCTAGATCACGTAGCACTTCACAGAAACGCACCTTGGCGCATCGCAGCAAGTCGTGTGGTAGCCCTAAAACGAAACCCAACAGGGTGGAAAACCCTGAATGGTGCTGGTTTCATAACACTTACGGGGATGAAGCCAGAAAATGTCGTAAACCATGCCGTTTTAAGAAGGACACAAACTCGGGAAACGGTCACGCCGGCACGTGCTCACGGCAACCGTAGCCGGCGAAAAAAGCCGTTTGCTCTACGTCACAGATATTAAAACGAAAGTCCGCTACCTCGTCGACACCGGCGCAGAAGTTAGCGTTCTTCCAGCAACGACAAAGGAGCGTCATCTTGACCCATCCTTCAATCTTCAAGCAGCCAACGGCAAGGCAATCGCGACATTCGGGAGACGGTATGCCTACCTCAACTTAGGTTTACGCAAACCTATCCACTGGATCTTCCTCCTTGCAGACGTCTCTATGCCCATCATTGGCATAGATTTGCTAAACCATTACGATCTACTCGTAGATGCTCGCCGTCGACGACTGATAGATAACAACACAAAGTTATCTATTGGCGGCACCACCTATGTAGGTCCGAGTTTAGCCATCGTTAGGACTAAACAATCAGGCGACGCGTCCTACCAGGCAGTTCTGGAGAAATATCCAGAGTTACAGCAACCGAAGCACACTCTTCCGTGCATAACCAGCAATGTTATGCATCACGTCACAACCACAGGTCCACCTGTGGCATCCAAAGCTCGCCGTTTAGCCCCCGATAAGCTCCAAACGGCGAAAAATGAATTCGACCACATGCTCGAACTGGGCATTATCAGACCGTCAAACAGTCCTTGGGCATCGCCATTGCACATGGTTCCCAAAAAGGATAGCAACGACTGGCGTCCAACCGGTGATTACCGAAGGCTCAACGCCAAAACAACTCCAGACTGCTACCCGATACATCAATACAAACCCTCGTACAATTTGCCTTTTTATATCAATTTTTATTACCATGTAATAAAAACTAAAAAACACCGGCGAAGATAAGCGTAAATTTTTATTTTTCGATATGTTTATATATAAATAATTCCCATTTTTACGCAACGTTTTCGTGGTATTAAAGACTTTTATTTATATTCCAGGTGCAACGAGCACTGGACGGAACGTCGAAAGGAACAGATGACCGCGACCGACGTACAATTTCATTTATTGTATTTTATTTATTTAATCGCCACGACACCCTAGAATAAGGTTCAGACAACCAGGGGCCACCTCACGCAGTGAGCCCATCGGAAGAGTTTTACCAGTGGAGAAACCACTGGGTTTTTACTTCCGGCTGGTATCGTCTTAGGGTCCTCACGAACCCACTAGGGGGGGAGTGATCTGTAGCGTCATACACTTCCCCAAAATCAATGGCCTAGGGTTTGACGACTTTCGACATTGATGCTGACCTTGATAGTTTAACTGGACTCGCTAAGCTGAAGGCACCCGGTCAAGCATCCTCGCCATTTGGCACGCTGTCGTGTTACGTTGCATTGCTCGTATTCGACTCTCTAGCCAGTTAGTTGGAACGCATCGGTATTTTGGCATAACCATCCAAATATACTATTCCATCCGACTACGCTATCGTGTTCTTCCTTGGTCTCGTATTCGTGGGTATATAACAAGTTCGAATAATTAGTGATTGGTCTTTACGTCTGTCAAGTTCGCACCAGGACAAATCCTAAATCGCAAAATACGTATTTTCAAACAGATGCCAAAAGGTATTGGGATAACTTTAAATTTCACCCCAAACCAGGCGATGGTGACTTTAAAGGCCACTCAAGTAGCAACATGAATTGAAGTTCTTCCTTTGTGTTCAGGTCTAAATAGCAGGTAAATCAGTGAGTTTGTGAGTAGTGTAACATCACACACACTCAAAATTTGAACACATAACACGACTATACTGTGGTCAACAATTTCGTTGTGGCATATAGGGTTAAGGCAGCCCCATTGTTGCGCCACAAGTATTCTGTGAGGCCAGATGCGGTGTATATGGGGCCAAATCCTGGGTCACTCCTCTGGTTGTGTCAAACATGAAGCAGGTGGGGCTGGTTGTAGGGCTAACAATCGGTACGTGGGGCCAAATATGGCAAACATATGGGCCAAACGCACTTCCGGAAAGCATTGGGCCGGGCGCAGGGGAAATGCTGCAAAGCCCCAAGCCTAACTTCGCATTGGGCCCGGCGGTTTCTACTTTAAACATTCCAGTATATCCTTATTTAGGCCTATATAGCACGTCTAAGTACTAAATTGGTTTTGCTGTGTGCTGCTCATCTTAGGTTTGCGGGATGACTCAGCATTTAATTAGAAACACGTATATGTACTCATTTATTTAAATGCATAGCGCTACATAAACTTCAAGCGTTCCATACTGAGTCACAGAAGTGAAGTCGATTCGCCGTCTGCGCATTTGACAACCTCCCCAATGAAGATGGCAGGCTGTTTCGAACTTGATATCATTTCATCCGCAGAATGAAACGGGTAAAGTATGCCCTTGTTGCTCAAATTTGAAACATTTCTGTCTTTTTGAGCCCTTATTTCTTTTTATCTATAGTAATATATCTATGTGTTCGATTTTTATCTGTTTCGTGACCCGGCGGTGCACCTTGGATAATTTGCCTAACCTTCTTGTGAGTAAACCACTGCTGTCGGCTGTCTTTTCTGATCACTGTGCCTCGATTTGAACGTTCTTTAAAGTGGGACGACCTAAATTCTGGTGCTCCTAACTTCACTGCTCTAGTGATTAGAAGAAAAGAACTAGCCTCTGCCTGTGTTCCCCTGCATGGCGGAAGCACTGTTATGCCACCTTAACTCCTGATCAACCAATATAGCCTGCATCCGCGCTAATACCAATTAGACGTTACATTGCTCCTGCGTATCGCGGTATTTATATCGGTACCCTGCACGGTTTAGTAGATCGCTTATCTGTACAGAAGAAAAAATCGGAGTATATATTGCATCTTTTTCTCAGAAACTCATCCTCCTGAGGGTCATACCCTCCTTCTGGAACGTTAACGAATACCACCTACGGGAGACACCTGGTTGGATATACACAGTGGGACGTAAGAAATTACTGTTGAGAAAACAGAAAACAAAACGAGGACTAGCTTTAAGAGAAGTTACTCGTCTGTTTCACTTCGTTGGGTCACAAACTAACGCTGCTAACTTCCAGGCACAATAGTTTTGCAATATACTTCACCTAAACTGTATAGAAACATTTGCTAATAGCTATCATGTTTGTTACACACGTCTTTGCTAAGCTGGTTATATTACTTGATTTTCGGTATCGACGAACCCAACAAACAAGTGACTACTATCGCTCAGCCATGGTTCAGCCCAACAAACGTGTATATTCTGCGCACACGCATAAATTCAATCCTAGCGTCTCAACCGAAAGAGCATGTTCGCTAGCTGGTTCGACATCAGGCTGTGGAAGAATCCCTGAAGTTAAGGCACTCGATTTGATACTAGAGCCATATAACACTTCGTGTGAAACTAAGGAAGATTTGAAAACCTTGCAGAAGTCACTGCAAGATGTGAACGCTAAGCCTGAAGTTCTCCTGCCACTGTTGCACCTTTGTCAGCCTGACCTAGAGGCCTGTTGAAATCAGAAAGTGTGCTAGATTTCATTGCCACAGTGGTGAATAAAAGAATTATTTCCTCATATGATGTACTGGTATACAACGTACCCGACCATGAACCGATCAAGCAGCTAAAAGCTTTGTGTTTGCAGGCTTGGAATATGTCTCCTGCAGAATGCCGAGCTACCCGTATCCAGAAGGAGTCGGGGAAATATACCTGCCCCCTGTTGTTCAAATTTAATACCACGCCAGATACTTCCCACCATCCAATCAACTTATCAGTGTATCCACACCATATAAAGGTGTCGAACTTTCACAAGGCCTAACACCTTGTCAAAGACGCAGTCGCATAAAAATACCAAAAATCGCAAACTCTAGTCAGGCCGTGGTGTCCACAACAGCAACGCAATCTGCTAGTGAACTAGCCACTGTACCGAAGCAACGGAACGGGGAACGCCAAAGCCCCACAAATAGTCCACTCACAGGCAGACGTAGTAGAGCCGATGACAAAACGGCAGGTTTGGGCAAACCGGCTGACTACACTCGAAAACAGGCACACGATCTCTCAAAAGCGATTTCAGTGCCTAAAGAAGTGGGAAGCCAGTCCCCGTCTCACCCCGTCACACAAATCACCACCAAGCCAAGTGCTACACCATCGATCCAACACAAAACTGACGACATTACTAAATCACCAACGGGGGTTACTCAGCCTATAAACATACTGAGCACCAGCCACAAGCACCCCGTCACCATGGGACAATCCCGAAGCCTAGCGCGTAAACGGTCTGATCTACTCCCACGCCACCCAGTGCATAGCTTATATGCATCAAATGGGCAGATGACAAACAGTACACTTGGCACTGGACACTCCAATACAAACCCTGCCATAGACCCACCCAGGTTAATCAAACTGCCGAAAAGTCGAACAAGTGGCCAAGCCAACAGACGAAGAGCAATAAGAGTAACCAAAGGACGGTGACACCTCCACAAAGTCACACGAAGAAAAGTGCCCGACGTTGTTACTCAGTTCATTCTATGACCAAACCAAATAACTACTGTCAAGGTGATCCATATTTCTTAACATTTCCGCCACCACTAACAGACACACACCATGGCCAGATAGTGACCTGAATGGTAGTCACAGACTATGCACTCCGCCTCACCCATGTGCCGCCAAACGTGGGTCATATGCCATTGAAGGGCGAACTTACAATAGATCCCCCAAGGAAAAATTTAGTGGATACGAAGTTGGCTATGACCGTAGTGCATACGGCGGGCAGCAGATGGGCATGCCATACACTCTACTGGTCCCCGTTGCTTCCTGCGTAAAGGGATTTTCCAGACAGCCTACGGCCGCAGCTCCACCAGTAATGCGAGCGATTCGGATCATCTGCTCTCTACCTTGGCCAACGGTTTCTTAACCAATCACAATGTGGTGAATACCTCGCTCCTTCCAAAGTGAACAGTTCCGAATCGCCTCCCTGTGCTGGAGGCCATGATACAGCTAGCACGACGCACGCAAAGATTCACAAGGAATGTACAGAAGTGTTGACTTTTTTCGAGATATATGCAAACACTTTAGTAATCTTAACTCGCTCTCGTTCCACCTGATTAAAGCCTGCTCTGCATGCAGCAAAATGAGAGAGATTGTACTGCTATCTCTGATTTCTGATCCGTTCGTGATGGCGATTACAGAAGTATGGTGTACCTGTGATATTTGTAACAAAGAGATCTAAATCGACAACCATTCCTTATTCAGGAGGGAAAGATTAAACGGTAATATATATACATATATCATGCAACATAGGTTACATGAATACAAACCAGTTTACAGGTTTGACCATTTTGGTAATGAGAAGTGGCTATTATATACAATGTTAACCTATACGTTAGATACCGTTACTCATGGCATATAAGAAGTGTGCTGAAGCAGGCTCAATTCAAAATTAGGAATTGTTCGGTTATTGTTTGAACCTTCCAATATTCTTGAAGGTGGGCAGGCAGTATAGTCATGACCTTGGGGTGTGTGCGTTCGTCACAAGGTTTTGATAGCAAGGTGCACACCGACAAATGCAATTTGTAGGATTTCACTTGAATGCAGGACTGGTTAGGTAAACCTGAAAAGTGAATAAAAAAAGCGAACAGCAGGCGGAATTCGAAACAGGAGCACAAAAATACTCAGGAGTAGATCAACAATGATACATCTGGGTGGGTTCTTTGTACTGACTACAAAACTTACTTGAATAAGTGTCTGGAAGCAACTGTTTAGAAATAGGCTTAAATGGAAGAAGATGGGGTGCGCACGACAGTAATGAAATTTGGTCTGAAGCTGAAGATATCACCATGAAATAGAAAGATTAGAGGATTCTGGACCAGGTATTCACTTGTTATATACCTGTGTACAAGCTTTTGGTGAAGCTCTAAACATTTAAGTGAAATTCACGGTTTTTCCTGAGACGGTAACCACCCTTTATCTGGTCACGGAGGGGGGGATGGTCATGGTGCTGCCTGTTGAGTATTACCATACTGGGGCTACCGAAACAATATGGTGGTGCGGAGAACTTACATGTAAGTAATGGTAACAAAGGGCAAATAATAAAGAGTTGCATGCTATGAAAATGCACCGACTGACAGTTCTTTTATCTTTTTGGAGTAGAGAGATTATTTTAAGGGGCGAATTTTAGGAAGTAGGTGTCAAGTCGTGAGATCAGTCAAGTTATGAAGAAAAGTAGGTTACATTTGAGTAGCTACTGAGTTCACTGTTGCGTATCGTGTTGCACTCCGCTTCCTGTTCACTGTTGGTCATCTTTTTTTAGAGAAATTAGGTTTTAACTAATGCGTTTACTTTTCGGCATTGTATACTTTTGTCATTGCTGTTAGTCTCCCTCGAGTCTAGGCACCAGTAGTACCATTGTACATGGTATTACTGTTTGTGGTTTGGCCGTCAAAGAATTGATGAGATTCGTTAGATAGGAGGAATTCACTAAGTTATCGTTGAAACTGGTCGAGAGAACGACATGCTCGTATAGGAGCGGGAAGTTTGTTCCACAGCATACTGTATTGCGTTATGAAAAACCTACATCGGTGTTTTGAGCGATACTTATTTATTGGGATTGTGTGCTCGCCATTACGCAGATCACATGCTGGTATTGATTTAAAAGTGATAGCACATTTCGTTATAGAGTTTCTAAGTAAGAGACGAAAAAGAAATGTTAGACTGAGCTTCAGGCGTCCCAGCCGGAGTGACTCTAGTTCTCGTTTTATGCATCTTGCTTCGTAAGGAAGTCCTTCGTTTTGTATAAGTAGGCGCCGAGTAAAGATTCGTTGAGTGTTCTCTACTCGAATTCTGTGGGACACTTCCATGTTACCATAGATAACCGTGCAGTACTCTAATATTGGGCTAACCATAACCTTGTACAGTGTACGATTTGCCCCGGGTGTGAGTATGTTCCTATGAAGAATACCTATGAGTCTTCTGTCCTTGGAAACTACTGAATCTGCATACTCCGTAAGCGCCAAACTTGTGGAAAAAGTGATTCCGAGATCTTTCACAGTGTTGCATATCTGCAGTGCGGTGTCACCCAAGTGTAGTGTTGCTTCTGAGTGGGATTTATCGAAATGGAGGATGCCACCTTTATTTGGGTTTGAAGGGAGCTGCCAGGCCACCCTCCGTGTGAATATTCTCCTCAGATCTTCTATTTGGGAGAAACATTGTGTTATTGCTGCAGGAGAAAAGTTGCGGACTACCTCCAAGTTGACTGCGAAAAGGTAAAAAACGTGCCATTTCGGGTAACATTGCAGATATCGTTTACACAGCTTAGGAAAAGTATCCGTCCTAGCACCCTACCCTGAACGAACCCCCCTTTGTATATGTGCGGAGGAGTAGCGATTACTGAATTTAACTACTTCGAAGCGACCCTCTAAAGATGTTCTAAGCCAGGATAGTAACCGGTCCTATTAATGATGATAATATAATAATAATAATATTTATCCCTGAATATACGGGCGCATACCATTTTTACAGGTATGAATAAGTTCATCTACAAATTACATTCATCTTCATGGAAGGTAATCTCGATCATCACCCGTTGTCACTATAAGATACAAGCGCTGCATGTTCATACAATGGGGCATCCCAACAAAATAAGTATGCAAAAATTTACAAGTTGGACAAGTGGAAGTGTTGTCTCCGCGTTAACAGAAAACCAGGTTTGTATCTAGACACTACAGGTATTGCCTTGTGAAAAACAAAGCTTGAAGCTAATACTCCCACTGTAACAGTTTGTACCTTTTGCTTGAGATAATGATGAGACGTTTATGAAGGAATGTATGCATGAATTGTTTACATATTGCACTTCATTGATGATTCCAGAACTGTATATTTCACGCATATTAATACCATTCCACATCAGAGATTCATAATATTGATGAATATTGTAACTGAAAGCCAAATGTCTTCGCTCTTCCAACTCCAGCATCCAGAGGCAATAGACTTGTTTGAATGCACCAAGTGGACTTTCAAGACATCTTGTCCGCTGCTTTCACGGGTAGTGACAGCCTTGCAGTTGGTAAGTGTCGGACCTCGCTGGCCACTTTTACAACGAGTAACTCCTAGATTTTGATAATTATGAAGTTGTAGTCCAGTGAACATTTTTAGTTCTGCTTGTTGTAGTTAGGTATTCTGAGCGTGGTAAAGCTGGTTACCCTCCATGAAGAGTAATTTCAGCCATGGTCTGTTCCTTAAGTAATTAATTGGCGATGGTAACCAAGCCAACGTTTAGAGCTGAATTATTTTTTTACAGCGAGAAAAAACAAACAAAGCAGCAAGCGGAGAAGGCAAGATTTCCAACAAGGAGAGTGGTTTCTATGTTCATATTTCTCTCTACTTAACTTTCCTTGCTACGGCTTTCACTGTATGCGCTTTTTTTCGAGTATGCGGTGGCTTTTACGTGCCAGATATAACGTGGTAACCAATCAGCTGTCCAAAGTGCTCTGATAAATTTATAAAGGTTCTTGAAACAGAGACTTGATAACAACATGTGGAACACCCTACCAAGTACAACAGTGTCGTGGACCTAGTCTTCACAAACGGAACCATATCCACAAAACCCCAAGTGGGTACAAAATTTGCAGGTGGCGATCATAAGATAGCACGTGGATACTTCAACACACCCAGCACAAAATTAGCCCCAAAGTCAGGAACAGTACTAACTAGAAACTACAAGTATGCCAAATGGGACGAACTACAATCGTTTCTGCGTGCCTAGATTGGAGCCCCTACTTTACCAACAGTTCAGCCAAAGAACTCTGTGACCTATTTTATGAGTATATAGGCACAGCTCAAGACCATATTGCTCCACGGCTACAAAAAGAGAAATTAAAAAACAGAGTTGACTATATACCTGCGAAAGTACGCGACGGCATGCGAAACCATGTCAGAGAGTACTATAAGTCGAATGACTTTTCATCGCTTGTCACACCCAAAGACACAGACGACACATTCAAGGTAGAAAGAGCACTAGAAGCCGTTAAACAAGAACGCATCCAATGTAGTAAAACAAGTAAAACAGAAGCACTAGGGAAACTGATGAAAATCCGGACAAACAGCTCCAGAAATAGTACTCGTAGTTTATTCATAGACAACGGCATCCTCTGCGACTACCCACTACAAGTCAGCAGGCTGTTCGGTTACCAGTTTGCTAGCTGCTTTACACATGGGGACAAAGCAAAAGTTATTGGTTCACTGTCAACATCGACTCACTCCATAAGTACCGTGCTCCTCACTAACCAAACATTTCTCTAGCTATAGCATCACTTCGAAAATCATACAGTGCGAGACCTGGTCGAATTCCAGCCTCCTTCTTAAAGACGGGTGGCGAAGACATACCTCTGATTCTCTTGAGGATCTTTAATACGTCCATCTCCAGTGGCAATTAACCTGAGGACTGGAAACTGTCACACATATGTCCCAAGCATAAATGTAGACCAACATCTAATACAGAGAACTACCCACCTATAAACAACACGTCAGTAGTGTCCAGGACTATGGAAAAGGTAATTGTAGAAGAAGTTGTCGACTACATGACGACAAACCAATTACTGTCACCAGCACAACATACATTCTTAAAGGGCCGGTCATGCGCTATCACTTATCTTGACTATCCAGGAGAAGTTACAAGCAAGCGTGACCAAGGCCTATTTGTAACTACCCTTTACTTAGACTTCAGGCAAGCATTCGGTAAGGTGCCTCACAAACGCCCGGTTACTAAGTCGCAATCAAACTAACGGCACATTCTACTCCATCCAACACCACAATCAAAAACAGAAATCCTACAGCACATGGCAGCATGAAATTTATATTTTTGAATACTCCACAGAAAAAGGATATACAATGAAAGACATAGCAAGGAAAGTTAAGTAGAGAGAAATATGAACATAGAAACCACTCTCCTTGTTGGAAATCTTGCCTTCTCCGCTTGCTGCTTTGTTTGTTTTTTCTCGCTGTAAAAAAATAATTCAGCTCTAAACGTTGGCTTGGTTACCATCGCCAATTAATTACTTAAGGAACAGACCATGGCTGAAATTACTCTTCATGGAGGGTAACCAGCTTTACCACGCTCAGAATACCTAACTACAACAAGCAGAACTAAAAATGTTCACTGGACTACAACTTCATAATTATCAAAATCTAGGAGTTACTCGTTGTAAAAGTGGCCAGCGAGGTCCGACACTTACCAACTGCAAGGCTGTCACTACCCGTGAAAGCAGCGGACAAGATGTCTTGAAAGTCCACTTGGTGCATTCAAACAAGTCTATTGCCTCTGGATGCTGGAGTTGGAAGAGCGAAGACATTTGGCTTTCAGTTACAATATTCATCAATATTATGAATCTCTGATGTGGAATGGTATTAATATGCGTGAAATATACAGTTCTGGAATCATCAATGAAGTGCAATATGTAAACAATTCATGCATACATTCCTTCATAAACGTCTCATCATTATCTCAAGCAAAAGGTACAAACTGTTACAGTGGGAGTATTAGCTTCAAGCTTTGTTTTTCACAAGGCAATACCTGTAGTGTCTAGATACAAACCTGGTTTTCTGTTAACGCGGAGACAACACTTCCACTTGTCCAACTTGTAAATTTTTGCATACTTATTTTGTTGGGATGCCCCATTGTATGAACATGCAGCGCTTGTATCTTATAGTGACAACGGGTGATGATCGAGATTACCTTCCATGAAGATGAATGTAATTTGTAGATGAACTTATTCATACCTGTAAAAATGGTATGCGCCCGTATATTCAGGGATAAATATTATTATTATTATTATTATTTTATCTCTGTGTGGTAGTGTTGCCACAGAAGCAAACACACTCGTTATGTTGTCGTCGTATTCGACTAAGGATTAAGGGGCTGGTAAATGCATATTATTAGGCGGGATGTATACGGAGTAGGTGTGGCGATAATCCATACTGAGTAATCAGTCTCGTTTAGCTCAGATGTTGGGCACTACGTAGCAGTAATGTCTGACTCTATATTGATAATGCACCCTCCTCCCTCACCATGTAGTCTGTCCCTCTTGACCAAGGAATAGTTGTCGATGGGGATCTCTGTGTCACAAGTATCAGAAGCACACCATGTTTCTGTAACTACTGTCACGGATGGATCACTCATCAGAGATAGCAGTATAATCTCTTTCATTCTGTTGCCTATGGTGCAGGTGCTAATCAGGCGAAACGAGAACGGTAAAGGAGGAGGGTGTATTTCCCATACAAACTCTGTCATCATTGCTGCACATTGCTCAGCCGCTGAGCTAAAGGAGAATGACGACTAGGTGTGGGTTATGGCCAAACTTACTCGCTCTACACCTCTTATAGTAAGTCGCATTTACCGACCCGCTTGATCCCTAGTCGAACACGACGAGAAGCTAACAAATGTGTTCACTCATGTGGCATTACCACCACACACAGCGAAAATTACATGTAATGACTTCAACATGCAAGATGTAACATCGCAATTAATCAGCTATCCAAAGCGCTTTGACAAATCCATAAGCATTCTTGAAACAGAGGGTTGACAACAACATGTGGAACACCCTATCAGGCATAAGTGTCGTGGACCTAGTCTTTGCAAACGGAACCATATCCACAAAACTCTCAGTAGGCACACAATTTTCACATGGCATGGGTGAAGTAGTGATGCGCTAAGATCATGCAGAAATGCCTAATACTATATAGCATATCTGGTGGTGGGGACTTATAGAAACCACTCTTACCTGAGATCATTAGACCCAATATATGGCCTTCACCCTGCCTTCCCTTCGGATCGTAGTAACTACCTTCCCCTAGCCCCGTAAGCGTATATTAAAGCTCTCACAGGTGCGTAAATCCAAAAGAAAGTCACCATCTCTAAGCATTTGTAGTACAGCTTGAACTAGGATGCGGGAAACGTACTATATAAAACTTCAAAGGCATTCCACAAGTGTAATATAGAATTATATAAACCCTTATTCCTCCTGTCCTCTTTAGATACTCTAGTTTTTAATGTTGTTTCTTGAACTTCTAAGACGGCTGGTTTCACCTCTGATGCCTCTGTGTTCCCCTTTATCACTCGACATGCAGATTATGATCGCGGATGGTACCAACATACTAAGCACCGACATGCACTTTGAACTTCTATTCAACAAGTAAGAACTATCATCTTTTACCACCTGTAGATGCGAAATCACCAGGAGCTAGACAAATCATGCCAGACTACAACCTCTCCTAAATACATAGATCCAATTGGGAGAGCAACTAGAAATGTTGGTATAAAATGCCATTTGCATCCAAACATGCACTTCCTTTCAGTCCTGACAACCACTTACCTGGAAACGAGGCTAACCGAGAGTGACCCCACATGACATGTCGACCTCGAAGTCTTATTAAGTGGCTTGATGGAGAAACCTCTTATACCCTTCACCATAGTAAGACAGCAGCAGCTGGGTAGAGTTGCATCCCTGGCTTTACTTGTTCAAATGACTATATTTACAACGTTATGGTCCTCAACAATTGCCACACTGCGCATGATACCATACAATACCAGGCTAGAATTTGTGTCTGCCGTCCATCCTAGTTTCTCTTGCCATCTGCAGACGGTACAAGCTTATTGGATACGGACATATCTCTGAATTCATCTGTTCTCAACGTTCGGTATGCAACATACTCTCATAGACTGTGTGGCTCATTATTGCTATAACACTTCTCATATTGGAAGATTATAGCCTCATTAATTTTCACTACTGCTGTTTAACGATATCGCTTTTGTCAAACATTCGTGACCAGCAGTACTTAAACAATTGTTTGCTGAGGAAGACTTTGTATGGCAATATGATTTCTTTCTTTCTAAACTTTTACAGCTTCAGTGGGGCAATAACATTCCGATGTTGCCTGTCAAAGTGGCATGTGTTCCTATAATTCATCATTAGAAATATATTGTTGTTATTATTATTATTATCTTTTGTTACGGCTGGAGTTGTCGTATCGGTCATGAATAACAATGTTGAGGGTAACGGAAAAGAAATTCAGATTACAGCCGAGGAGTTCTGCTTTGTAGCACAACGTTTTAGGAAACAGAACAACCCGGTCACAAAGTGGGTGGGGGGAGAGGAAAATTTAATAGACTACAAGGCAGGGGGGTAACGAAAAGATTAGTTTCGTCTCAACATACCACAGTTCTTAACGCACCACATATCTTTCCCTTGGATGTCGTTAAGAAGAGGGAGAGAGACTCATGTGGCATGACAGAAAAGTGTCGTGTAGCAAACACCTCCGCAAAAAGTCAACAAAGTCCGGTTGCCCCATAAGTTCCAAGTTCGTGACCTCATCTGACTCTTATAGATTCATTAACCTTCAAGAACACTTAAGGCTACTCAGTAAGTTTGAAAACATTACGGTCCTACAAGAAGAGACCCCATGTCAGAGTAGAAAGCACTAAAAAGTAGTCTGACCAGTTTACCACCTGTGAACTCCGAGAATGCTATGTGCAAGAAAAAGCCATCAGAAAGCGTTGGTATCACAAGTGATCCTATTGCTTACACGTCTTCCTCCGTACGACAGTCTCAAGTAGATCTAGTAGCACGTGAACCTGATGCTTCAGCTACTCGTAAAATGATAGCCACTGGTACCAACTCTCCCAAGGTAACCTGCTTTTGTTGTTTCTATACCAAAATTTCAGATGACTGAAGCATGAAGATATCATTAGACTATGAAGAAACCAGACTATGATGAAAAATTACCGAATAATCTAGAAATCTGAAGGCCAAATGATCGAAGGGTTTAACTCGGATCCTCGAATACCCACATTATCAAGATAACCTTCAATGATGACAACAGGACACAAGTGAGGAATATGCGTTATCAATTGTAAACACTCCACCTCTTTTCGAAGCAATGAAACTATGCTCCCACGAAAATTACCGTCCAACTGGCAAGAATCACCAATCCCATTCACTGGTTTGACCCTCTCACCAATTGAACATATATCAATTCTCGAATTACTCAAATTTCTGGACTGTCATAATGGCACCGAAAATCTGGACAGACAGTAAAATTCAGGAGACCAACTAACCTATTTACTTTAAACTGAACATATTCACAGCATAAGAATTTATGGTAAAATAGACATTTCTATAGCGTAACGGGGCATCGTGAAGACGAACCAAACAAGTTGTCTGCCTGTAACAGAAATTTAGAATTTCGCGCAACCTTGGTACCACTAATGGTGAAAAAAGAAAATGTGACTGAAAGTGATCCAAACTTTAACACTCTATATACTCTGGAAAGTTGTATTTTCTTGTTCACTCCATGACTTGTGTAATCTTCTGATGTTTTCGATCTAATTTAATGACCTCCATTCCGTACCATTTCTATCCCATAAAATCTTGTACATTTTCCAACATATATCAGTGTGATGATGCCTGTAAACTGGCTTTTCTCATGTTAAATTACTAATATGAGAATAAAATACTAATTTGTTCACTTATTTATAAGCGAAAGCTCATTAGGCGACACAAAGGGCAGATTTGCGGTCCAGATCTCGCCGCACAAAGCTAAACAGAATTCTTTGAGGAGGATAATTTTGGGCGCGTTTCGCCCAGTGACGGAGAAGAATACTTCATAGCTAAAGTTTCTCAATACATGGACTCAAAGAGCAGGTTTTGCATCGAAATCCATGCTTTGGAAATAGATACCGACACAGCCCGTGGGCCTTCTATAAGTTATTCTCCTTTTTTCACTTACAGGGGTCAAATTGTGACGATGTGTAGCATATCAGACGGCCAAATATCATGCACATCACAAGCGCAACCTGTGTTCACCTGTGCCTTCCAGTGGTGCTAGTCAGATGGGTGAAACCTGTTGGCCACCCGAGACCCAGACACCGAATACAGCGCGACCCCGACGCCGCTCATAATGGGAAAAACAGGCTGAAAACAATCTAAATTCGTAAACGCTGTAAGTACTAAAACTTTCGACTTTTTGTTAGCCTCATAACTTGCAGATACCTTTCGCGTTATTGTAGACCGCTCAGGGCAGCTCATCTGGCTTAGACCTCTTGACCATTTTAAATCCCATGATGCCTGTAGAAACCGGCTTTTCTCACATTGACTTCATAATATGAGAGTAAAATATTTATTTGCTTTTGTGTGAGATCACAAAAACTTGTTCAGACATCCGACTTAGAGGACCAGGGGATGAAGTCCGAAGGCCTTTGAGGCAGTGAACACGTCGACCTTTGCAATTGGATGTTGTTTTGTCCCTGAAACCGGTGGTTTCTTCGCTGGGAAAGTTGTAATCCTTCTGAACTATGGAGTCTTCCTTTCTTCTGAAGCGATGGTTGCGTTGGTAGTGCTAATGCATTGGGGTAGATCAGACCGTCATCATTGTAAACTACTTTTAAGCGGTTGAGACTTATAACATCTGGCCATCATAACTTATCGACGACAGAGAATTTTTCCACTTCTGTTGGCAAGTTTGGAAGATTTATCATAGGGCGCTTGTGAGGGTATCCACAGGGAATCACAACACTGTAAGACTTGCATGCAGTCCCAAAGTTTTTGTCTAACGGTACCCGTCTACACCGTATCCATCTGGATGGAGTTTGGAGACGACGCACGTGGAATATCAGGGTCCGAGCACAGGCAAGCATATCGATTGGAGCTCGCCCACTACAGGTTGCAGCAACCAGTTTGCTGGGTGAATACAGGGTACCTCCATAAACTCCCTCAGTGGAAGAACATTGTATATCCGTCTTAAGCGTAGGTCTAATGCAGAGAAAAACTGGTGGCAGATATTTGGTTTGTTTCATACTGTCAACTAACATCGGAGAGGCCCTGAGATACCTATGAATGTGACCTACCAAACCGCCAAAAGCTATATGACATGCAGTGGTTTGAATGCGTATTTATCCTAACAGATTTACCAGTTTCTGTAAAGCGGTAGACTCAAGCCGTTGCTCTCGGTTGGTTATCACAATAGAAGCGCATTCAAACTGTGAAAACCATCATTCGACGAGCTCTCAGCTGACTTTTCCGGCAGTAATATTCCATATTCAGGTTACCTCTGACCACTAACAAATATATTTGCAAGTCAGAATCACCATCACAAGGCAGAAATGGACCACTCATGCACAACCAAAGGTGAATGAAGGGCCACTCAGGTTTGGTGAAAGTTCCAAAAGGCATAGCTTTATGTCGGTTCACCTCCAAAGGTTGACACTGAATGCATAATACTGTAAAGAGTGTTGGCTGCGTTAACATCGCTTAGCATTCGACAGACAACGCTTAAATTGTTGTGCTCTGGTACTTCTGTGATCAGCACCTTACTTAAAGTGTAACAAAGAGCTTTAGTATCACGTCGCCACTGCACTCTCTCTCCTCTCCAGTCCCTTGAACGCAGCTCCACAACTGCTCACAAGCTTTCATTTCTTCCTTACACAATCTCTTCCATGTCACCCTCGGACGCCCAACTCGTCGTTTCCCCTTCGGGTTCCACCTGATGGCCTGGTCTAGCCAGGCACGTGGTGTCCCCAAATGGTCCTCTCATTGCATATCCAGTCCAATCCATCTACACTCTCTCCTGCATGTTTGTTGGGCGATGGGTTCTTGGTTGATTCGTTGCCAGCCACAATTCCTTGCTGCTCATTCTTATTATTCTGGCCATCTGATCTTCAGTATCTAGCGAGCGTAGGCAGCTATTGATGAATGCCTGTAGTTTGTTGGAAATGCTTTCCGTAACGCGCCACGTCTCTCAACCATCACATAGAAGTACTGACCTACTTGACTGGATTAATCTTGAAAATCCGGGTATTGTTCACGCTCTATGCTGAGTGCACGAGATCTCCACACTGATTATTTCAGATCAATGAAGGCCTGTCTTGCTCTTCCGATCCTGGCTTCGACGTCTTCATCTGTGCCACTCATAATTGAAACTATGCTGTCTAGGTAGGTGGACGAGACTACTTCTTTTAGGGTTCTCCTGTTGATGGTGATTGGTACTTGCTTTTGTTGGTTGGATATCTTCATTACCTCTGTCTTCTCTAGGTTCACCGCTGCCTTGCCTCTTCATCAAACTTGTTGATTTCTGCACATAGATCTTCGAGCTCGTGCGACATTAGACACAAATCATCATCGGCGAAATCCAACTCCTCTAGGGTCTTTTCATCGGTCAAACATCGTATGCCCATTTCCTCGCTCATCACAGTTTGCCGCATGGTCCGCTTCGTCACAATCAGGAAGGTCATCGGTGATAACAGGCGGTAACCTTGTCTTACTCCCTCCTGTCTTCACTTCAAAGGCGTCACTACGCTTTTCATTGTGAATCACCCGGCATGTAGCATCACATAGCATATAGCTACTGTTGAATGAGGTCGATAAAGGTTTGCGATACTCCGTAGTGTTGAGGCAGTTGCCAAATCACTTCTCAGTCGACGCTGTCGAAAGCCTTGACAAAAGTGATGAACTTGAGGTTGGGCTGAGTTCTATGATAATGCGTAGCGTAGGAACGCAATTTGATCCCCACATGATTTGTTCTTCCTGAAGCCAGCCAGACTGTTCCGGTCGTAATTTAGCATCCAGAGCATCCTTAAGTCTCTCCAGAATGATGCTGCCTGATAGTTTACATGGCGTGGACAGGGACAGCAGCATGATTCCCCTTCAGTTCTTGCAAAGACATGGATCTCCCTGTAGCGGCCGGAATCCAATAATCTTGGCCTGAATGCGGGAAATAACTAGGCGGTGCCAACTGACGTGAATCTGACTAGTTCCTGCGTTCTACTGTATAGCTTCCTAACTTCCGCGAGTGACGCACAGTCAAAGGTTGGATCAAAATATCAAACCACGGTTTGTAGCAATTCAATGGTAGATTCGTAACAAAATCTGTGGTACTATCAAAGCAACAATAAGTTATGTCAAATAACAAAAATACCTCAACAGTGCCGTTGGGTAACTATACAGTCCAAAACGTTCTCGGGAACAAATACGTACTACACGGTGAAAACTGGTTAAAAATATACAACTGTTAAATACCTGTCGGCCAATAGGAATAGTCCCGGTAAAAGGGAACAAAACTCTGCCTACAGGAATCAAATCAACAAACAAACGTTCCCAGTAGACAGTCAAAAGACAAACAGTCAAATCACTGCACAACCGTAGGTTGAACCAAAACAAAAATGTCGTGCGCAGTAAAACAACATCACCTTGTCAACAGTCCAGCGTCACATAATAGGAAAGTGAAACACTCACAATAAGTCTCAAAACATACAAAGGCAAATACCGAGTGTAAAGTCAAATAAGACAGTTAAACAAGCAAATAACATTACACTGGCGAGGGTCAAAGGTACACCATCCATGAAGAGGGTAAAAATGTTAAAATAAATGTCAATACAATCAAATAAGGGTGATCGGGAGGGATTTTCAGATCAATTTTCCGTTACACTCCTTTTCCTCGGAACTT
The DNA here is from genome assembly GCA_944470555.2 of Heterobilharzia americana. Taxonomy (NCBI): domain Eukaryota; kingdom Metazoa; phylum Platyhelminthes; class Trematoda; order Strigeidida; family Schistosomatidae; genus Heterobilharzia; species Heterobilharzia americana. Next base: position 2,547,886 of record OX104128.1, on the reverse strand, counting down.
TGACAAAGTAACTCCTCCCCCAATCAACCGCCAGCTGCCTTTCCTTCCTTCCTTCCCTCCAAACCTTCTGCAGCAGTGGTGTGAGCATGTCCGCTGCTGATGTCTCTGAGTCTGTTTTCACTGCTTCTGGAGAAATGCCATCTGGTCCTGATGCTTTCCCAGCTTTCAACAGCTTTGTGGCGTTCACAACTTCACTACAGCTTTCGTCGGAGGGCTTGTGTTCACTGGTAATTCTGTGGCTGGGCTGCTGGTGGTATTTCTGGATGACTTGCATAAGCCGCTGCCGCTGCCGCTGGTGGTGGTCGATTCAAAAGTTTTTTGAAGTGGTCAGCCCATTGTTTCCTTTGTTTCTCCTCTTTGGTGGTAACTAAGCTTTCCATACTACCTTTCATTGGTTTCATCTGAGTTGATCATTCGTCCCCGGATGCCAATCTGGTTGTTTGACATAGTGGTGACAGGTCTCTATCTCTCTTATCTGCAGCCTGTTCTCCTTCACTTACCAATGTGTGTCGTAGAAGTGTCTTTCGTCTTTGCGCTCACTCTTCTTCACTTCTTTGTCCAGTCTAGTGTTTCATAGCTTGTGTTCAGTTCCTCTTCTCGTTGTTCACCACTGCACTGCACTGCACCGCACTGCAATGTGGTGCACTGGTTCATCTTCTGCATCACCATCTCCCTCTCTCTCCTCTATCAGCTTCCATGTGTCCGTCGAGATCCATTCCTTGTCCTCTTTCTTCTTTATTCTTAACACGGTTATGCAGGTTTCCTTCCACATGGCTTTCACATCACAGACTTCCAGTGTTCTTCCATCCAGGTTTCTTCAGGGGTGTTGCTTAATGTCTTCCATTTTGTCTTGATGGCTGACTGACGTGAAGATTTCCGTTGAACTTTCGTCCCTCGGTCATAATTTTGGCTTAATTTATCCCTGTGAATTTGTTTCCAATGGCACTGAACCAAACAAAAACTACATGCTGCATGATACTGAGTGCCACTGGTTCCAAGCTTTTTCATCGGTCCATACCATGATTCGAATCTAGTTTTTCCTGCTCTCTATGAACAGCAATAACTTACTGACTATTCGCACCTTTTTAAGCCCTACTATTATTCGGCGTTTGATACCCTATGTACGTTACTGATTATGTGACTCATTAACTGAAGTGTAGAGGCCTAGTCACAGGTGTCTGCTTACAGCTCATACGGTGTGATGAAGCCTGTGCTGTTATTCACTACTGTGTAGTGGACCCAAAGAATGTCAAGTAAACCAAAGTGACAAACTACATACAATTTACAAGGAAAACGGATTTTATGATACACGCGCATGAAAAGTTATACGTTATAGCATAAATAGTATTGTCAATGCTATAGATAATCACTGGTTACTTGGAGGTTATCTCTTCTGTATTGTCCACCACAATTTTGGGATACTCCAGAGATCAGAAGGCGATTTTTGTCATCTCTCCGATGTGGTCGTCGGTCGGCTTGATTGTCGTAATATTTGGAAGTAGGATGAGAAGTCCTGTAAATTCCCAAGACAATCAGTTATTATGCACGACAGGCAGTAGTCATGGAGACAGAAGTTGGGATGGTTAGAAGCATATTATGTTTCCACGATTAGCAGCAGCAAAAGATGCAATAACGGCCACAGCCAAAAAAGTGTATATATAAACAACATTCGTTTTTACAAGTATTAGGAAGAATGTACAGAATGTGTAAAAGAAACGATGAAAGGAAAATATTGCTTATAGTTGAAGTGGTTTATACACAATTGTATGCAGTCTCCACAACTGTTATATAGCAAAAGGTTTAGTATCTAATATTTTTAGCCAGCAACAGTTGAATAACTGCATCCTGTCAGACTATGTATAATGCACCAATGTGTCCTTTCTTACTTTTCTCAGACTCACAAACAACAATAATGTTCAGATGTTGCCTGTACAAACGGCATGTGTTCGTGTAATTTATTATTCTTACTGTATTATTATTATTGTCATTATTACTATTATTGTTATTATTATTATTATTATTATCATTATTATTATTTATCTGAACCACCTAATTCTGCCCCCCTTCTTCATCTCATCTTGTGTCCAGTAGGCTCCATCTCCACTTTCTTCACATTGAGATTAAGTCGATCTGATTCTTAGTGTGTTCTAGTGTCTGGTGAAATCCATGTCCTCACTTTGTCAATATCCTTGTGTTTGTACACACTGCCTCCAATCACCAAATCATTAAATGTGCAGAAGTCTGCAAACAGTTCTCCATTCTCGTTCATTTCACCAACTGCTTCTCCACCCATGATGGATGAGTCCTCTTCCTGTGCTGTCTGCTCCCAGTTTGACATCCATGTCACTCCACCCACTAGAATGGATTTTGATGTGGCCAACTGTGGTGAGGTCTTGTCCAGTAATGATTGCAGTTGTCTGTAGAATTCCTTCTTCTTCTCTTCATCTACATTATTTGTAGGTGCGTGGCGTAGCACTGCATGATTGTGACTTTCCTTGCTTTTGAGTTGAATTCATCTTGCTGTCATGATCCTGCAGGTGGAGATTGGTTCCCACTGCATGAGAGAGAGCCTTCGATTCTCTTGGGAGGGGACATTATGATAGCCACTCCAAAACTCAATGTGCTCGTGGTTGTCGTCTGGGTGACAATATCGGAGTAGATTATTGACTCTCCAGTTGGCAGTTGAGAGAGTTCACTTCCATTCCATCTGCAGATCCCTCGCAGATTCCCAGCCTAACACTTCTCATCTCTTTTGAAATCTGGGAAGCCTTGCCAGCCAGCCAGCCAGCTTCGAACATTGTTCGGACACTCCATGTCCCCATTCTTACTTTCGCTTTCATCGAGAGAAGACACATCAACCAGGCCAACTGGCTTCCCGAAGGCTTTCACCAACCGGCGTCATTTCATCTCTCCGATTCCAGCAAGGAATAAGTTTAATTTTACGTCTTATGTTTTCTTTGTGCTTTGAATTTGTTTAGCGATTGGATTGGTTTTTCTGGGTGGGGTTGCTAGTCGTTTGGCAAAAGTTCCCTCTTCATCCAGGCTTAGGATCGGCTAGTATCTAGTGAACTAGTTACCTACGCCAGGTAGTAATGTTAATGAATAGCGAAAGAGTTCAGTCAGCTTATCTGGCCGGTAGTGCTGAAATAGGGATTCTGATTATGTGCGTGTTCGGCACCACGAAGAGGGTTCAAATTCGCTTCGAAGCCTGCCCGGATGCTTGTTCATTGTCACAAAATCCCAGATGTCCTAATCATTTGGAGGAGAGCTACAGGCTTATCTAGTTAATTTAGTTTAATCTACTTGTTTTAACTACTGTTGTCTTTTGGTGCCATGTAGGCGCGCTGAAATTCCGTTCACCTTTGAATGTCACAGTTTGTGACTGTTTAGAGAGATTTGGGGAACATCAGCTCATCGGCAGCACTGACGCAGGCATGCGAATCTCCGCGCAGTGCATCGAAAACAGACTTGCAAGTAACGGAAAGCAACAGCATTGCCTCCTCGTTGTTTGGATGTGGCTCACGTTGCATCTCCAAGGAGGTTGACCGCTGAAGCTCTTTCACTGCCGCGCTTAAATCCTGAAGTTCAGTAATCTTCCGTAAGTCAATTGTTCAAGGTAAAGATATATTTCAAACGCGAGAAAATGCATCCACTACACAATTGTTCAGGCCAGAAACGTGACGGATGTTTGATACGAATGACGAAATGTAGTCCAGATGACGTATTTCATGCGGTGATTACCTGTCTGTGGTGCTCCATGTAGAGTAGGTCAAAGGTTTGTGTCTAGCAGACGTAACAGTCATGACGTTCTTCAAAATGATAAGAACATTTCGAAGGAGGCGTATGTGCCAAACAACTGGTAACCGAAGATACTGCACCGTATTTCGCATCTGGCTAGCTTCCGGGAGTAGAAAACAAGTGGAATCCAAGCATAGTCCGGAAGTTGTTCCAACACGGCCTCAATAGCCTTGTTAGAGGCATAAAGAGCGATGCTGTGGGAAAGATTGTCATCCTAACGAACTGATATTGTGGCCTCTATTATCGCGTTTTTCATCTTGCTAGATGTTTCAAATGCCTCGGGAGTCACGTTCACACTTCAGCACTTAACTTTCAGAAGGTTGGGTAGCTCAGTTAAAATGAAAGTACACTAAAGGACAAAGGGCAACAATAACTAGCCGTCTCAAGGAATATACGCACTGCTATGAAGGATGTCGGTGCCAGGAAGTCTCGAATCTCCTGTACATTTTCACATCGTGGGTGATTGCCATGCTCAGCGACAACTTGACGAAGAAAAGCCAGTGAATTGATACCAGCCTGGCACTTGGCCAGACTTACGATAACTAAGTCTTCGGCGGGTGTCGGAAAAATTTGCTGTTTGTAAATGCGAGGGCCATCCTCGCTTGAACTCTCGATAAAGACATCGTGTAGGATAGCATAAGGAAATTCTAGACCACGGAAGACATCGTGGATGGAACTTTGGAAGAGCTGGGCGGCATTCTGTGTTCGGAAAGGCGTGCAGAAAAATTCAAGTGGACCTGATGGTGTGATGACCGCTACTTTTGGGAGAGCATCGAGACATACGGGTAGTTTATGATGGGCACATGTCGGATCGAGTTGGCTGAAGACAGTTGCACCTTTCAATGTAGCTGTCAAATCGTTCATGTTAGGCACTGCGTAAAGACCCGGGATCGTATTTGCATCATCTATAGCCACCACAAGTCCACCAATCCACGTCATTTTCTCCGGGACTACATGCATCAGAGAAGATAATTGAGCGTTGGGATGTCAAATGCCACCAATTCCTGGTGTATGTCCGAAATAAGACGTGATGGATTGCAGTTCGTCTTGAGACAAACCTCCTGGTTCGGAGGAAACTCCCGGCCCAGTTGCCGTTATGCAGTACGAAACTTTGGTCATTACGCAGGGCACGCCAGATATTGGCCTAAGGAGGTCAGGAAACGACTGGACGATGGAATCCAACGAGTGGGGCACGCCAGGCATTGGTGACACCACCGGAAACAGAAAGTGTTGGGATAAAATCTATCAGCTTTCGCTCACCAGTATCAACCAGCAACTGATGTTGCTGTAAAGGGGCCATATGGATTGAGCGGAAGGTCACACTAGCGGTAGTGAAGATCCGACTAAACGAATAGCCCAGTCCAAACTTAGAGTCACTAAACTTACGGCCAAACATCACAATAGGCAAACCACTGGTACTAAGAAGTTGTGACGAGGTTGTCCGCAGCTGCCTTTCAGTGGTTGGTGGGATTGGGCAAGCTTCTGCCCCAAGAACGCACCCCACAACAGTAGTCAATTATCTAGAAATGGCGAAAGGCTAAGGGTTCACTAGAAGCTTTAGTCGTCATCACCTGCTGATCAAACGTTTTCCCGCAGCTCAGAGATAAAAGTAAGTGGTTTGGTGTGATTTTCTGTACCGGCTGTGTAGCGTTTGCGATACCGAAAAACTCTAGGTTACGAGTTCCTTGATTTAAATTTAAAGTGGCGTTTTTTGTGGGAGACCTAAAACATGACATGGAAATGGGATTGTATGACACCAGATTTACTTTAATCTGCTGCCGGATGCTGCAAAGGTTTCAATACAGTTTAGCAATATGAGCTACCGGATCGATATATGTAAAGCAGCTAGAGGGTATACATTACTATCAGAGCAGATGCCGGTGGTCACACTGATGGCTGCTGACAGTGGGGATTACGTTCACGTCACTTATACCACTCTGACCGAAGCCTTAGCTGATTTCAACAACTGAGGATGATGGGAAGATGCAAGGATGCCTTGAACCGGCTGTGGAAGATGTTACAACCCCACTGTTTGAGAGATGCACTACCAATTTTGAGTTCTGAAACAGGGTATGGCATCTGGCCCAGCAGTTGCATAGGTTTGCGGTTGCCTATGGTGAACATAGCAAAGTAGTTCCTATGACGTTGTTGGTCCGTCAGACCAGCATGTTTGATGGTGTGTCTAAAGTGGTTTAGAGTGTTCCCAGTGCGGCTAGCCAAGAGCATCCGGGACCTCTTCCATAATAATTTCTGGAGGACTGACGGTTGCGGAGTTCTACCTGTTTCCCTCTAAGATAATTGGGCTACGAGCGAATAGAACTCGAAACGAGCGACCCAGGCCGATGGTCTCTGTGCTCATAAGGTAGGGAGCCGTATGGTGGCAGGTATGTGCGCTAGAGATTCTTGATCTCCAATCATTTTTAAAATGTAGGACGGTCAATGAGCTGGTATGTTCAGATGCAAAGTGTAAAGTATAATAATGTAGATATACACAGCGACAAATAAAACCTTGCTTGATGCTAGCTTGAAGGGAAAAAATTACGGAAAACAGGACAGGATCAACACTGGATACTCACAAATAAAGGGATACTCGAGTTCATCAGTTGCAAGGCACTGGTCGTGTTACTTTCCTCTAACATCTGACCGGTTATGCTTGAATTAATGCTAGCAAGCACCAAACTAATCGGCACCTTTCCTTCGTGTGAGCACTGACGACCAAAGACAAATAAGAAAACATGTTAGACAGTAAAACCGGTCAGATGAACATTTTGTTTATAAGTATAAGGCAAAAACGCTATTTTAGGGGGAAAGCGCTTAGGTTATCTGACTGTTGATACCTCGCTTGTGAACTCTGGGTGCATTGCTGCTGGTCAGCACGAAGAGGTCGCTAAAAACGTTGAATATCAAAGAGCGGATGCCTAGAACTTAAAAAAACTTGCAAAACTAAAGTCAGCAACCGGTGCCTCTGAAGGTTATCCAGCTAGTATTTGCATATTTTATATGTTTGGAGTTTAGGTAAAATTTACAGGGGACTGGATATGCTACTATTGTGTAACGCTTAACCAACCCTATTTAACTCAATGTGGTCTAGTATCTGCCTAATCAGCACCTTACCTAACGTGTAAGTACCGACAACAAAGCATGAGTCAAAAGGACTGGTATTGAGGAGTGCATCCAAAGGAGCAATATATTTAAATAGAATGAGTGTGATAGTGATTATTGGGAGAAAAATTTACCCAACTTATCTGGCTAATATGGCTGAACTAGATACTCTGAGGGTATGGGTGCTAACCAGCACGAACGGAACGCAAAATGTCGTCGAAGCCTGCTCGGATGCATGCTCGTTAAAAAAACCTGGAACACTTTACTCATCCAGAGGTTATTTAGGAGTTTATTTAATCAATATTCAGTTAGTTCAATTTAATCTGCTTATTGTACCCCCTAGTTGTATTTTGGTGCCAGGAAGGTTCACTACAGATTCTTCATTGATTGACATCAGTTGCGGATGGGTGCCAACTTAGAAATGAAATATCCCCAAACCTCAACGTGCATTTCCATATAGTGCTGATTGGAGGCATGCTTTGAGACGGATATCCCGAGGTTCCAATGAAAACCCATGACTTGTGGAGTCAGTCACCGAGAAGGGGAGCGGTGGCAACTGAAGACCTTACATTCGCTCTATGTTGTGAACTGACACAAGTGGGAAACTGTGAACCACTGAACTGAATGGTTAGTTCATTCGCTGTGAGACCTGAAAGTCTTGAATTCGATCATTGGGAGTGACTTTGAAGGTCACCCTAGCAACATTTGGAATAACTAGTTAAACTTCTCTACTCTACGAAAATCTACGTTTCCATCTAAAACAGAGAAACCCAACTGATTATTTCGATTTTTGCTGGGAGGGACTTTAAAGTAGCCCATCCTTAGTAGAGTCATCGGTGCGTAGAGCTGAGGAATCTCACACTAGAACTAGACAGATGTCCTGTGCTCCCAGGTTTTCAGTGGTTCTCCAACTGATGTGAGTGCGTGATGAATGACTACCTTAGAAATAAAAGTTCCTGTAAACATCGAAGTAGGTTTATCTTTCTGCTTTAAATCTAGCAATATTTGGTCACATGAAGGTGTACTACGGTTCCTTGGTTTATATCTTCTACTTCAACTTCACTTGTTGTTCTATCATCACTGAACTTTCAGTCTTCCGTGTTGATAGGTTCCAGCATAATTTCATCCAAGCGTAGTACTGGATGATAGTATTACCTACTTCTGATGAAACTATTGGTATTCTTAGTGATCCAGTTCTCATGTTGATTAATTGACGGCCGTAGACTGGAAAATGACTTTACTGGACTATAATTACATAAGCTTAGCACAACGTTCCATGAAGATAAGATGTATATCAGAGGCTATCTATTATTTAAGTTCATTAATAAGCGGTAAATGCTGCAGCTCATTACCCACCATTCACAATGAATGCTGATAAAATTTGCTAACCTGTATGACACTGAATAGTAATGAGTACGGTGAGAGAAGTAAAGAACAATGTGTTGGGTTTTCTTATTGATAAATAGAATAATTTTTGTTTCCTCTGATAGATGTTTAAGAAATACCCAATTGCCTAGGACTGACTTGTTTTTTAAATCATTTTGGATATTGGTAAACTTTTATAAAGGCTTAGGCTTACGACTGAATCAGAATCGTCTACATTACCTAGGGATACTGACTGCCAAGTAGTAATCTATGGCTGACCCGCATTATGAAGAAAAATTTAACTTTATATAATGACGACAGCATATTAGACAGGCAGTGGAGCTTAGTAACTTCACAATATATAATTTATGATTGTTCTTTAAGATGCTGGTTGTGTTAGTATTATTTAACACGTAGTCAATCTTACAAAAATCACTGTACACCAATAAGAAACTAATCTCTACCTTACTGACGTGTAAGCATTGATGACAAAAGACAAGAAGAAAAACATGTTTGATAGTAAAAACACTCAGGAGACCAGTGTTCTTACTAATCTAAAATCAAAAATTATTTTCAGGGGGAGGAGTTAATAACTTATCTAGGTGTAAACATCACAACTACAAACTTTGCGCTTTCAGCTGTCAATCAGTTTAAAGTATACATCAAATAGTGGGTGTCTGCTGGCGGTTGCTTACACATTAAGATAAACCTTAGAAGTCTAAGAGTATTTGATGATGTCTTAGCATAGTGTTTGCTTAATATTTAGATATTATTAAGCATTCAACTATTTGTTTTAAATGTAGTGGTTTCTTTTGTTCCAAGAAGGTGCTCTACAAACTAACAGATAGTTATCAGACTTGTATTAATGCTAGGTGATGATTGAAGGTGAAATGAACATTTGGACAGCTGCGCGATTCAAACTAACACCCACTAGGTTATCTGCCTGGTGATCTATCAACTGAGGTAAGATACCCAACTGCTGACTAGATTCTTATTTCACTTCAATCATCAAGGGTTATTGGCTAACTACCATGTGAATTCGTGACGCGTTACCATAGCTATACAAGTAAACTAATGGAGCAGCTATAGGTTCTCCAGTGTCCCCTATAGTTGCAAACTTTTTCATATCCCACATTGAATCAATCATCTTTTCGAACACCGTCAAACCACATAGTTGGCTCAGATACGGAGATGATACATTCGTAATTTTAAAAAGATCTTGCCTCAGAACCTTTTCGAAGTTAATTAACACTGATTCTCCACATGTGAACATCAAAATGCGAGTAGTGAACTACCATTCCTAGACTGTTTAGTTAAAAGGAATGGAAACGGAAGTCTAAGTTTATCGATTTATCGTAAACCAATACATTCAAATCGATATCTTGATTTTAACTCAGCACATCGATTCAGTGCTAAACTTTCACTTGCTCAGAGCTTATTCAGGAGAGCCACAAAGCTCATCACGAATGAAGATGACAAGCAAGCGGAAGTAAGTAATATATCAGATGTATTATGTTCCAATAACTACCCTAGTAATGTCATTCAAAAGATCCAGAAACATGAACCGAGGGACCCAAGAGAAAATTCAAATAATGATTCTTGGATTGGTACAGTAGTTCTACCATTCCACCAAGGTACAACAGAAGAGCTACAAAGAATCTTAAGAAAGCGCCAAATTAGGACCTTTTACAAGACAACCAACACTCTGAGGATTGCTCTAGTCCACGTAAAAGATAAAGTTCCGTTTGCCTCCACATGAAATTGTCTACAAATTAGGCTGTGTCGACTGTGATGCTTATTATATAGGAGAATCATCCCGTAAGATCCTCATTAGGGCTAAAGAACATACAGGTTACACAAAACGACCGCCAAATAATCCTGTAGAACTAGTGAACTTACAAATGAAGTCGGTGATCGCAGTTCACGCCATCTATCATAGTCATAAAATCGATATTGAAAATATAAAAATTATTCAAAAGGGGTTGTGGAGATTTGGAAATATTTCAAGTTGTTATTCATCGAAGACTGACATCAGTTGGAGGAACAAAGGAAACCTGGTGGGGTCGTGGGTGCGCACTGCTGAGGAGTCCCATACTAGGACGAAACAGCTGTCCAGTGCTCCCAGGTTTCCTTTGTTCCTCCAACTGATGTCAGTCTTCGATGAATAACAACTTGAAATATTCAAAAGGGATTTTCTAACTACAAGCACATTATGTTGAACCCTAATACACTCAGTAAACAGAAAGGAAGACCTAATTATCCAACCAACCTGAACAGTATTTCTAAAAACAACACATTACACACAATGATCTGATCAAAAGTACATACACACAGACAAAATGAATTTGTCATCCATATATTTATTTATTATTTTCTTAAACTTTCACACTCAGTCACATGTACACATATTCATATCACCTTGAACTCCAGACTAATTAACAGATAAACAAAGACAAATTGTGAACGCTTCAAAGACATTTTTTTCAATGGTTCCCCAACTGATGTCAGTCCATGATGAATACTACTACTGGACTCGCTAAGCTGAAGACACCCGGTCATGCATCGTCGCCATTTGGCAAGCTGTCGTGTTACGTTGCACTCCTCGTAATCGACTGTCTAGTCAGTTAGTTGGAACGCATCGGTATCTTGGCCCAACCTCGCAAATATATTATTCCATCCGTCTACGCTATTGTGTTCTTTCTTGGTCTCGTATTCGTGGATATATAACAAGTTCGAATAACTAGTGATTGGCCTCTACGTCTGTCAAGTTCGCACCAGGACAATTCCTGAAAAACTATCAATAACTTGTACAGGTTTTATTCTCTGAAGAAGCGATTTCCACGTAGTCGCGAAGCGTCAGAAATTTTTTTCTACTTCATTCGGATTTTACAAAGTATATTTCATTTATAATCCAATTACACAATACTCAACTTATTCAACTCTACCAGGGCAAATTTTGATTCTGAAGTTTACAAAAATATAGGAGAATAGACGTGAAACTGCCAACAGAAACATTTTTCTCTGTTCTTTTATTTCACATGCTTTACAATGCAGGTATCACTTGATCCACATAGCTCGAAGATGAAGGTCTACCTGACCTTGAAGGCTTCAGTAAGAGCTTATTTAATTAGTTGGTTGAAAGCAATCGGCAGGAAATCCTGGATCTAGGTTTCGTGCTTATTGGCACTCGTCAGTAAGGCACATCTGAAACCTCGAACTGGCGTCATCCAGAGTCATAGTTAGCGACTTTACCAATGAGCTATTCAAGCGGCGACTAACCTCCTGTAGGACTGAGTTACATTCGTTGATTGGTCACTGGATTAGACAACACCAAATTGGTTACTTTCCCGTGACCAATCAATGCAGGAGGTTATTCTGTTATAAACAGATCAGCTACTGAAGTATCCAGTTTGTAGGTTATTTTTCCATTGGTTTCAGGCCATTTAAAGGCAAACTGAAGATATAAAGACTTTTCTGAGTAATGCTGAATTCTATTTCCTTTATTTTCATATTTCCATACCTGTTAATGAACTTCTGGAACTACCTGTTACAACACTTTTGATTGCTTACCGGTTAGAAGCTGTTGAAATCTAACTGAAGTATGTACAGGGTATCGTCTCACTGAATATAAGCTGATGTTTGTTGTCAGTGTCATTTTGAATAATGATGCTTAGAAAATTAAACTTGTAACTGCTTTAATGAAACATTATAAATCATATTTTGTGGAGCTTTGTCAGAGAATTTCAGTACATTAGGGCGATGTTTAGAACTATGACGAATGAACAATATCCCATCAATGTATTCAACAAAAAACGTCTTCTTATTGATTGCAGATTTTTATTTTTGTTTATTCTAATTTCTCTGTAAACACACTAGCCAGGACCAGACAATATGGATTACCTATAAAAACTCTGTCAACCTAAGGATATAAGATGTCACTGAAATGGTACCATATTTTCTTAATACACAGTAGTGAAAACTGTCAGAATGCTGATATGCATTCCCTAAGCTTCTTCTCTTTGCTTGGATATATGTAAATTCAGAAGACATCTGAAATGAGATTGATAAAGGTTTGTGTTGAAGCAACTACCTGCCTAATTACTTCTCGGTGGACGCTGTCGAAGGTCTTTTCAAAATCGATGACGTTGAGGTAGAGACTTGACTGCCATTCTACGCTCTGTTCTATAATGATGCGTAGCGTAGAAATGCAAGTTGATCCCTAAATGATTTCTTCTTCCTGAAGCCAGCCAGACTGTTCCGGTCGTAATTTTTAATCCAGAGCATCCTTAAGTCTCTCCAGGATGATGCGGCCTAATAGTTTACATGGCGTGGACGGCAGCATGATTCCCCTTCATTTCTTGCAAAGACATAGGTCTCCCTTCTTTGGGACTTTGACAAAGTAACCCCTCCCCCAATCAACCGTCAGCTGCCTTTCCTTCCTTCCTTCCTTCCCTCCAAACCTTCTGCAGCAGTGGTGTGAGCATGTCCGCTGCTGATGTCTCTGAGTCTGTTTTCACTGCTTCTGGAGAAATGCCATCTGGTCCTGATGCTTTCCCAGCTTTCAACAGCTTTGTGGCGTTCACAACCTCACTACAGCTTTCGTCGGAAGGCTTGTGTTCACTGGTAATTCTGTGGCTGGGCTGCTGGTGGTATTTCTGGATGACTTGCATAAGCCGCTGCCGCTGGTGGTGGTGGTGGTCGATTCAAAAGTTTTTTGAAGTGGTCAGCCCATTGTTTCCTTTGTTTCTCCTCTTTGGTGGTAACTAAGCTTTCCATACTACCTTTCATTGGTTTCATCTGAGTTGATCATTCGTCCCCGGATGCCAATCTGGTTGTTTGACATAGTGGTGACAGGTCTCTATCTCTCTTATCTGCAGCCTGTTCTCCTTCACTTACCAATGTGTGTCGTAGAAGTGTCTTTCGTCTTTGCGCTCACTCTTCTTCACTTCTTTGTCCAGTCTAGTGTTTCATAGCTTGTGTTCAGTTCCTCTTCTCGTTGTTCACCACTGCACTGCGCTGCACCACACCGCACTGCACCGCACTGCGATGCGATGCGATGCACTGGTTCATCTTCTGCATCACCATCTTCCTCTCCCTCCTCTATCAGCTTCCATGTGTCCGTCGAGATCCATTCCTTGTCCTCTTTCTTCTTTATTCTTAACATGGTTATGCAGGTTTCCTTCCACATAGCTTTCACATCACAGACTTCCAGTGTTCTTCCATCCAGGTTTCTTCAGGGGTGTTGTTTAATGTCTCCCATTTTGTCCTGATGACTGACTGACGTGAAGATGTCCGTTGAACTTTCGTCCTTCAGTTTCTGTTCTGGGTATTGAACTTGAACTGTCGTCTATCACCAACTCTTTTCAAGGCTTTCAACTTGATTTTGAAGGTTCCTTATTTTGCACTAGGTAGTGTGTGATCTGAACCACCTAATTCTGCTCCCCTTCTTCATCTCATCTTGTGTCCAGTAGGCTCCATCTCCACTTTCTTCACATTGAGATGAAGTTGATCTGATTCTTAATGTGTCCTAGTGTCTGATGAAATCCATGTCCTCGCTTTGTCAATATCCCTATGTTTGTACACGCTGCCTCCAATCACCAAATCATTAAATGTGCAGAAGTCTGCAAACAGTTCTCTATTCTCGTTCATTTCACCGACTGCTTCTCCACCCATGATGGATGAGTCCTCTTCCTGTGCTGTCTGCTCCCAGTTTGACATCCATGTCACTCCACCCACTGGAATGGATTTTGATGTGGCCAACTGTGGTGAGGTCTTGTCCAGTGCTGATTGCAGTTGTCTGTAGAATTCCTCCTTCTTCTCTTGATCTGCATTATTTGTAGGCGTGTGGCGCGAGAGAAGACACATCGACCCGGCCTATTGGTTTCCGAAGGCCTTCACCAACCGGTGTCATTTCTTCTCTCCGATTCCGGCAAGAAATAAGTTTAATTTTATGTTTTATATTTTTTTGTGCTTTGGATTGTTTTAGAGATTGGATTGGTTTTCCGGGGTAGGATTGCTAGTCCTTTGATAAAAGTTCCCTGTCTATCCTGGCCTAGGGCCGGCTAGTTACCTAGGTAAGATTGTTTCTTTTCATTACTTTGTGTGCTTTACCTATGCTTACTTATTCTTTCCTCTTATTCTTTCTTGGACTTTGGAATAAAGACTAACTTTTATTGCATGGGATTTTGAAGGCTATTAGTAAATCGAATTGCACACCACTAACCGAGCTGATGAATGCAGTCGTGGATAGGCATGTGAACTGTTGTTGACTACTGGCTAAAAATATTTTATTTGATGAGAAGCATCCTCTGTATCCACACCTCTTTCCATGTCAGTGGTCTGGGAAGACAACATTCAAATATGTGAAACTTTATACAAGCTCAACTATATACAAAAATTCAGCCACACCACCTCATTTAGCTTGTGTAGTGTGTGGAGAAAAGCTTCTTAGACACAGACTTATCTATCAAATTTGTAATAGCGAACAGTTATCGTGTCCTTGAAGTCATTAAACATTTCAATACTCCTGTTATTCGTTATTCTTTACTACAAACTGTTAAACAGTACCATTGTTAATGTTTTGAAAATGTTGTACAATGGGTAAATTGATGCAATAACCCACTCTAAGAATTTTATACTATATGGTTCGGTATAAAGTAAATTTAGTATCATTATTATTTCGATAGTGTTCGTGTAAATTAGGAAACTTGATTCTATAAACTATCCACCCCTAAGATGACCTGGTCAAGAAAAAAAGAACGTCATTTTCGCCTCAGAAATGCTATTACTCTCCTGTTTGATTTCGAATTTCGCGATTTATTGGATATGTTTCGGTTAGGAAGGGAATTCATGTGAACACATGCACACATACACACATATTTGAAGAACTAAAAGATGTATCAGTTAGTGCTGAAACGAAAGGAAAGAAAGAAAGCCTTTTTTGAAATTTGATACCATTATTGTATTCTTTATAAATACCTATTTTGTAAAGGTGTTTTAAATGTTGTTTCGTTCTGTTGTATTCTTGTTTGCATTCCAAAGTAAGTAATGTCTTCTGGCCTTTTTCTACTCCCCTTGAACTTCACCAACCATATTTCAGTGGAGCTGATTGGTCTGATTGGTCTTGGGATCGAGATTTACACCACTGACTCATGGGTTTCAGCTTCATTCAACCTTCTGAGATTTCCGCAACCGCACAGAATATATGTATGTCTGTTTGCCTAAATCGCAAATATGAACCTGGTTGATTATTTACGTGTCATTACTGAAAGTGCGCCAACGGTTTGTCTTTTCTATGATAACTCGATGCAGTGAAGCATTCAATGGCAAAATTTGCGTGACTCCATTTTAACTTTTTCGTCAGATGTTCCACACAGTGATACAGTATTATTTACTGAAGAATGACGTCTAGAACAGAATTTATTGTTCATATTCATAGCTGTAGTTATCAATTTCTCCTTGCGTCGTGACAAGTTAGTTTTTAGGACAGTCACACTTTGCCATCCTATTTTGTGATTATTTGTAATCGCATATGTCTCAGTGATTGAGGATTTCTTTAGATTTCTTGCCTTACTAGGGTCTACTATCCTAGGTTTGGTCAGGCTTTTGTGCTCAGGCAGACTAATTGATCCATATACTTGGACTCAACCAGTTGCACTGAAATTGATGGATGAAATTATTTCGACTGATGAACTCAGTAGTATTCTGTCACCTAAAAAGCTTGTTTTTTAGTGAGCTCATAGGTTTCAAATCTTCAGAGAATACTGCAAAACCTGAGATACCTTCCTTAAATGGTAGCACAATGCAGGCTTAAAGTTCTAAATGAGATGTGTGAGCGCGGATACTAGCTAATAGCATTAGATGGTCTTGGGCTCGATACCTCGTGGAGCTATGTGCGCTTGCACCGGAAGAGTTCTGTGATGAGACGAAACATTCACTTAGTGCTAACAGGTTTACAATGGTTCTGTAACTGATTTCACTTTACGATAGATACCAACCTAAAATCAACTGATCCCCACAAAAAGATATTTTTCACACGCTGTATAACCGGTTTTTCATGATGATTATGAAGGGGTCGTTTCGCATGCCCATAGCCATCGTAACTATCACTTAGTTGTTAGCCACAATTAGCCAAAATTGATGCTGCAATAGCACTGAAAAAAATAAACATCATTTTTAACAGATGAACACTGCTAGTCTCATTTTTGTTGAATATAGATACTTTTTTCCACTGGAGAACTGTTACCGTAATATACATCCATCACACAAATCAACATAGGACGAGGCATGACTGAATAACGGTCCGAGTTGCCACACCTCATATCACTACATCAAGTAGAAAGGTAGTGAGGTGAAAGATGAAGATAAGAAAATCTAGTCAAAAAAAATATAAAGTATGAGAAGAAAGAAAGGAAGAATGGCGAAATGGTGAGACTCAGTATAGCGTCGTTAAGATGATGATAATGTGTATGGGGATACATCTACGCCACTGACATCAATTCTCAGCCATGTGATCACCTAGAGTCCCAAGCCACTGTCTCCACTTGTCCCAACGACCCCAACTACCTAGTCTGCATCGCCTTACATGGCTCGAACCAACAGTCAAACACTTCATACATTGATGCCATATTTTAGTCTGGCCACCTCGGGCCTGTTTCCAGCCTAGACCTACTTCACCCAACATTGTGTGACGAGATAATCGGTGACTAGGCCTACGTAGTACGTGTCTCAACCATCTCAGTCGATGAAGGTTCATAACCTCGTCAACTGACTTGCCTCTACTCCCTAAAACTCTACACCTGACTTGTGCATTACTCACGTGGTGACATCACGGAATACGGCCTATACTACGAAGGCAATGGTGGTCAAACACTTGAAGCCTTCTCACCTTCAGTCGCCATGTTTCACAGCCATACAGTAGAACAGACCGGACTGCTGTGCAGGTGCAGTATACGCTACCCTTAATAGACAATCGGATATCACGGCGGTGCCATAGGTGGCGTAAATTGGCAAAAGCCAATCGAGCCTTTAGTATCCATGCAGAGACATCATCGGCCACTGAGCTAGCCACCAGGGCAGGGCTGATCCCACTTCCTAGGTAAGTGAAGTGGTCGACATACCCAATCACTACACTCTCTTTTGTTAGCCGAGGCATCGTTGAAGACCGATTGTGGAGCAACAATTTGTATTTGATGGTGGTGGTAGTGAGAAACGCATCCCAGAGGTCCTAAAATTGACACCGAAAGTGTTCAGAAGACTCTGCATCTTGTCAGCGTCTTCGCCTATCTGGACAGTGTCATCTGCATATTCCAGGTCTAACGAGAATTCTATTGGGATTTGGTCAACTTCTGTGTAGTCAGGTGACGACGGAGAGGCCCCGATGAGAATATCTATGGTGGAATTGAATAGGGATGAAGGGAGCGGGCAGCCTTGAGGGACACCACTCGACGAGTACAGCTCACCACTCATCTCACCGTAGGCTCTAACATGCGCACAAGTGATCGAGTAGAGAGCCCTCAATAAGGTGATGCATTTACTCGGCACGCTTTTCAGTACGAGACATTGCCATAAGACTTGTCGATCAACGGAGTCGAATGCCGCCTTCAAGTCGAGAGATACAGCTAGTGTCGGGCATCGGTAAGCCTGTCTATGTTCCAAACCTGGCGCAGTGCGAATATGTGGTCGATACACCCGCGGCCAGGTCTAAAGCCTACCTGGTTTATATCGGATTTGCTGTTCCCGAGCTCCACTCAGGTGTCGAAGAATTATAGAACCTAGGATCTTGGACTGACTCCTCTGTGGTTATCAGAAGAGGATTTCTCGCCTTTCTTGAAGACTGGGACAATCAGTGATTTAGACCAGTCAGAGGGGATCGTATTTGATTTCCATATACTGGTTAATACCTCCATTAACCTGACGAAGAGAACCTTACCATCATCATTGTATACCTCTCGAGATAGTCCGTCTGGTCCTGCCACCCTGCGTCGTTTCAAGTTACCTACTACTTTCTCGACTTTTGCAAGTGTTGTGGGGCCTATCTGAATGTTCTATGCAGGGTTCGACTGGTTAGCGGGCAACGCAATGGTGTTTGGAGGCCAGTGAAACCGTTCCTCGAAGTGTTCTGTCCATCATTCCAGTCGTCTCCTCTGCAAGTGAATCGCATACTCATCCTTCTCCGTTATGGTCTAACTAATCGCTGTTCACCTTTCCCCCCAGTCTCCTTAATAAGTCTAAATAACTGTCTACTATTACCGATCGCCGCTGCCTTTTCCATCTCTTTAGACTCTGCTGCCCACCATTGTTCGCGACCGTTGCTCAGACTTTTTCTCAGTCTACTTTTAAGTTGGGCTCGCTCTTCATTGTACTCAGAGCTTGCAGGGATGCGTTCACGTGCATCCATTAGTTCGGAAGAAGCTGGTGATATCTACTGGCTCCTTTTAGTCACTCTTTCGGAGTCTCTTATGGCCTTCATCGCTGCTTTCGCAACAGACTGGAGATGGCACCAAGCTTTTTCTGAATAAGTGATAGTGTTCTGTTGCGATAACTGCCTAGCTAATTTTTCACTGAAGGCGGCTCTAGTGTTTTCGTTATCGAGCTGTACTCGTAATGATTTTGTTGCCAAATTTTTCTTACTTCTGTTGAGACTCAGGCATAAACGCGCTCGGACCAACTTGTAGTCGCTATCCAAACATGTATTCCAGAAGGAGAGGCAGTCTTCCACCGATCATCTCTAGAGACGACTGATAGCAATGTGATCTATCTGTGTCCATCGCTGAGTTGAGCTTAGTGGACGCAAAGTCAGACAGTGTCTTTCTTTATGTTCGAAATTGGTGCTAGCTAAAAATAGGCGGTTATCTGAGCATAGTTGTAATAGGCGATCACCGTTATCTGTACGTTCAGCTGGGATTCCGAAAGTGCCACCTAAGTGCCTTTCTGCCTCACTCAGTCTACCCACCTGTGCATTGAAGTCATCTGCAACAACCACCACGTCCGAACGTTTGGCTTTCGGAAGGGGGCTAGATAGTTTACGGTAGAACTCGACCTTCACTTCATCCGAACTGCAGTCAGTGGATGCGTAAGCAGAGATTACAAAGAAATAACCGCGAGTTTCACTAATCCTTTTAGTTTTCACTGTGCCGTTTAGTCGAATAGTGCAGAGGCGACTATCAACTGGGATCCGGTTTAATAGTGTACTTTCTGCCTAGTGGTTAATGCTATGTCTACACCTGAAAGACCCCGGGAACTAGTCATCGAGTCTCCAGCATCTCGAAGGGTGGATTTTATGGATTCACCATATTGGTCGGGAGAGGTTAGGTGAACAACCGCACTTGGGTCGTGTATGCGATTCTCAAAAACAAAGCACACATCCGTGACCCTAGTTGTTAGAGTCTTCGCCAGTGGAGCCTGCTAACCAATTTGACGTAGTGTACGGACACTGAAGGCCCTGATATGTAATTTGATGCATAGTTTAAGGAATTCAGGTCGTTGTAGGAGGCAGCGTGACACTACTGGTCATCCAAGGGAAACACCTTACTGCTCTCACACCCCATCCAACTAGCAGCAGTACGACTTTACCCTCAGACCCCCATCATAGTGCAGCAATTTAAACCACAACGGTAACCGCTTTTCGTCTTACCACTATCCAACAGACCTTTCTGGTATGGTAGGACCTCGAGGGAACAAGTGTCCCATCAGCAAAGCTCGTTGGGTCATTGTTATATGCAACCTCGACCACCACGTCAAGGTAGCAGTTCTCAGTCAGGGTTACCGCAATATATCGAAGAATCATTTTCGTTTGAAGAAATTGTTCGGAATGTTCTGTCTTCATCAACCTTGCTTAAAGATTATCTATACAGTTTGTTATTTTATAATTTGGTTACATTAAAATAATCATGTTAATGAATATTTAGTTGATAATCGATTCATAATCAATCCGGAATGACCTTGAGTCAAAATTGTTATTAACAAAATAGTGTTCATTAAATTTTATCAATGAAATGCATGTCAAGTTATAGTTAGCATCTAATAAACATATATTGAACTAATTAAAGACAAAATGGAACAGAATTAATGATCGATGAACAAAAGATTTTCACTACAAAAGATAAAGTCAATGATAAACTTCTGTGCACATGATACATCTTATAAATTTTACTAGTAAACAGTAATCAAGAAAAAGGAAGAAAAAGAACAAGCGAAAAGGATAATGTAACTTGTCATTTCCCGTTGTTGATTGGTTTCGACCGAAACGACCGGCTTGTGATGGTAAATGGGTTCCAGTGAGGATGTCAGGATAGAGCCAGTCGTAGTGATCACGTTCCTAATATCCATCCTTAGTATCAAAATGAAATCATCGACTATATCGTGGCATCCGTACAGAAGTTCGTATTGCTAATAGTGGCCGATTATTTCGGTCGAAACTAATCAATAACGGGATATAAGAAGCTCCAAAATTAAAATCATAACCATTGGAATAGAACTGGCTGTTGCAACTCAGTAGCCTAAAACGATGGGTTTTGGGTTCGAATATCAATGAGAACAGTATTATTGGGAGGCAGGGACACCCGGTTGACGGATTCCAAATAGGACGAAAGGTGCATCCTAGTTTCTACCTATAGCCAACATTTAACCTTGGCATAAAATACACAAAAATGTTAGGAAATTAACTTCATTGTTTAAAAACTGTATTATTTGCGATCAAAGTGTAGTTTGTCATTTGAAAAGATAATTTTTAACATCTGGTTGATGACACTGGAATCATAAAAATAAAGGAAGACGAAATGATAATAATTACAATAATGTTTTAGGAAACATATGGCAAAATCAGATGCCCTCATTTTTCGAATAGAATCTCATAATTAATTTCAGTCTTTTCCATTTAGATGTTATAATGCTCAGGTAAAGAAAGTATGATATGATTTTGAATGAGCTGTCGTGACCTGAGTTCACGATTCGTATTATTATTTATCCCTTGGGTTTTTAATAGAACATAGGGCTTCAGTAGCACGTGTGCAATGCGCTCTGTTCTCTGAAATCTTTTGAACCTGACTCCACAACAGACCACAAGCTCTCATTTCCTTCTCACACAGTCCCCTAGATGTCACCCTCAACACCAACGCCCAACTCGTCGCTTCCCATCTGGGTTCCACTCGAGGGACTGGCCTGGCACGTGATGTCCTCAATCGGCCTTCACAGTGTATGCCCAATCCATCTCCACTTCGTGCTACTGCATATTTGTTCAGCGATAGCTTCTTGGTTGGTTCGTTACCAGCCAGCCAGAGTTGCTTGTTGCTCATTCTTATAATTCTGGCCATCTGATCTTCAGTAACGAGCCAGCGTAGGCAGTTGTTGATGAATGTGTGTAGTTTGTTGGAAATCCCTTTCGTAACGCACCGCCAAGTCTCTGAACCATCACACAGAAGCACCGACTTGACTGAGGTTGGTGATGAAAATCCGGATGTTGTTCACGCTTTATGCTGAGTGCAGAAGATCTCCACACTGGTTTCAGGCTAATGAACGCCTGTCTTGCTTTTCTGATTCTGACTTTGACATCCTCGTCTGTGCAGCCGCCTGTAGTCGAAACAGTTCTCTGTTATTGAGTCAAAGCTACATTTTCGCTCTCCCTTTACCAGCCAGATTGGGTAGTGTTCACGGACACGTTTTACAAGCGAACGCATGGTACGGCCGATGTACTCAACTCCAAAAGAGCAAGTAAACTGGTATACACACATTAATGTAGCACAATGCATCGGCTTTTCTTTCATACACTGACCAAAATGTTTCTTGCAGGAGAAAATAATTCGAAGGTTGGCGGCGAAGCATGTCCTATTTAAGGATTTTTACAGATGTTTCCTGAAGATGTTTGGAGTTATATCATTTTTGAATTCAAGATTTCACAAAAGAATCTTTTTCGGTGCCAAATGTGTTCGTTCAGCTGGGTTCTTCTGTTTTATGTTCTGATCTACTAATCTGAACGGGAAACCATTTTCCTCTGGAGTTCATCGAAGTATTTGCAGTTCTCCGTCAACATTGTTCTCAGTACATATTTTCCTGATCCTCAAGGAAAGTGAATGGATAAGATTTATCTTCCTACATACCAGGAGTTGAACTTGACAAATTAATATACTGTCCGTTCCAAGTGGGTTTTCTGTAGATCGATCTACGAAGTGAATTATCATCTTTTCTTTGTAGTTGAACGTCAATAAGTTGTAGAGTGAATTTAGTTGGAAGAGTGGACGTTGTTGAAGGTATGAAGCAAGTTTGCAAGATTCATATTTTCACCACAAACTATAAACTTATCATTCATGTATCTTTTGTAGACATGATGTTCATTGATTATTGATGATAAGTTGATGTTTTCCAGGCTTGCCACAAAGCAATCAGCTAGGCAAAGTCCCGATGGAAAACCTATTGCCACACCGTATGCTTGTAGATTACGAAGAGCGTTAAATGTACGAGGAATTTAATTCATAGCATATACTACTTACACAAGTAAGTAGTCAAAGACAGTGTATTGACAAATATATCTGTTGAAATAATGAATCGATAATATACTGTAAGATATATCGCGTCATGAATAATACCTAGTCAAAATTTCATGTAAGGAATTTTTCCATGACTTTTACTGATATGTACAACATAAAATGCTGATGGATGCCTCACTCATACAATGTTCATTTGTTCCCTTACAGTTACTAATTTGTGAAGGGAATCATTTTTGAAACAGGGCAGGGGAATGTTGATCAGTTTGGAATGCAGTAAGAAGGAATATCTGAAAAGATGCTTGACTTCCATCTGACTTCCATCATCTGCTAAATCATTCCCAGTCTAATATTGAACTATGTTAAGACTTTTAACACAACCAATATCTCCCGATTTTGACGATTGGCAGGAAAACCTACTTGACCTAGGCTTCGCGGTTTATCGGCCTTAGTTGGCGAAGCATACCCATGACTTCGAGGAAACCGATGTTCCCTCTGAGATTTGTACCCACGTCACTCAGCCACGTGGCCATTGAGCTATTGCGGCCACGATAGACCTCTTCTAGGACTGTATTAAATACATTGATTAGTCACTTTAAAGCAACCAATCAATATGGCATTGAAAGCAGTCGGAAGTCTACTAGATAGTGACTCAGAACTTGCTCGCAGAACTAAAATATCGATTAATAAAATCATATTAGGCATACAGTTATGCCTGACCACCACAGTCTTCAAGTTTCAGGACAAAATATACAGACAAACAGAAGGAGTAGCAATCAGATCACTAATATCACCAATTGTAACAGACATATTTATGGATATTTGGGAAAACATGGTTTTACAAACGTTTAGTCCTACACCAAAAATACGGTGGTGATATGTGGATGACACATTTACTGTGTTGAAATAGAAACATATCGACAATTTCCTCACACATATAAACTCAGTTGTAGGCGCAGTGCAATTCCCTTACGAGGAGGTAGAAAATCAACAAGGAGAATTGTCTATGTTGGATTCCAGGATGAAACGAAGGACAGACAGTGGCTTGGATACTACTGTCCACAAAAAACTAACACATTCCAACAGGTATTCAGACTTCATATCATCCCATCCAAAATCAGTTAAGGCAGGTTTAATCAAATGTCTAGTTGATGGAACTAGAAAGCTGACTTGTCAGTGCGAGAACCTAAACAAGGAACTGAAGCACATAAAAGAAGCACTAATAGTTTTAATAATTAACGTCTACAGTTTATCAAGAAATTTGTATGAACGCATAAGAAACAAATAATAACAATAACATGAGTATGAATACTAAGTAGAACACGAGTAGAAACGGGTTCACAATCTCCAACTTGTTAACCTTACATCACAAACTTTATGTAGGATCCTCAATGAAACTGTAATTAGGGTGGCATTTAAACCTACAAACTCACTCAGAGATAAGCTTTGTCGACTGGCTTAATGATCCGATAGAATCAATTAAGCAAACTAATCTAGTTTATCAAATTCCACGTAATAACTGTGACGTCAAGTACATAGGTCAAACTAGTTGGTCAGGGTCAGTTTAGCTAAATTTAGAATGACCGACCCGAATAAGATCAATAATTTAGCAGAAAACTCGGCTATTGCAATGGATTAAAACACCAATTACACACCATGAGCTGGAATAAAACCCACTGTACTTAAATCTAATATAATATAATTAACTTTCCTTTAGGGGAGGAGGTGCGTGCTATAGTTAATGAAAGGTAATTGTCTTGTCATTCGGATTATAGTCGATTTATAGTAGCATCTAGTCAATAAACCACGTTGATTTAGATATTGGAAATTTGTAATCTCTTGCTTGCTATTCCATCTGGCCAGGTATCGTTGCTGGTAACTTAACATTCATTGTCTGTTTCTATGAATCGCCTAAACCTAGACTAATCCACTCTCAGATTTCCCATCATTCAGCCTATCGACAACATTTCATAACTTGACAAGCAAATTGTTGATAATCTTCAAAGGTTAAAGCACAATACTGGTTATATTCCAGTTTCAAAGACAGGGAGGTACACATAGAATATTTCAATAAGTTTGCTTCACACTCACTGTAGTCAGATGTGAAATGAAGAAGTTGCACGATGTTTCCTTAAGTTAGACCGACAGATAGATAGAAAAAGCAACTTTCTACCTGTTAATAAAATGAATTAGCTCAAATTGTTACACTTTGCAACTACATGCAAAGAACAAAGAGATAGAAAGCGAATGACATGAAAAAACTATCCGAAAGAAGAGAGTATAGAAACAAGTATCATAGACTTCGAAGGTGTCACTCAAAAGATACATTCGTGACGGATTTTCATTCATGTTACCGAAAGTCTCTGCAGCTGCTGTTTCCCTTGTATTTTGAAGCTCTTAACCAGACAATGGACACTTCTCTACACAACTTCGACCAACAACGAAAAACTTCATTATTTGATGTCACATCTTCATCTGGCCAGCTAAGCCTTTTTTTCAAACGAAGGCTACTTCATCTGATGTGCTTCGGTATGCTCAGTACATGTCCAAGCCAGTAAAGTTTTACAATCTTATTGATTGACTCGCACACACTTGCACACTACTCTTCGCCTAACATAAGCAATGTTTCGAAACCATTTGTCACCTCTTCAAGTGTTCAACGTTCAACAGTCTTTAAGAGCATAGGTGCATATTAATGACAGGTACCAATTAATGAAAAACTTAACTGTATAACTTCCTTGATAAGGCCTGTCTATATAGCAAAACAATAATCTTTTTCATTGTAAATAATATAATCGATTTCTTTTTTGTTTCCAACTATAGCAATTTTCATGGAAGTTCTTATACACTATACAAACCCATATACACAAACACACACACACATGTGCACACAATTTAGAAAATTGTATTCAATGCTATTTTAGGCTTGAGAAGTTAATTTCATACTAATACACTGTTAGCTATCGATCGTTATATACGGGAACATTATTGATTGATTTTTTTGAAACTGTTTTATGCTTCCGGAGATTAGTGAGTGTATTAAAAAAAGAAAGGTCAAAAGTTCAAGTTATTTAGTTAAGAAATTTATCTTGAAGTTTTATTTACCTAATATAAAAAGCATTTTCAAAATAACCGTCAATATTATTTCGTGTAAACAGGCTAAATATACTAAACACGTTATTTATTTCATTCAAAGTATATTGAAAATTGAATAAAACATACACTTAGTATTAAGTAGAATGAGAAGTAGCTTTGACCTTCACCTCCTATCAGATATGGGGTGACTATGAAGGCCACCCAAACAACTACTGAGATAATCAGTCACTATTTTTTATTTCGTGATCCACATTGGAAAGCTCAGAGATGCCTCTGAAGTGAAGACAGGAGTAAAATAAGGCTGCCTACTATCACCGATAATGTTTCTCATTGTGGTCAACTGGATCATATGGCAAACAGTGAGGAGCGAGAAGAGTGGCATATACTGAACCGATGAAAATACCACCAGAAGACGATTTGGACTTCGCCGACGATTTATGTCCAATATCGCACAAACTTGAAGATCTACGGGCAAAAACTAACAAGTTGATAGAAGAGACAGCGAAGACGGGACTTCAGGTGAACGTAGAGAAGACACAGGTGATGAAGATACCCAACTAACAACAGCATCAACAACAAGAGGCATCAATCACCATCAACGGGAGAAACCTAAACGAAGCAGTCTCTTTCACCTACCTACCTACCTACCACCCCACACCTACCTACCTACCTAGACAGCATCGTTTCAACTACAGGCGGTGGTGGCATAGACGACGATGTCAAAGCAGCCAGAATCCGAAAAGCAAGACACATCTTCATAATTCTGAAATCAGTGTGGAGATCTACTGCACTCAGCATAAAGCGTGAACAACATCCGGATTTTCAACACCAACGTCAGTCAAGTCAGTGCTGCTTTATGGTTCAGAAACTTGGCGTGTCACGAAACGCATTTCCAACAAACTACAGTTATTCATCAACAGCTACCGCCTACGCTGGCTCGATACTGAAGATCAGATGGCTGGAATAGTTAGAATAAGCAACAAGCAACTCTGGCTGGCTGGTAATGAACTAACCAACAACCTATCATCCAACAAATCTGCTGCAGAAGAGAGCGGAGATGGATTGAGCATATACAGAGAAGGCCGATTGGGGACATCATGCACCAGGTCAGGTCGTCGAGTGGAATCCAAAGAGGAAACGACGAGTTGGGCTTCAGTGCCGAGGGTGACATGGAGGAGATGATGTGAGGAAGAAATGAGAGCTTGTGGGCAGTCTTGGTGCCAGGTCCAAAAGACTGCAGGGGAAAGAGTGCAATTGAGGCGTGCTACTGAAGCTGTATGTTCCTCTAGGAACCCAAGGGAAAAATATTAAATAATAATAATCGTTTTTTTATTTCATGAATCATTATCTTCCCACTCAAAATAATACTGATACCTGATTGGCTATTTCAGTAGATACTACAGTGACTTTTAAAATCACTCTGTAATGTGCAGTTATCATTTTATTGTCGCTTAAAGTTTTTGACTTATTCAGAAATATATTGAATATGAGTTGGAAACCTTCAGTAAGTGTCTTACTCCAAGACACTTTTGATTTGGATTTCAACAGTAGATTCAACTTAGAACTTTATGCAGGAAAGATTTTCAAGGAGTTTTCATTATGGACTAATTTGGTACTTCTCAGGATTACGCATACATGACTTCATACTTCATTAGATAGCGCTGGTTGATGATGAAAAATCTTTTGAAAACAATAATTGTCTCCTAACTTAACTTTGGATTAAAAGTCAATGTATCACTAAATTCTTAAGGTCCCCCCAAAAGTTTGTTTTTTCTTCTAAACTTTTTATTTTTTATTTTCATGAACTAATTTTACACCATGTTTAGTAATGCTGGGCATTGGCTAACAGTGGAATCCAGGATGCGCATTTCGTCGTATTTAGGACTCGTCAGCTGGATGTACTTGCTTCCCAGTGAGTGATGTTGTTCCCACCAGGACTCAGAAGCGATCGCTTCAAACGCCAGTGCGTTATCCACTACACCACTGAGCCACGATAACCACTTCTTGTGCGACGGGTCCCAAATAGGTCGAAATGAGCATTCTGGATTCCACTGCTAGCCACTGCCCATCATTACTAAACATAGTTAAAAGACAGGCGATATCGAGGCATCCCCACAGGAGCCCATATGCCAACAGAGACTGATTAATTCGGTCCAATCAACGACAGTGAAATACAAGCAATAACACTAGTTTTACACCATTTTATGAAATCATGCCTTTAGGTAATACAAAATGTTAGAAATCAGGTGACCTGCTGAAGCTGCTGTTTACTTCAGTGTATTACTATACCACAACAACCGGGTTCAGTTTAACGTTAGTTTGACAGTAACTAATTGAAATCAAACTTATTGGGCATTGACTTGTAGAGAAATTGGGCTGGAAACCCGGTGGTCAGTGGTTCAAATCCTACCGCGGTCCAGATTTTCATTTCACCCTCAATCATCACCCAGTATTGATTTCCGTGAGTCTTCGACTTTGTATACTGCGAGAGTGCGTGATAAGCTTCTTTGAATTTACCTACTGACCGAAATCAACTAATATTTATCATAGATAGAGACACATTAAAGTTGTTTTGCTGAGGGGTGGGTTCGAACCGGTAACCTCACTGCCACTCGATGCATATTAATTCTAAAGTAAAGCGTAACCTAAAGCAGAAAAGGAATCTCAAGTATATTATTTTAATGGAAAATTTATAACTAATGAATAATTTGAGTAGTTAAAAGCCACCAGTCAGTCATATCAGACTGATCTAAGCATCGGACAGCCGTTTCGCTCATTCATGGTCATGCTCATTAGGGTGTACCTAGACAAATCGAATTCACTGAGCCAAATTACTTCAGATCATGAACCGGTATGCCTAAAATGGGATGCTCAATTTACAACTGGTTTACACATTGCACTATCGCTTTGTTTTAAGGTGGAGAAGTCTACGCATCAGCCTGAGTTGTTTCTAACTACTCAGTTTGTTCAGCAGTAGTATATTCTGAAATAATGGAGGATATTTGTAGCTCAGGTGGATGGTCTTGGTTGTATTGTGTTCTCTGAGCTGGATTGTTTAATCGTGAAGCTCTCATCGTCTTGTTAGACGACAACATCAGCGCTAACTTCAGTATAAAGTGAGCTGTCAATATCTTCATACTGAAGTTATTGCTGATGATGTTGCTGTCTAGGAAGACGGTGAAAGCTTCACGACTAAACAATCCAGCTCATAGAATACAATACAAGCAAGTAGTATATTCGTTTGTGCATGGTAATTTTGTGTCAGAGATCACACTTTAGGATCTTAGCTGATGAATGGTTTCAAAGGAAACCCTATTGACTCCACAGTTGACTAGGAATTGAGAAAAACTACCCAGCTGTGAAAAATGTCAGAGTTGACTATGCAATGTCCAAATCATTTCCAAGTGAACAATAATGACTACAACTGTTTGATTGTAAGACGGCATATCGTTTACCCCATAATAACAAGGATTTCACCTAAGAATCTGTGAGCTAATAATAGTTGCAGTAAATGCCTGTCTTGATATCTAACTGCCATGAAAATGATCCCTTTTGTTAATAAAAGTGTAAAGACACAAGGCAAAGGAGTCATTTAAAAATCCAGAGGAATGGATAGGCTAGTTTAATTCTGACAAAAATCCCCCTTTTTTCATATTAATTTACTATCAGATCGGATGATGAATCGATTTCCTGGGATGAGAAGTTTCAGTGATGATGATACTAGACTGTGTCGTATTTATGCGTCTATGTAACATCAATTAGATTCGGTGCTTGTATCAAAATTGAATTCATAAATAACCTTATGAGATCGACTGTGTGTAATCAAAGGTCCTGTGCACGATAGTGGTAGTGGCAATCCACCAATCTAAGATCAAGTCCTGTGTGCTGCAGAATTATGTTCAATCTCTTTTCCCTCTTCTTACTACTTTTCTGATCCCATTATTGATAATAATTTCACAACCGAGACGCTCATTAGGAGGTTTCTTGTCTCTTTTTCCTCATATTTTTACCATCATATAGTTAGTTACCTAACCATTTCACCTGATTGGGCAGTTTGTATAATATCAGTGAACGGGTAGTCGGAGAAAACTTTCAGTGACTAAAGCGAAGTTAGGATATGTTCAGGAGCTAATTTCTGTAACACAACCGATAAAGCACTGCTTGGTTCGACTAAATCCTATAATGACTCAAGCTCTTATTTCATTCACTTTCAATCATCATCTAGCTTCAATTCTCACCTTATCAAACTCTGTACATCGGAAAAGGGGATTTCATTCATTCAATTATGTTTCAATTTCTTGATAAATGTTCAGAGTTTCATGAAAATCAAATAATTGTCTTATTCACAGAATTGACCTTTTTGTAGTCTCTATACAAAATAAGTAAAATGATTATTGTATTTTAAGGTTGGTAGAAATTTTAATCTTCAGGTAGTATTCATCATGGGCTGATGTCTTTTGGAGAAGGATTGAAAACCAAGGGGAGAACTGGACAGCTGTTTTGTCCTAGTATGGGACTCCTTAGCAGTAGGTACACACGATTCGTTTAGAGGTCGAACTCAGTACCTTCGGGTTTCACAGTAAACGCGTTGACCATCCAGACACTACCTTGGAGTTCAATGGTTCACAGTTTCCAACTTCTATCGATTCGCGATATAGCGTGACTATCATCCATGGTCTTCAGTAGACATCCACTTCCCTTACGACTGGTTGACCGTACAGGTCATGCCTTTCCATTAGAACTTCGGGATATCCATCTGGAGGCAAGCTTTTAATTAGCACAAGACCAGTTGGAAATGAAGTGAATGTCAACTGAGGACCTTCGTAGATAGTCTCGCTATCTCATGAATTAAAAGAGATAGGAAAACTGTAGACAAACGAACTCCGACCCACTGGCTGAATAATTAACGCGTTCACCTCAAGACCTAGAGGTCCTTAGTCTGATATCTGGTTGGCTCGTGGGTGTGTTCTACTGAGGAGTTCCAGACTAGGACGAGGTAGCTGTTCACTACTCTTAGGTTTTTAATATCATATCATGAAGATCACCCTGAGACAAACAACATCTCCAAGAACCTGAAACCACATTGCTTATAATATATAGTCTAGTGGATGCAGCCAACATGATGTAATGTGCAATTTTAACAGCTATAGATAGCTCTTCTTTGTTTTTAGTATTTCACACTTAGAAAGTAATAAACTCTAGTCATTTGAACTAAGCATGGATTCTGAATAATCCTAAACAGTAAGGGGGAGAGGAGGTGATGACATTGAAATCGAGATTCTTGAAGGAAAAGCGCACTTTAATTGGTTTTAATTAACTGCAGTCTTTCGAATAAACTCCCCTTTTTTTGATAAATATTCACCTAATGCCAATGTTTCTGGCATCTTAGGTCATATTTTCTATGATACAGTAGTTGGATAACAGCGAAATGAAAACCTGGTTCACAGAAGGACCCAAATAATCATAAAAATAATCCAGTTCGTTAGACAGGGGGGGGGCAGTTTAAACCTGAATGGCTGACTTCATCATTGACTGATGTAGACTGATAGAAGACAAGTTTCCTCAAAGTTTCGGGTGCTCCGTGCCCATGAGTGTTAAAAAACATGAAACTGGTCAAGCAGGGATTCCTGATGACTAACTTCCACTATTTCATTCGAATTATTAACCTTCGGAATACTGACCGGGCTCTGTACCAGCTGAGCTGCGAGACACAGTTGTTGATCACCAAGATTTTCGCTCAACTGCCATGTAACTACATGATAAACAACTATTGTTCACTGATATTGTATTACCTGCCCAGCTAGATCTTATTGTCTCACTGTATGTCAAAGTAAATTAGAAAGGAGGGAGGTACGGGTGGGGTTCAATACTGGTGGGATTATCTGAGATAGTCATGATTTGGCTATCTCAGAAGATAAGGCATTTCACGCCTTATCGCCTTTTAGCTTGTTGCGTTGAAATAATCATCGATAACCCCATGGAATCGAAATGTGAGGAATGAACTACTGATCAGTTCGATATGGAACAAACACAATAACCAAGACAACAACAACTACTGCTACTACCTGAGTTGATTTTTAACGGGAGATTTGGCATTCTGAAATTCCTATGCAACATATCAGTTTAGCAGTGAAAATCACGTGAATAACAGACCATCACTTTAGGATACCAGTAGGGGTATGTGTTTGTATGTGCTGATTAATAAGCGAAATAACGATAGCAGTTAAGGCATAAAATAAACTTGAAACTTGAAAAAGTCTGAACTGTTTGTTTTGTCATCAAATGAATAGTTTGCTAAACGATGATTATGTTCAGTGGTCAGTTAATGCTTGTATTTACGCAAGAGAAACTAGAAACAAAGAAGGAGGAGGGGGAGTAAAATAGCTAAAATTGTAATCATACTAATAATAAAGTCACTGATGATGATAATTGAATGATCTTTGCACAGATAAATTATGCGGATGGCTAGGGTACGAAAATTGGCTGCACGAATTCCTACCAAACCCACTAATTCAGCCTGTTCAGATGGTAGAATAACTTGTAGAGCGTGAATGAGATGAGATGGAATGCGACAAAGGCATCAGTAATATCAGTTTTGTGAAGGCTGGTTTGAGGCGATTAGCGGGAAGCCCTGCTTGACATAGGTTTCATGTTTAGTGACACTCGTCAACAAAGTGTATCTTCAACGTTGATGGAACTAATGTTCCCGGTGAAGTTGGTACTTGCGTCATCCGTCGCTATAATCATAGACGTTACTATGGAGCTAATTGAAAAACTACTGACTTTCATTAAGATTGAAAGAGATCAATTGATTGGTCACCGAAAAGGTTAAAGATTCTCTTTGCTGACGAGTCTGAAGAGG
Organism: Heterobilharzia americana; assembly: GCA_944470555.2. Classification (NCBI taxonomy): domain Eukaryota; kingdom Metazoa; phylum Platyhelminthes; class Trematoda; order Strigeidida; family Schistosomatidae; genus Heterobilharzia; species Heterobilharzia americana. The sequence continues at coordinate 2,515,183 of OX104128.1, read as the reverse complement.
AGCTTCCTACCCGACTGTTTCTAACTAAATAATATCTGTCAAAGTGCACCACGTTCGTCGGTCTCCCAGCTTGTTGATCACATTGCAAAATGATGGACATAATTCAGTTAGTACTCAGAACTAGACAACAGGAGATTGGTTATTCTTCAGTGACCAGTCCGTGTAACAGTGGTAACATTTATCTGCATCTGTCGATAACTTTTTTATTTAAAGGAACATTAACAGTCTGTATAACTCACACCGATATATGCTGTCTGACTATGGTAATGAATAAATCTGACAGGAAGTAGAAATTTCACACAGGTTGCATAAAGACTGAGGCAATGAAATTGTAAAAAAAAATCAAGCTAGCTAACTAAGTCACTATAGGCAACGTTATCATTTTTAACAAGCAATGACACTCAAAGGTTTGTTTTACATGAAAACAGTAAAATTCAGCAGAGGAGAGAATAAGTTACATACATTTTAGGTTGGAGTTCATCATGGACTGATATCACTTGAAAGAAAACTGGAAACCTCGGAGCACTGGACAGCTGTTTCGTCCTAGTATGGGATTCCTCAGGGTGAGCACCCATGACCTCGTCAGGGACCGAATCCAAGACCACCAGGTTCCGTGGCCAGCATGTTACCATTGAGCCACTGGGTTGGAATCCAGTGGTCCATATTTCCAACTTCTATCAGTTCACAACATAGTGCGACCGCCGCCCAATGTCATAGTTGGCTATTTTTCCTCATGATAATCAAGTTTGCCCCACTGGTCACAACTTCTCACTGGAACTTCAGGAATCGCCTCCCGAAGCTAGTCACCAATGAACACCAATTCAATTGAATTTTGAGGGGTTTTTGAAGGGATTCAGAGATACTTCAAGTTGGTATTCATCGCAGAATGACATCAGTTGGAGGAACAATGGAAATCTGGGAGGGCTAGATAGCTTTTTCGTCCCATTATAGGACTCTTCAGCAATGCGCACCTACGACCCCGCCAGGGATCGAACCCAAGACCTTCTGGTTCCATGGCCTGCATTTTACCACTAAGCCACTGGAACAGGATCGAATGGTCCATATTTTCTTACTTCTAACAGTTCAAGATATCACACAACCTCCATTCAATGGGGTTGTTGAGTAACTGTCCTTGTGTTCGACTTGGTTGACTCCAGTGGTCATGATTTCAGATTAGAACTTCGGGAATCATCTCTCGAAGGTAGCTGCTGATAAGCGATAGATTAATTCTGTCTACAGGTTTTCGAACCAAACAGCTTTTCAGTGCTTCCTGCAATTGATGCCACTCCTTGATGAATTACACGCATTTTGTTTTTTCTATATACTGAAAATCTATATATATATATCAATATGGCTCACGAGTTTATTAAAACACAAACTAATGCAAACAATGTGATCAACATGTGATACAATTATGATTAGATAAATGTTAAATGTCAATTGAACAGAATATATAAATGGTGCAAAATATCTATAAAAATTGTGAAAACTTGATTAGGAAAGAAAAACAAACAACACCAACAAGAACTCATGAAAAGCAACTGGTAACTATAATATATATTTGTTTTGTACGATTGATTTTTGTTTTCTTTTGGAGGGAAGATTAAATGAACCATTTAAAAATCTTGGAAAAAGAAATCAATATTCCTAGTTGACTAATAGCAAGGAAGTAAAGCGTAAAATATACCAAATCTGTTTAAGATGAATTACAACTGGCTGGACACATTGGAAAGTAGTTATATTATTGAAATTTTAGCCCATTTTCAAGTAGTTATTGCAAAGCGCCTGAAAGTAGACTACAGATGATTCAGTTTCTCCTATTTATGAGTCAGCACCTTCATGTTCACACCAGGACTCGAACCAGGGACTGGATGTTTCAAATACGAAAGCCTTATTCATCTCCCTTTACAATTCACAGTCGTTGTTATCTTGGTATTTGAGCCATATTTATCTTTATTTTCAGCACTGTATGTGCCAGAAACATAAAAAGAAACTTCAGCTTCAGTCTGGATCTTCAACACTCTGTAGTTTAAGTTTCTTGGACCTTCATGTGACGCCTAATTACTGAGGCGATCTCGTCTTGATGAAATGAGACAGCATGATTTTGTAGTTTAGTGTTTTTGATGAAAACTGTGGGGATAAGCGTGCTAAGTTTCAATCTGAGAAGAAAGGAAGATGCCTAAGATTATAATAGCTTACACAACAGTCCTAAAGGAACTGATGTTCTCTTTTAGATAGACCTTGCTGACAAGTGCCAACAAGCACGAGACCTTTAGCGACCAAGGCTTCTTGTTGACTGCCTCCAGCGAACTAATATCTATCACACTGGACTGTGATGTTGAGCCGCCTAGCTTGCGAAGATGACCAGAAAACATGAAAACGGGTACCCTCCAGTAGAAAATCAATGTTAATAACATTTTCCTTGGTACAGGATTATCGCTGAGTGTGGAATGAAAAACTGGATGGTGACAGGTTTCAAACCAACCACCTATGGTCCTACGTTCTACTAACTGACCTCCAAGATACGCCTGTTGATCAGGTAATACCGCCACCTGATTGGTAGTTTTGGCAGTTGTTTGGATAGCCTTTAAAGTCTCCTCAAAATCACAGTTTGCAAAAAGCTGAACCTACCAAAGAGCTAAGGCAGAGATTTCATGCATGGCTGATAAAGGGTTTATCACCCCGTTGTTAAGGCAACTGAAATAAACTTCAAATCATCTGTGAGTTAGTTAGCAGTAAGTTTACTTGACCTACATAACTCAAAATCAGATATTGTTTGCGAAAGAAGGGCGGATCAACCGTTGTGACTTTGTTAACAATATATCGATATTCAGTTATCTTTATAGCATTGCTCATATTTGAGCGAACCATTGTACTATTAGCGTTGTGGTTAAGCTTTTAAAAGGCTAATCACTAGAGGAGATTTTGAACCTACAGCGGTTGATGTGGCATATACTAAGCCATCAATTATATCGCTCACTAAAACATAATTAGGTTGGAAGGGGGGCCAGATGAAAAGCTGGTATCAGTCCATGAGATCTTTAACTCCTGGTTTTAGTCGCGTAGAAAAGTTTTTGCTGTCTCCCCGAAGTTATTGATATGATAGAAATCAATGTTTGTTCCTACAATTCACAGTAGTTTACAAAGACAAGTGGATAGAACAAAAGTAATACTAAAGTAGACTAAGTTGAGTGAGAGAATAAATATGCTGAAGATAAGGGTTAGCGAGAATATTCAAGCCTTAGAAGATATCAAGGAGTGAACCTCAGCCAGATGGTCAACGTTTCACAACACAATTTTAACCAGCAGTCACAGACTTCATAAACTGGTACCACGTCTTGATCTGGAGTCACTGAACCCTCTTCCAACCTAATCCAACTTCCACTACCATGGCACGTCGAGGTAGGTGCTGACTCTGCATATGCAGTACACACCCAAGCAACCTCGCCCAATGAAGGTTAACAGCCTCATCAATCAACTTACCTGTCTTGCCTAGGAAAGGGGTACTCAGCCTGACATCAAAACTGCTCACACCGTGACTTCATCCAACCCGAGAAACGCTACAAAGAGACCTATGGTGAAAACTCTGTAATGGTTACATATCTTCTACTTTAAAATGCCGTATCTCATAGTTATATGAAAGGAGAGAACGGACTGTAGTGGAGTACGCCTCCACCACTGTCCACAAGATTTCACTTCTTCGTCACACCATCTCCTACATATCACCCCACCCCACCCCACCCCCACCACACACACACACACACACATCCAACTCATCCTTTCCCATTTCAGTTCCACTTGACGACCTGGTCTGACGTGTGATCTTCCCAAACCATCATCTCAGTCTATGTCCAATATAATACAATCCATCTCCACTTTCCTCTACATATTTGTTGGGTAGTGGATTCTTGGTTGCTTCGTTCACAGCCACAGTTCCTTGTTGCTTATCCTCATTATTCTGGCCATGTATCTGATCTTCAGTGTGAGTGTTTGGTGAGCGTAGGTGGCAGTTGTTCACGTGATGTATATGTGTAGTTTGTTGAAATTCCTTATCGTAACGTGCTAAGTTTCTGAACCATAAAGAAGCACTGACTTGACATTAATGTTGAAAATCCGGATCTTGTTCCACACTGATTATTTTAGATTAGTAAACGCCTGTCTCTTTGTCTTTCCGATCCGGACTTTGATATCCTCATCTGTGCCACTACCGCCGCCTATAGTTGAAACGATGCTGTCTAGACAGGTGAGTATGTAAAAGAGACAACTCCCCCTAAATTTCTCCCATTGATGGTGGTTGGTGCTTGTTGTTGGTGGTGGTGTTGGTTGGGTATCTTTATCACCTCTGTCTCCTCTACCTTCACCTGAAGGAAGTCCCGTCTTCCTTCGATACCCTCCCCTGCCTCGCCTCTCCTGCCAACTTGTTAGTACACGCATGTAGATCTTCGAGTATGTGCTACAAGACATTAAACATAAATCGTCATCCGTGAAATCCAAATGTTCTAGGGTCCTTTCAGCTGTCCAGCCAGCATATTCACATCTTCTTGCTCCTCACAGTTTCTTGTATGATCCAGTCCAGTCGACCGCAATCAGGAAGATCATTGGTGATAGTAGGTGGCAACCTTGTCTTACTCCTTCCTGTCTCCACTTCAAAGGCATCACTGAGCTTTCCGTTGTTAATCACTTGGCAAGTAGCATCACACAGCATGTGGCTGCTGTTGAATCAGGTTGATAAAGGCCTGTGGCACTAAAACCGTAGTGTTGAGGCAGCTGTCTGCCAAATTACATCTCGTTTGACGCCTCGATCGAAGGTCTTTTCGAAGTCGATGAAGTTGAGGTAGAGATCCGGTTGACTGGTATTCTCTGCTGTGTTCTATGATGATGCTTAGCTTAGGGTAGTGTTGCAATTAGATCCGTACATGATTTATTCTTCCTGAAGCCAGCCAGCTAGTCAGCCTGTTCCGGTTGTAATTTTGAATGCAGAATGCAGAATGATCCGGCATTCATGTGGAGATATGCAGTATGAAATACTTTGTACATAATTCGATCATGTGATACTAAAATCATCTCAGTGTCAATCAAATTGTGAGCTGTGTGACTCACCAACATGGTAAGACGATTAAGGATTACTTCTCTAAATGCAGACTTGAAAGATTGGAATTTTCATCCTTGGTAAAAATGTGAGTTAGAACCCAGTTACAGGTAGGCTGCATTGTGCTTTTTTCAAAATCGAACTATGAACTGAATATCCACAAGTAGCATACCCTAGAACTATTAATTCAAAATGATGTATTTATAGTGTATGTACTGAAGTATTGGTGGCAATTTCAGCTAGACATGTAGGCATGTAACTTTCATTCATACACTCAGTGTGTACATAGAAAGTGGTGACCAGAATGCTTGTTAAGTCGAAAGGTTAGATACATCAACTCATTGACGACATGATAAGCTCTATAAAATTACATTTTAATATGATGGATAACACGTTTGCTGTGAAACATTAAGGTTCTTATTTCGATCTTTAGACGTTCGTACGTTCGTACTGCTGAAGAGTCCCATACTAGGACGAAACAGGTGTCCAGTACTCCCAGGTTTTCTAATGACTAAATCAAACTCCCTAGGAGCTCAAATCCCTCTAGAACAATCAACAAAAAACCATGATCTGAATATTTATGAATTCGAAATCCTTCTTTGCTAGTCAGAAGCTTTTAGTCGTGTAAACTATCCACTCACAAATTCACCGTGTGGACACACTTTTGTTTCGATTTCTTGTTCGCATTCAATCAATCATATAGCCCATGTAGCCAAGTTGGAGTTAAACGTATGGATTGAAATTACTGGTTTTTAAAACTAGTTACTAAAATAGTTTGGCTAGAAAAATTACCAGCCATGACTGCTGGATTTTCCACAACTCTACTCATCTTCATTAACAATTACCCTCTCAAATTGTAAGAAAAATATCAGTAACACAGTTATTATTGGTAGTAGTAATAATAGTGGTAATAACAGCAACAATAATAGTAATAATAGTGCTAGTAATGATGTTAATAATAGTAGCGGTAATACTGTGAATAGAGTATTTAAAACCTCCACAGTATTACTATACAAAGAAGGCACCTCAGAAACATTACGTAGATTTTTCAATAAGGCTGGGTTTAGAGTAGCATTTAAACCAACAAACTCACTTCGAAATAAGCTGCCAGGGTTAAAAGATCTTACTGACCCAATTAAGCAGAATAATTTACTTTACTAAATCCCTTGCAACGATTGCCTGGTCAAATACATAATATGTAATCTAGTAAACAATACTGTTCCTTCACAGTGTGATAAATCAATAAAAATGGGATGACATTCTGCCAAAGTGGACAAGTTTTACTCTTATACTACTCATCTTCAGTCGATTGATAACAGCATAGCTAACGCAAAATATGCAAAAGCTTTTCAGTGTGGACACTTGTTAGTAGTTCTAAGGGTTAATGTACAGACTTCTACACTGAATATTACACAATCATCCTGCTGGCAGCGAACTGACTGGAAATGCACTCAATAACCACTTATCGATTCATTTGGGCTAATCACACTAACTGACTGATCAAACCTTCGTAAGTGAGACAGATATGGAACTCGTAACAGACTTATTAAAAGTCAAGAACTTAAACAAATCAACTATATCACTATTCACGTATCATTTCAAGAATCAATAAGAAGATGATTACCAATATCCTACTGTCTCGTTTACTATCCTTTTAAAATCTGTCGAACAAGAAAAATGATCTTACAGAGTTTACCAGTCAGCTTTCTGATTTCTTTGCTTGAAACGGTGATAAACTGTCAATTGTTCATCTTATATACTTGATTTGATAATGGCGGATGAAATTTCAACACTAACACATGATTATGACTTTCTGAAAGTCATGATCGTCAGCCACGAAATGAATTTGTGTGACTCAAAACACCTTCATAGGAACCATTGAAAAAAAGTCAAATAGGTTTCTTTATTTTGGTTGATAAGGCAATTGTCTTTCGAATGAAAGAAATTAGGAGGGTGGGTTAATTCAGTAATTGGTAGAATGGATATCAAAGTAACTTTTGAAGTGGATATAAGACGAGATATTTACGAACATTTTGTCAAAAGTCCCCTGGCTAGTCTCTAGTGACTAGTAGTGGAATCCAAGACGCATGTTTCGTCCTATTTGGGACTTTTCAGCTGAATACACCTGCACACCAGCCAATGATGTTGTTCCCATTGAGACTTGAACCTTAAACGCCAGAGCATTATCCACTAGTGATCTTTAAAGTCATTCAGAATCAATAAAAATCAACCGACCAGGATTAACTGATAACTAAGCCTGTCTAAGTGTGCTGGTTGAGTTTTGTGTGTTAACCAACCTGGTGTTCATTATTGGCGTGAGTAAGAGTAAGAGTTGAGCACTGTGGTAGACAGTATTATTTACCAGTAAATAATACTGGTTCACTGTAACCTGTATATCAAGTCTAATATGGATACTGAGTGATGACTGATTGTGGAATGAAAATTTGCACCGCGTCCGAATTCATACCAGTAACCACTTGGTCTCTGGCCCGATGTTCTACCAACTGAACTACGACCTCCGGCTGCTGACCAGATTTTTATTTCACTTCAGTCACCATGGGCTTTGACTGACTACTATCTAAGTTCGTAACACGTTACTACCACTTGATCGTATTCACACTGGCTGCCTAGTTAGGAATTCTCATCCCAATCGAAATCCAACTGAATTAGAAAGGTGGAGCATCATCTGAGATAGCCGTGGTTTGGCAGACTAGTATTGATACTGGGTAATTATAGAAGATGAAATGAAAATTTGGACCGCGGTGGGATTTGAACGAGTGACCACCGGTTTTCCAACTGAGCTACGATATGGTTTTCTACTTAAAACAAAACCATTCTATACACCATAACTGACAAAAATACTCTTGTTTATTGAGTTCACTAGATGTGTGTTGCACAGTGAAATAAAATCGTTTACTTAGTAATGCTTCACTTTAGGATAGCTGTAATGAACGAGCCATAAACGGCATTAAACTGTACCACAATGCTGAAATTCCACTTATGTGTCAGAAAGTTTAAATGATGGAAATTTTGTTCAATCTCAGTAAACGAAACACTTGGAGAATGCTTGGAAATTAGAACAGGACAATTTGGGTAGAATACAAACTATATCTCATCAGAAATCTTATTCTGATTCTAACTACGGCTTAAATACAGAGCTGTAGCCGGAAGAATATATGGTTATATATTCGAATTTGATCTGTTCTATACCGGTACTCTATCAAGATTATATAAATAAAAGTGTGAAACACTAGGGATTGTATTTAGTGACTTTTCTTGGCTTCCAAGAACATCTCAACAAATCTCAGCTAGTTTATTCAACTCAAGTTAATTTAGATAGTCATTCACCAGTTTATCTTTCTTTTTCAAAACGGTCCATCTTATATCACAGTTGTTCACTTGACGGTTCAGTTAGATTAAATGATCCCTTAAAGACACCATAAATCACTACCGATAACTTTCTGCTACATTTTATTTGTAGATGTATTGTAGAACCGAGAGGGCAACTCCAGTATATTCTAGTCTCTTCATAGCCGTGGGGGAGTGTTAGAACCAACTAACAAACATATCATTGGCCTAAATATTCGTCCTTAAACTTGACCAAGATCAATGTCATCTGCATTGTATTGATCCATAAATAACCTTGATCAAAGGTTGTACTATTGACAGTTTATTGGTCCATTATTAACCAGTATCTGAGATGACAACTTTTTGTATATCAAACTTGGGAATTATTGGCACAGTAAAATAACTACATGAAAAGTTATATTCTCAGTTAGTTTTTACCCTTTTATTAGTTTGCAGACAGTAATTTCAGCGATTAGTATTCGAATTGTTGTGACTGTATAATGACAGTTCTCAATTTATAACCCATAAATTAGGAGAACTCTTACAATGTTAGTATTTACTGGGCAATATCAATATCCTGTGTCATCTCAAACACCAAAGGCTGCTAGAAGCCTCATATTGCCTTCGCACTCACTCAGACTTCATCAGCTATGACCCTATGAGAACTGAAACGAATAGTGGAGTAGGCAATGTTAGCAATATACTCAATCATAGCATTTCATGCGACTAAACTTGGTGTGAGGGCGAGCTAGTCTTGGAATATCACCCTAAATTTGAGCGGTATTGAACGTGCGCTAAACATTTTAAGTTCAGTATTTTTAAAATGGTTGAATATCAGAAGGCTACCATACAGCCTCTTTCACTGCTCGGTCAAGAGACATAGTTGTTGCGAAGAGGAAACGTAAAGGTCCTGGGTTCGATTCCTAGCCGGGTCGTGGGTGCGTTCTACTGATGAATCCCTTACTGGGACGAAACAGCTTTCCAGTGCTTCCACGTTTTCAGTGGTTCCCCTAACTGATGTTAGTTTTCACAATTAAAATCCCTATTCATCTCAAAAATACATTACTGTAAATAACGTGGCATTTTCCTTTATCATTGCTTTACGCTTCATTTTCTTGATTCTGATTATTATTATTATTAGTCCCTTGAGTTCCTAGTGGAACATAGGGCTTCAGCAGCACGTCTCCAGTGACCTCTGTTCTCTGAGATCTTTTGAACCTGGTTCCACGACAGCCCAGAAGCTCTCATTTCCTCCTCACCCGATCTCCTCCATGTCACCCTCGGACGTCCAACTCGTCGCTTCCCATGGGGATTCCACTCGAGTACCTGGCCTGACGCGTGATGTCCTCAGTCGGCCTTCTCAGTGCATGGCCAATCCATCTCCACTTCCTCCTGCATATTTGTTGGGTGATAGGTTCTTGGTTGGTTCGTTTCCAGAGCTCTTTGTTGCTTATTCTTTCTGGCCATCTGATCTTCAGTAACGAGCCGGCGTAGGGGGTAGTTGTTGATGAATGTGTGTAGTTTATTGGAAATCCCTTTGGTGACACGCCAAGTCTCTGAACCATACACAAGCACTGACTTGACGGAATTGGTGTTGAAAATCTGGATGTTGTTCACACTTTATGCTGAGTGCAGAAGATCTCCACACTGGTTTCAGGCTAATGAACACCTGTCTTGCTTTTCTGATTCTGACTTTGACATCCTCGTCTGTTCCTGTGTCGCCTGTAGTTGAAACAGTGCTTCCTAGATAAGTGAAGGAGGTTACTTCCTTTAAGTTTCTCCCATTGATGGTGACTGGAGTTTGTTGTTGTTGATGGTGGTGGTGCGGCATCTTCATCACTTCTGTCTTCTCTATATTCACCTGAAGTCCCGTCTTCGCCGCCTCTTCCGTCAACTTGTTAGTTTTTGCCTGTACATCTTCAAGTTAATGTGACATCAGGCACAAGTCATCGGCGAAATCCAAGTCTTCTAGGTTCTTTTCCACAGTCCAGCGTATCCCCCTCTTCTCACAGCTCCCCACTGTTTGCTGCATTATCCAGTCCAGTCCTCCACAATCAGGAATATCATGGGGGATAGTAGACAACCTTGTTTCACTCCTGTCTTCACTTCAAAATCATCACTGAGCTTCCCATTGTGAATTACTTGGCATGTGGCATCTTCATATAGTTGTTGAATGAGGCGGATAAAGGTTTGCGGTACTCCGTAGTATTGAAGCAGTTTCCAAATTACTTCTCGGTCGACGCTGTCTAATGCCGGCCTTCTCAAAGTCGATGAAGTTGAGGTAGAGAGCTGATTGCCATTCTATGCTCTGTTCTATGATGATACGAAGCGTTGCAATTTGGTCTGCACATGATTTGTACTTCCTGAAGCCTGCCAGCCTGTTCCGGTCGTAATTTTGAATCCAGTGCATCTTTAAGCCTCTCCAGGATGATGCGGCTTAATATTTTACTTGGGGTGGATAGGAGAGTGATTCCGTGCCAGTTCTTGCAAACACTGAGGTCTCCTTTCTTCGGCAGTTTGACAAGGTAACCCTTCTTCCAATCAATGGCCAGGTACCTTCTCTTCCTTCCACACCTTCTGCAATAGTGGTGTGGTGTGAGCATGTCCCTTGAAGTTGTCTCTGCGTCTGTTCTCAGTGCTTCTGGCGGTATCCCATCTGGTCCAGCTGCTTTCCCACATTTCAGTAGCTTTATGGCGTTCAGGACTTCCATTTTCGTTGGAGGATTTATGTTCACTTGTAGTTCAGCGGCTGCAGGTGGTATTTCTGGACGAAGTGCAGGTGGTGGTGGTGGTCGATTCAAGAGCTTCTTGAAGTGGTCGGCCCATTGTTTCCTTTGTTTCTCTTCTTTCGTAATTAAATTTCCGTCATCATCTTTTATTGGCTTCGTCTGTGTTGATCTCTTCCCAGATAGCAACCTGGTTATTTGATACAATGTTGTCAGGTCTCTATCTCTCTTACCTGCAGCCTGTTCTGCTTCACTTGCCAGTGTTTCGTAGAAGTGTCTTTTGTCTTCCCGTGCACTCTTCTTCACTTCTTTGTCCAGTGTAGTGTTTTATACATTGTGCTCAGTTCCTCTTGTCGTTGAGCATCCTTGCACCGCACTGGTTTATCTTCTGCTTCACCATCCTCCTCTCCTCTATCAGCTGCCAGGTATCCGTCGAGATCCATTCCTTGTCTTCTTTCTTCTTCCTTCCTAATACGACTGTGCAGGTTTCTTTCCACATAGCTTTCAAAGACTTCCAGTGTTCTTCCACACAGGTTTCTTCAGAGATGTTTCTCGATGTCTCCCATTTTGTCTTGATGGCTGGCTGCCTTGAAGATCTCCTTTGTAGTTTCATCCTTCAGTTTCCGAGTGTTGTACTTGAATTGAGGTCTATCACCAGCTTCCTTGAAGGCTTTTAACTTGATTTCGAAGGTTCCTTGCACTAGATAGTGGTCTGAACCTACATCTGCTCCTCTTCTTGACCTTGTGTTAAGTAGACTGCGTCTCCATTTCCTTGAGATTGAGATAAAGTCGATCTGATTTTTAGTGTGTCAGGTGTCTGGTGAAATCCATGTCGCTTTGTGGATATCTTTGTGCCTGAACACACTGCCTCCAATCACCAAATCGTTGAATGCGCAGAATTCTGCAAACAATTCTCCATTCTCATTCATTTCACCTAGCGCCTCTCGACCCATGGTTAGTTCTCTTCCTGTGTTGTCCCCTCCTAGTTTGGCATTCATGTCACCCATTAGAATTTTGATATCGCCAACTGACGTCTTGTCCAGTGTTGATTGAAGTTGTCTGTAGAAATCCTCCTTTTTCCCTTGCTCTGCATTATTTGTAGGTGCATGGAGTAGCATTGTATGATTGTGACCTTCCTTCCTTCCTTTTGAGTTGAATCTTGCTGCCATGATCCTGGAGGAGATTGGTTCCCACTTCATGAGAGCCTTCGATGCTCTAGAAGGGGACATCATGATAGCCACTCTCATTACTCAGTGTGCTCGTGGTTGTCGTCTGGGTGACCGGAGTAGATTATTGATTCTCCAGTTGACAGTTTGGAGACTCCACTTCCATTCCATCTGCTTTCGCAAATCCCAAGCACTTCAATGTGATACCTCTTCATCTCCTTTGCAATCTGGGCTGCCTTACTGAGTTCAAACATCGTACGGACATTCCATTTCCCCACGTTTACTTTCGCTTTCATCGAGGGAGAGAAGACACATCGGCCAATTGGCTTCCCGACGACAGGCTTTCACCAACTGGCGTCATTTCGCCTCTCCGATTCCAGCGAGGAATAATTTTGTTTTTATTTTTTATATTTTGTTTGTGCTTTGAAGTTTGTTTAGCGGTTAGATTTGTTTTCCGGGTTAGGGTTGCTAGCCGTATGTCCAACCTTCCCTGTTTACCCGGTCTTAGGACCGGCTAGTAACTAGTGAACTAGTTAACCAGGCGAGATTCTGATTGGTCAACGCATACTTGAACGTGATTGGTCATCACTAGGGTCTGATTCGCTTAGATGGACTCATTCTTTTGGTTAAACACTTGTGAAGAATGGGGAAAGAACAGAACATCCCAACTGAAGGTCAAAATACATTACATAATGAAAGCAAAGTTACATCATATATCTACTGATTTAGAAGAGGAAAATGAACAAAAGACTAGAAAATAAAGTATAATTCCATTCAAAAAGAATTATCAAGAACCATCAAGTAGTTATTACGAGAAGAGTGAAGAGAGAGGTTGCTTGCATTTCTTTTGAACGCAAAATAACGGTTTAAATTTTTGAACCGCTACTGTTTCAGCTATGTCCATACATCGTATTCTAAGTCTTTTAACTTGGTCTGTTCTCACTTTGCATAAGATTTGTAAGATTTTCCATAAGTGGCTGAGTATCCCATGTTCAATTAATGTTGTGTCAGAGAGTTCCTGAGACATTTTCACTCTGTCATTGCTAGGCAGGCTGGATAATGTTTAACAGTGAGTTTTATAAGCTGGGGCCTGGTAACGCAGATGTACTCAGAACCGTCCCCCCTCAGTAGCAAGCTAACTGAGATAGATGTTTTATTGTGCTGCGAGACCCAACAGTGTTACCACTGAACTATTCAGGACGTGATTGATCTCCTGTAAGATTGATTTAGATACACTGATCAATCACCTAGGGGTTATCAATTTCATCCTGTATAGTTCAAATCTCAGATACGCCTTAATGAAAAGTACCAAGAGGTATAGAACGCAGGTCAAGGAAAGCTTCCTGCAGATAACCTTTAACCAACTTATATCTATCAAAGTGCACCACGATAGTAAGCCTCCAAGATTAATCACTTCATTACAAAAAGGATTAACAGAGTTCAGTCAGCACTCAGTACTAGGCAACATGGCATAGGTTACTCTCCAGTAAACAACCCATGTAAGGAATATATTCACCAAAGTATGGATATTTTGATAGATGAATACTTATCACCATTCTATGTGTAAACATTTGTAAAAAACAAAAAAAATTTGTTTTTCGAATCCCTAGTAACTTGACTTTTCTTATCTATGCATAAATCGCCTTATGAAAAGGACTTTTATTGCATAAGCATATGTATTCTGATAAAAATAAATCGACATGCAAATAAATAGATGGATGAATGAATTTGGTCGACCAGTGTGTTAGACTTTATCAATATGAATACTTATGGGTTAAGGTTAAAAAAAGTTAAAAAATTTATTTAGATACATGTAGAATATATTATACAATTATTGAATTGTATCACTTCATATATTCATTCAGTACAATATGAACGCCTTACGCAAAACGATAGAAAATAATACGTTCTAACTAAATACTTAAGGCATGTTAGAATGTACATTTATAACTTACTACTAACTGAAATAGCCTATCTCAACAACTTTATAGAAGTAAATCTGGATAAATTACAGTTTAAAAAAGAAACCTTTGTTGATGAAACTGAAATTCAGTAGAGATGTAACCGACAAAATTTTATATTAGAGACATTTTAGAGTTATTATAAGGAATTTCTACTTTACAAGAGTCTGTTTATCATTTTCCAAGTGACCAATTACTGTTGACTATTTCAATGTATATTTACAAGTTTAGCTGCTACTATGGAGAAAGCTAATATAAAGTATACTACTAAGCAACTTAGCAGACGTTGCTATCAGCATCTGCCTCTATAGTTTGGAAAAGGGATAGATAAAATCCATAGAAGACTCTTTTTATCGCATCTGGTTGATAGTGGTCACTTAGTGGATAGGAGAGCAATGCTTTCAAGATTATCTATTGCATACCATCTAGTCTTTAATAAAGGTATTCAAACTTGTCGCTTGCATATACCAGAAGCTGAGGCGATTTGAGTCGATAATCTTGCTCTTTGTATTTGGAAAAAGTCTGTACATCATTCATCTCACTCTTGGCCAGAGAATACTTAATAAACAGCTTCATCTTTGGGATTCTTCCATACCTTTCTTATTCTTTATCCCATTTTTTCTTCCCCTCTTTTGATTATTCAAGTGTCTACATTCTCTTACTGTTCTATTCGTTCTTATCATCATCACTGTCATCTGTATTACAAGTAGTTTAGACAGCGCTGTCAGTATGAATGTTGACATTCCTATTCTTTTCAGTTTGACTATTTGAGATAAAAGCCGTGGTTTAACAAACTTACACTATTGCTACAGCGTGATGACTGAAGGTGAAGTGAAAATCTGATCCCCGCAGCAGGATTCCAACCAGCTACCTCAGGGTTATCGGCTTGATGCTCTATCACCGTCGTTACCCACTTCTGTACATTTTAAAACACTTATCAGTGATGGAAAAATCTATGTGATTATTCGATGAGATAAGTAGATTGTTTAGTTCTCAAAACAAAGTTTACCGAGGCGTAGGTAAAGAAGCACCGTAGAATATATAATCCTGAAGAGGATCACTTCAGTTTGCTTCTGAAGAGTTTCAAAATATACTGAAACAGTCATCCAGTATTATATTGAATTCACTGACTTGTTGACTGTAACCAAGCCGTGTAGAAAGCGAGACTTCAGAATTTTCGATGATTACCGGGGAAGGTGAGATACAGCCTGATGCATACGCTTATGCGTAGCATGACTTTCAGTTGACGTAATGATGTGTTATAAAAAACCGAATGGCGCAAGTACTTGAATACAAGATTATTTATTAATTGTAGACACTTCTGGTCAAGAAAAAGGATGTTTGGATAGACGTGTACTTTGGATCGACGCTCATCTTCAGCACAACTTTAAAGGTGGTCTACTGCTCCACTGGAATGATGTTAGACAACATTTAAAACTCAAATTGAGATCGACGATCGTTCTTTTGTGACTTCACCATCATTCATTTGTTTATCAAACGTGTTTCACTCGACTGAATGCATTTTCATGACTGTTAAAAAGTCTTCTAAGCTGTTCTCTTCTTCAGCCTGAATGTATTTGGATACAACAGTTCCTGGCAAACTAAAGTCATCGAAATCTTATCACACCCTTCTGCCTGACTAGGTATGTTTGGTGACTAGTTTTGATGAAATCTGAAAGTTCATGTATTTCTTAAATACAACCAGTTAATCTTATTTAACCGCTTAAAAATCTGTAATTTGTGTTACTAACTCAGACGCTTCACAAGTGAAATTCATTAGAAAATACGTATCCTCTGGATGACGGCTAAAGTGTTGATCGGGAGAACTGGGGATATTTAGTTTGATCCCCCTTAAGATCCAGAATTCAAAAGGCAAGACAGGCCTTCATTAATCTGAAATCATCAGTGTGGAGATCTACTGCATTCAGCATCAAGAACAGGATCTAGATTTTCAAAACTAATTCAATCAAGTAAGTCGGTGCTTCCATGCGATGGTTGAGAGACTTGGCGGCGCATCACAAATACCATTTCCAACTAACTACACACATACATCACATGAACAACCACCACTCACGCTCACCAAACACTCACACTGAAGATCAGATACATGGCCAGAATAATGAGGATAAGCAACAAGGAACTGTGGCTGTGAACGAAGCAACCAAGAATCCACTACCCAACAAATATGTAGAGGAAAGTGGAGATGGATTGTACTATATTGGACATAGACTGAGAAGATGGTTTGGGAAGATCACGCATCAGACCAGGTCGTCAAGTGGAACTGAAATGGGAAAGGATGAGTTGGATGTGTGTGTGTGTGTGGTGGAGGGGGGGGGGTGGGGTGATATGTAGGAGATGGTGTGACGAAGAAGTGAAATCTTGTGGACAGTGGTGGAGGCAGGTAGTTTTTAATTGACTGGCTTCGACATGAGATACCGAAGTTCCAATGAGAAATCGTGACTGGGGCAGTCAACCAATTCAAACGTGAAGACGGTTACTCATCGATGGCACTGGAATGAGGTCTTACTATATCGTAAACCGACAGAAGCAGAAAGTCCTTGAAACCGCCTGAGACCTAACCCAGGACTTTTAAGTTCCGTGATCACCATTCAGTGTCATCGTTGAGTATCTGTCTTCATATCCAAATTGATTGGTCTCATTGGAACTTCGGGAATCATCTCTCAAAAGGAGTCACTAATGAGCACCAGATTGATTCAGTTCTGAGGTTTGCAGAGATTTATTTATTTAGTTCAAATTGGCATTCATCATGGACTGATATCAATCGAAGAAACTGCTGAGGAGTCCCCCTACCCGAACGAAACAGCTTTACAGTGCTCCCAGGTTTTCAGTGTTTCTCAAACTGATATCAGATCATGAGGAATACCAATCAGTTAACAGATCCCTACAAACCTCCAAATTGAAGAATATTTCACTCAAAATGCATGTAAAGCAAGAAGAACAATAGTGTAGCAGAATTAGTAGGCATGTAATTCGTAGATTCTCGTCAGCTACTTTACAACACACAGGGAATATAATCGTTACGGTTTGGGAAAATATGTTATACAACTCACTTTCATAAATTGACAATAATGTTTCTGTTGAGATGGATAGTAACAAAGATTTAGTTTGACCAAGATTTCTGAAGCTTTTATATCTCCTTGTGGAGTCTAGAACAGACGAAACTGAACTATGCAATCGAAAAAATAGAACTCTACGCAAGGTACGTTGGTAATACATTTGTTTTATGCAATAACAGTGAACACGCCTCTCATTTATTGAAACTTTTCAGTAGCTATCACAATGGAAATAACAACTTTTACTTCCTAGACCTCTATCGACAACGTTCATGCAGATAGGAAGACTCATAGATGCTGTCATCGGAAAGATAAGTGGAGTGGGGTTTATTTAAACTTCAACAGCTTTTGCCCAGTCAGTTACAAAACGTGTCTGATAAGAACACAAGTGAACCATACGCGTTAACCTTCCTCTGAAGAGAAAACTGAGGAACAACTAACCATCATCTACTTGAAAATGGTTACCCACCAAAGTTTATTGATAAGTACAATAAGATAGAAGTGAAGAAAATCAAGTACAGTATAGTAAAGAAGGACCTCATCTATCCACACCTTGTCTTCAAACGGGGGTGAAATTGCAATACGAATGAGTCATAGACCTATCCAGGCACAATGTTAGTCTATGTGTATCAAACGAAATACTCATTGAGTTATTCCATAATGGACAAGTTCTCAATTATTTTTTACCTCTTATGGTATCTACTAATTCTATATACATGTCAAAGGACATACATTGGAAGAGTAGACAGTAGGCTTCTTGTCCGCATTTCTGGATATATCTCGAAGAATTTGAGTGTTATGGATCCTTTTACTTGATACTGAACATAAAGTCGAAGTCATTTGACTATCTGAGGTAGCCGTGGTTTAATAGACTGGCAATTATGCTAGTTGATTATTGAGGGTGAAATGAAAATCTGTACCAGAGCCGGATTCGAACCACTAGGTTGTCGACCTGATACTCTACCAACTGAGCTGTGAGCCACGGAACTCGTTGACCTTTTATTATGCCTACTTAACCATTACGTCACCTTTACCAAGTTTAGAAGCAGTTCTGCATACAACCCCCTTCTAGTTTGATCTCGCTATCTTCTCTAGAATGCTCATTCTCTCAATGTATAAACAGTCAACCTTTGGGTAGTCTTGGCAATTTCATCTATCTTGGTCAGCCTAAATCTTTATTACCTTCCTTCTCAACAGAAAAATTCTTGTCAATTTATGAAAAATTATGAAGATTATTTTCTCTGAGTGTTGTGAAGCAGCTGAGGAGAACTCACAAACTTCGTGTCTTCTAATCCTGCGATACTATTGTTCTTCTCGTTTTTTCGAAACTTATGGCCAAATAGTCATGAGTTATAGCCTCAAACTAACCAACACTTAGGCTCGATACGGTAATCTGGTACCATTACATTGGGGTAAATGTCGACCAAATCACTGCAGTCAGCATTGTTCACTGGCCAAATGGAGGTGAACATCAGATGTATATTTCACTTGTTTTGACCAGAGCTCATCAATCATGTACCCGAAATTATCTACTACTCATTAAAGCTCATCTTCAGCTGTGATTTCAGCTTGGTCCTGATTTACGTTATCGCATGCTTAGAAATATGGTCGATCACTTTCCATCATTACATATCAGTGAGATTGTAGCTTTCAAATAGATTCGATTGGGACAACGAAAAATAATTTATTCTCCTTTATCATGTTTCTATGAAGAAGGTTCACCTGCGGATTCGGCAGAAAGTTTCTAGTGGTCAGAATTCAGAAGGAAAACTCTTGATAAAGCAATTTTCATCTCCAGACTGACATCAGATAGAAAATCATTCAGAACGTGAGAGTAATGAATAACTGTTCTGTCCCAGTTGGTGATTCGCTTTGAGATGAATCTCACGAATGTCTAATGAGAAGCCGTGGTCTTTGGGATTAGAGATGTCAAGAGTGAAGAGAATTAGTGACCGATCGTGGAATTACAAAAATATGGACCATTGAACTTCAAATCATTTGATGAGTGATAACGTGGTAACTGTAAGACATGACTATTCTAGGCTCAATTCCGCGTAACGTCGCAGTTGTACACTTTTGAAATGTTGATACAACTGAAGACTACTTTGAAAACTGTTTACATCGAACATCTGTCCAGCTGATATATCAGTTAAAAAACCATCATAACCTATCAGGAACTAATAATATGAACGTGACATTGTTTATTGGCAATCAAAAATACGAATTCTATGAGTAGGTGCCAAGGTGATTGATCATTCAGTCATCAAGTAAACAGTCTGAGAGAGAAAAAATAGCTATGATAATAATAATTATTATTTGTCCCTTGGATTCCTAGTGGAACATAGAGATTCAGTAACACATCACCATTGCACTCTCTTCTCTCCAGTATTTTCAACCTGCTTCCAACACTGTCCACAAGATTTCACTTCTTCGTCACACCATCTCCTACATATCACCCCACCCCCCCCCCTCTACCACACACACACACACACACATCCAACTCATCCTTTCCCATTTCAGTTCCACTTGACGACCTGGTCTGATGCGTGATCTTCCCAAACCATCTTCTCAGTCTATGTCCAATATAGTACAATCCATCTCCACTTTCCTCTACATATTTGTTGGGTAGTGGATTCTTGGTTGCTTCGTTCACAGCCACAGTTCCTTGTTGCTTATCCTCATTATTCTGGCCATGTATCTGATCTTCAGTGTGAGTGTTGGTGAGCGTGAGTGGTGGTTGTTCATGTGATGTATGTGTGTAGTTAGTTGGAAATGGTATTTGTGATGCGCCGCCAAGTCCCTCAACCATCACATGGAAGCACCGACTTACTTGATTGAATTAGTCTTGAAAATCCGAATGTTGTTCACCCTTTATGCTGAGTGGAGTGGAGTGCAGTGCAGTGGAGTAGATCTCCACACTGATGATTTCAGAGTAATGAAAGCCTGTATTACTTTTCCTATCATTGCTACTCATCTGTGCCACCACCGCCGCCTGTAGTCGAAGTGATGATGCCTTGCCTGGTAGGTGAAACAGACTACTTCGTTAAAGTTTCTCCTGTTGATGTTGAGCGAAAAAGATGGTTATCTTCACTTTCTTATCAATAGCTGTACAGTAATATATAAAGTAAGATATCAGTTTATATTGATTAGTCACTGGGAAGTAACCAATCTCATGTTATCTACTCTTGAATTTCTACCGAACTCTGTCGACCAGTATGTAATATGGTCACCAATTGGACGGTATGTTACTAATTACTGTCTAATGACCAATCACTGTACTTAATCCAATCCTGCAGACGGTCAGTTGTGACTGGAATAGCTCAGTGTTAACATTTCTCACTGTAGTACTAGAATCTCTGAAGACTCGGCAGTTATCCTGAGGTTGTAGACACGCCTTCCTAAAGAGTTTCAACTTAGGTCAAACAGGCTTCTTGTCTGCTGATTCCCTCCTTCCATTTGGCAATAACATTTGTGATAGACGATTGTTATCAGCTGTTAAAAGCAATTACTTTAATGCAGTGATGAACTGTATTCTAGCCTTGTATTTTATCCCTATCACGAACAGGAAGAGATGTTGACACCGATTTAGTCGTGTTTCTATAGACAGCAATCGAGGAGGCTGAAAGTGTCAGTATGTATTTGATAGAGAGGGTTAAAACTCCTAGATTTTATATCATTAGAAAACTAATTAAGAGGAATCGAAAACTTTCAGTCATTGAAATAGTTTCCTTTAATAGGAATCTTAACAGCTAAAAGACTTTTGAGATGGTATTCATCACAGACTTCCATCAGTTCCGTTTTCACCATTGGCTGAATGTGAACATGTTCACCGCAAAAACTCAAAGACTCTGCATCAGTTTGTGATCAATATCACTCTGAAATGAACAAATCTGTACAAATGTACGAGCTAAAAAACTTTGCTAGTCCCCTTGGAGAGAATTTAAGCTATATCACACGAGACTGGCATCTACACACTCTCTCTCTCTCTGTCATACACACACACTTATCAAACTAGGATCCCTTCATTCTTCAATGTACCACAAGTAAATCCAGCTGACGAATCCAAAATTGGGTGAAACCTGCCTCTTGGATTCCATTGCTAACCAGAATAATAATTATCTAAGGATAAAATCCATTCACTTCCACAGATTATCAATACATGTGGATCGATAGGAATTACACTTGTTTCTGGATAAACTATAAAAATATCTTTTTTTTTTATTCTCGTGTGTGTTCTTGTCTCTACGTAGATGATTGTTGATAGACAAATCGATAAAATCTCTTGTCCATTAGCAAAACCTAAACAAAGAATATATTTTTTGGCATTCAAAAAAATTCTGTCGAGATTATATCATCTTTTATTGATTAAATTGACTAAGATAGCAATAATCAATATATTACTGTTGATTTTATAAAGATTGACTAATCGATTTTGAAAAATCGCTTCAGGTGTAATTGAATTTTGAACCAATCGTTGGTAGATTATCACCATGACGTTATATTAGTTGACGTATTCAACTTAATTATCACAAAGGCTGTTGAACTCCATTTTTATTATAGTATAATTTCATTCACTTCTCTAAAACAGTCTATTATATATGTGTAAATAGGTTTAAATATTCCCACTGTAATAATTAAACTATTCAGCATTGTTCTCATTTCATATCAACATTTCCAACAAACTACAGACATACATCACATGAACAACTGCTACCTACGCTCACCCAACACTGACACTGAAGATCAGATAGATGACCGAATAATGCGAATAAGCAAGGAACAAAGAAGTATGGCTGGCTGGCAACGAACCAACCGAGAACCCATGCCAAATAAATATTCAGAAAAAGTGGAGATGGATTAGGGATACAGTGAGAAGATGGTTCGGGGATATCGCGTGCCGACTAGGCCAAACCTTCGAGTGGAATCCAAAGGTGAAAGGACGAGTTGGGCGTCCGAGATGACTGTGACATTGTGGAGATGGTGTGAGTAAGAAATGAAAGCTTGATGGGTATTGGTGAATGCAGGTTGAGAAGACTGACAGAGAGGGGAGTACAATGGTGACGTGTTACTGAATCCCTATGTTCCACTAGAAACACAAGGGGCAAATAATAATGATGAAGCGAAAGCGTATAGGCTGAGTTATACAAGACAGTATGAGTTTCCTAATCTAATGGGTTTTCCTGGAAAAAAGATGAGAAGAAAAGCATAAGCCAAGATGGACCACGCTTGCTACAATCTCTATAACAGCCATCTATAAGACAAGAGTCATAGGATTGGAGATCTAATATGCGAAGGAATTTCTAAAAATTCAACCAATAAATCTGTAGTTTGTGTAACTTATAGATGAGTCAATTCAAAAGGTGTACACCTCTACTTCTAAGCACATTTCAAATCCCAAGAAAATGTAACAAGTTTATGAATGAAAGCATTTCGAATGGAAATTCATAACACTAATGTTTTGGCCTACAAACAATGGATTATTTAAGAAAAGGTGATTAAAATTAAGACTGGTTGATACTGTTTATCAACCGGTATCATTACGTCATGAGTTTCAGAATCCAAGGGTCTAACCCTAACCCTAACCCTAAAATAGTCTATTATTTGTGTGTAAGTAGGTTAAATACTCCCTTGTGATAATCTACAAGTGAATGTAGAGAAGATGGAAGTGATGAAGATATTCAAACAACAACAATATCAACAACAAGAGGCACCAATCACCATTAACGGGAGAAACGTAAAGGAAGTAGTCTCTTTCACCTACCTAGATAGCATCGTTTCAACTAAAGGCGGCATAGACAAGAATGTCAAAACCAGGATCGAAAAACTAAGACAAGCTTTCACTAACCTAAAATCATCGGTATGGAGATCTACTGCACTCAGCACAAAGAACAAGATCTGGGTTCTCAACACCAGTGTCAAGTCAGTGTTTCTATATGGTTCAGAAACTTGGAGTGTCACGAAAAGCACTTCCAGCAAACTACACACATACATCAACAGCTGCCTGCGCTCACTCGATACTGAAGATCAGATGGCCAGAATAATAAGAATAAGCAACGAAGAACTCTGAGAACGAACCAACCAAGAACCTATTAGCCAAGAAATATGCAGGAGAAAAAAGTGGAGATGGATCGGACATACACTGAGAAAGCCGACTGGGTACATCACGCGCCAGGCCAGGCCCTCAAGTGGAATCCAAAGGGGAAACGATGAGTTTGGCGTCCGAGACGAGGGTGACATAGAGGAAATCATATGAGTAAGAAATGAAAGCTTGTGGGCAGTCGTTGAGCGGGGTTGGAAAGACTGCAGAGAACAGAGTGGAATAGACGCGTGCTACTGAAGCCCTATGTTCCACTAGGAACCCAATGGAATAATCATAATTGTGATAATCAGACAATAGGGTTTGAAGTGAATGCATATTTTCAGTAAATTCTCGTCAGGTTATACATTTACATTTACAAACTATTCAGCATTGTCTTTATTTCATATCAACATGTTTAAATTAATTCGGGTATAAGAATTCGAAGATAAGGACAGTAAAGGTGGTAATAACAAAAATAAACAGAAGTCGAAGACAAGAGTACTCGTAAGGTAACGATGATTTCTGTGGATGTTCCTTTCCTGTTTACGAAAATTCTGGAAATAATTGATTTCGTTGGTAGTTCATTGGTAGATAAAAAGATGGAGGTAGGTATACCATTAAAACCCTACAGGAGCTGCTTCTTCCTCATACAATGAATGTACAATTTTGATTTAATAAAAAAATTTGTCATCAGATAGAAAGTGTAGCAATGGGTTCACCATTTGGTCCTCTTCTAGATGACATGTTTATGATGAAATTGGACCAATGAGTAGCATGATAGATAAACTGTCCTTCTATTGTGGATATATGAATGACACTTTCATTCTGTACAAAAATGATACTAACCCTTACATTCTTCTTGTTACATTCAACAGTCCTCATTCAGAAATGGAGTTCACATGTGAAACAAAGAAACGCAAATGTCTACCATTTCTAGATGTTTTGCTATTAAGTCGAACGGATAGCAGTGTCAGGCTCAGTATTTATTGTAAGAAATCATGGGTTGGCTAGTGTACACATTCGCGATCATTTGTGCCTCTTACGTAGAAAAGGAATTTAATTTGTACACTGAGATTTCGAGTCAGTAAGATTTGCACATGTGATACTTTGAACAATGAATTGAGAATTATACAGAACTCTTTATATGAGAACCGCTATCCTGAAAAGTTTGTAAAAATTGTAACAATGAAAACGGCTGGACGAAAGCGCCTTTAAATGCTGTCGAAGAAACGATTGTGTCTAACCTTAGCGTTCAAAGGAGACACAATTGCAGAAATACTGACATTGAAACTCAGAAATCTGATATGAAAAACCTTCTTGACGGTCACATTATGTTTCAAATCTACTACTCGCAGTATGAAGCTAATGCAGTTGAACGATAGGCTTCAAAATCTGGCCCCATCTATGAGGATTTATAAATCTAACTCCTTCTGTGGAGACAGTTACATAGATAGAACGACTTGGCAAGTCCACTATCGCTTCATTGAGCAGTATCCAGTGTGGTTTAGCAAAGAAACGGTGAAATACATCAAAAGTTCAATACTTTTGCATCTAGTAGATACTGACGATAAGATTGGCAAAACCTCAGCATTTAATATTATCTAAACGTCCCATCACAATACTCCAAGTTTGTGCACCTCCAATTGCTAAGCATACCAGAAGCCATAGCAGTTAAAATTTTCAAACCCAATTTATGTAACCAGGAGATGCTTGTTCGTTATCTTTCCCTCCCATGTCCTTCAACTTCAACCCAGATACAAATAAAATAAATTCCTTCACGGTCACACGGATAAGTGTAAAAGTAAATATTATCTCTGTTTGTACTCTTACCATTATCGTTTTATTTTTTGTATTCACTTTCATGAATGATTAAACATTTTAACGTTTTATTATGTAATCACTCTTTTATTATTGTTATAATTTAACCCTCAGGTTACTAGTGTAAACTAGGGACTAAGCACCACACCACAAATTCACTCTCCTCTCGTGCAGTCTTCTCAACCTGCCACCGCGAATACCCATCAAGCTTCCATTTCTCACTCACACCATCTCCCACATGTAACCCCCCGAAAAACCCAACTCCGCGTTTCCCATTTACATTCCACTTGACGCCATCCTCCAGTCTGGTCTGGCCTGGCCTGGCCTGGCCTGACATGGTGCCTGGTGCCCGCTGTCCCAAAACCATCCTCTCAGTCTATGCCCAACACAATACAATACAATACAATATAATCCATCTCCACTCTCTTCTCCTGCATATTTATTGAGCCATACATTGTTGCTTGGTTTGTTGACAGCCAGCCAACCACACTTCCTTGTTCCTTGCTTATTCTCATTATTCTCGTCATCTATCTATCTGATCTTCAGTGTCAGTATCGAGTGGGTGTGGGTGGCACATGTTCCTGTGATGTATGTGTGCAGTTTATTGGATTTGCTTTCCATAACGCACAAAGTATCTCAACCATCACATAGAAGCACTTACTTACCTTGACTGAATTAGTCTCCAAAATCCGAATGTTGTTGACGCTTTATGTTGAGTACAGTGCAGTGTAGGGTAGTGTGGTGCGGTGCGGTGCAGTAGATCTCCACACTGATGATTTCAGATTCATGAACGCCCGTCTTGTCGTCTTTCCCATCTTGGTTTTGACATCGTCATCCGTGCCGCCACCACCGCCTGTAGTTGAAACGATGCTGCCTAGGTAGGTAGGTGGGTAGGTGTGTAGGTGTGTAGGTAGGTAGGTAGGTAGGTGTGTAGGTAGGTAGGTAGGTAGGTAGGTAGGTAGGTAGGTAGGTAGGTAGGTAGGTAGGTAGGTAGGTAGGTAGGTAGGTGTGTAGGTAGGTAGGTAGGTAGGTAGGTAGGTAGGTAGGTAGGTAGGTAGGTAGGTAGGTAGGTAGGTAGGTAGGTAGGTAGGTGTGTAGGTAGGTAGGTGTGTAGGTAGGTAGGTAGGTAGGTAGGTAGGTAGGTAGGTAGGTAGGTAGGTAGGTAGGTAGGTAGGTAGGTAGGTAGGTAGGTAGGTAGGTGTGTAGGTAGGTAGGTGTGTAGGTAGGTAGGTAGGTGTGTAGGTAGGTGGGTGGGTGGGTAGGTGAAGGAGACTACTTCCTTTAGCTTTCTTCCGTTAATGGTGATTGGTGCTTGTTGTTGTTGTTGGTTGTTTGGTTGGTTGGGTATCTCCATCACTTCTGTCTCCTCTACCTTCACCTGAAGGAAGTCCCGTCTTCCTTCTCTGCTCTGCTCTGCCCCGCCCCGCCCCGCCTTGCCCTGTCTCGCCTCTTCTGCCAACTTGTTAATTTTCGCCTGTATATCTTCGAGTATGTGCTACAAGACATTAAACATAAATCATCATGGTCAAAATCCAAATCTTCTTCTTGGGTCTTTTCATAGACCCGATAAATGATTGGTTTACATTTGTTTATGTCCTGTTCGAACTAGATAAGTCGATATCGGATGATTTGCACTCTTCAGTACACCCTTTCTTAGCCATACTGGGAGATGTTCACGAACAGGAATGAACAGATTCCTAGACTAACGGGTAAAATAACTAGCTCCATAGAAGCAGTTGAACTGATAAACACAATCAGAAACAGCTAGTCTAGGTATCCGATCTTTTAGCCTTAGTAACACAAGGTGGAATTTTTTTTCCAAAGCTCAACAATTTGAGTTGTATATCAATCATGAGTTTCTATCAATCACTCTCATCATTTATGCATGATATCAGGTCTTTCAGTGACTTCATAGCAAATTTCTTTTCATGATTTTTCAGTAATTTACCTTCTATTAAAACTCTTTCACATTTTCCTTTGAAATTTCTTATACCTACTGTATGTAATAAGTAAGCACTTCTAACTGCAATCAATAGCCGTGTAGTCTACTTTATCTCTCCTTCATCCTACACTATTTCATTAATTTCTTAGTGGTAAAGCCTAATCTAACCTATTCAAATTTAACTACTGATATAATTTTATCAATTTTTAGATGCGAATTTATTCGAATCAGAGTTATTTTTAGATAATCAATATTTTCATTATTGTTCATTTTGTTTATCGATTGGCTAATATATACACTATTATCATTGAACTATTAAAAATACCTAGCAAAAATTGAGTCATATTAAAGGGTAACCCTAGCAACAACTAAAATAACTAATCAGACTTCTGCATTTTATGAAAAATCTGCCTTTCTAGTTGAAAATGAGGTACCTAATCAGTTATTTCAATCGTTGCTAGGGTAGCCTTTAAAGACATTTCAAAATTTGGACATCTATAAGGACCACCCTCTATTCTATGAAAAACTACCGTACTCAGTCGAAATTCTGAAATTTGATTGGTTAATTTAGGCTGATGAGACAGCCAATTACGTTGCTGTATTTTGTTGAGACGTTTTTCTCTAAACCAAATAACGAGGCCTGATTGTATATTTCAGCAGTTGCTAAGGTGTCCTTTAAAAGTCGAGCTTACAAGTCAATTCAAAAGCACAAACGATTTTAAAATTTAGTCGCCTTAGCAATTGCTGAGATAACCAATCAAGTGACAGTACTTTGGTTGGTAAGGCAGTCCTTCACAGAATAAGGGAACGTAATTGGTTATTTCGTCAGTTGTTAAAGTGGCTTTAAAAGTCGCTTCAAATTCCCTGTTTCCCTAGTCGAGGAAAAAATCTGAAAAGACAATGAATATTCTTTACCTACGGCGTTCGCAGATGATAATTTACTGACAACGTTAAAAGATATATGGCGACCTACTTAAATCTTAGGTTAACATAAAATGTATCCCGGAGAATATATACTTTATCTAATTCTTGCCTTTCTGTTTGTTTCAATCTTCTAGATATATCTTCTAAATGTATCATGTACTCTTATGCCTTTTTAAAATATTTTCAAAATGTCATATCTTTAGCTAGGAAGAGAACGAAGAAAATACGGTAGACCAGATAGAAATAGGCTTATAAATGCTCAAAAATGTACCAAGATAACATACCTAGGATACTTATTATAGACTATAGATGTTTGTACTGGCTGACTGAACTACCAACACTATAACTACACTCAATTTATTCATCATCCCAAAGTTCAGATCAGACCAGGTATTCGTGTGACATCAACGCCCTTATTACTGTTACCATTAACACTAATCAGACATTAAAACTATTCCTTTGAAAAGTTTTTCACAAGTAGCGTATTTGTTGGAACATTACCTTCTAAAAATTCGATAATGTATCACACATACTACCTAGAAAAAAGCGATTATTATTATTTTTTAGGGATTTTATTGTTGAAATTGGAGTCTCCGAAAATGAACCTTGAACCGTGCTGTATTCACCGAAAAAATATATAAGACGAATCGATATTTTAATCAACTTCGCTTCACTAAGATCTTTCCTTTACTCACAAATGTTTGAAAAGAATCGAATATTAGAACAGAAATACGAAAACATCATCACCATCTGAAAGTAGCTCTCCTAGTATTATTATTATTATTTGTCCCTTGGGTTCCTAATGGAACATAGGGCTTCAGTAGCACGTCTCCATTCCACTCTCTTCTTTACAATCGTTTGAACCTGGTTACATGACTTCCCACAAGTTCTCATTTCTTCCTTACACCATCTCCTCCATGTCACGCTCGGCATCGACGCACAACTCATCGTTTCCCATCTGGGTTCCACTTGAGGGACTGGCCTGGCACGTGATGTCCCCAATCGGCCTTCACAGTGTATGCCCTATCCATCTCCACTTCCTGCTACTGCATATTTGTTCAGCGATAGCTTCTTGGTTAGTTCGTTGCCACCCGGGGTGAGTTCCTTTTTGATTATTCTTTCTGGCCATCTGATGTTCAGTAACGAGCCAGCGTAGGCAGTTGTTGATGAATGTGTGTAGTTTGTTGGAAATCCCTTTCGTAACGCGCCGCCAAGTCTCTGAACCATCACACAGAAGCACTGACTTGACTGACTTTGGTGTTGAAAATCCGGATGTTGTTCACGCTTCATGCTGAGTGCAGAAGATCTCCACACTGGTTTCAGGCTAATCAACGCCTGTCTTGCTTTTCCGATTCTGACTTTGACATCCTCGTCTGTGCCACCACCACCGCTGCCTATAGTTGAAACAATGCTTCCTAGATAGGTGAAAGAGGTTACTTCCCGTTGATGGTGATCAGAGTTTGCTGTTGTTGTTGCTGGTGGAGGTGATGGTGGTGTTGGTTGAATATCTTCATCAAATCCGTCTTCTCTACCTTCACTTGAAGTCCTGTCTTCGCTCCCTAGCCTCTTCTACCAACTTGTTAGTTTTCACCTGTACATCTTCAAGTTTGTGTGACACTAGACATAAGTCATCACTGGCGAAATCCAAATCTTCTAGGATGTTGTCCCCGGTCCAGCGTATTCCCCTATTCTCACAGCTCCTCACAGTTTGTTGCATGATCCAGTCCAGTCCTCCACAATCAGGAATATCATTGGTGATAGTAGGCAGACTTGTCTTACTCCATCCTGTTTCCACTTCACTTCAGTGGCATCACTCAGCTTCCCATTGTGAATTACTTGGCATGTGGCATCTTCATATACTTGTTGAATGAGATTGATGAATGTTTGTGGTATTCCGTAGTGTTGAAGCAAGTGCGAAATTACTTGTCGGTTGACGCTGTGAAAGGCCTTCTCAAAGTCGATGAAGTTGAGTTGAGAAAGAGTGTTGACTGCCATTCTATACTCTATTCTGTGATGATGCATAGAGATCTCCCTTCTTCGGGAGTTTGACAGGGTAAACCCTCTTCCAATCGACAGGCAGGTACCTTCCCTACC
Source organism: Heterobilharzia americana (assembly GCA_944470555.2). NCBI lineage: Eukaryota > Metazoa > Platyhelminthes > Trematoda > Strigeidida > Schistosomatidae > Heterobilharzia > Heterobilharzia americana. Next base: position 2,484,962 of record OX104128.1, on the reverse strand, counting down.
TTCCTTCCACACATTCTGCAATAGTGGTGTGGTGTGAGCATGTCCTCTGCAGTTGTCTCTGCGTCTATTCTCAGTGCTTCTGACGGGATTCCATCTGGTCCTGCTGCTTTCCCACATTTCAGTAGCTTTATGGTTTTGAGGACTTCCATTTTCGTTGGAGGATTTATGTTCACTTGTAGTTGTGTGACTGGGCCGTGGGTGGTATATCTGGATGAAGTGCAGATGGTGGTGGTGGTGGTCGATTCAAGAGCTTCTTGAAGTGGTCAGCCCATTGTTTCCCTTGTTTCTCTTCTTTCGTAATTAAATTTCCTCCATCATCTTTCATTGGTTTCGTGTGCGTTGATCTCTTCCCAGATAGCAACCTGGTTATTTGATACAATGTTGTCAGGTCTCTATCTCTACTACCTGCAGCCTGTTCTGCTTCACTTGCCAGTGTTTCGTAGAAGTGTCTTTTGTCTTTGCGTGCACCCTCCTTCACTTCTTGTCGTCTTTCATATCTTGGTTTTGACATCGTCATCTGTTCCGCCACCACCGCCTGTAGTTGAAAAGATGCTGTCTAGGTAGGTAGGTAGGTGGCTGGGTGGGTGGGTAGGTGAAGAGACTACTTCCTTTAGCTTTCTTCCGTTAATGGTGATTGGTGCTTGTTGTTGTTGTTGGTTGTTTGGCTGGTTGGGTATCTCCATCACCTCCGTCTCCTCTACCTTCACCCTGAAGGAAGTCCCGTCTTCCTTCGATACCCTCCCCTGCCTCGCCTCTCCTGCCAACTTGTTAATTTTCGACTGAATATCTTCAAGTATGTGCTACAAGACATTAGACATAAATCATCATGGTCAAAATCCAAACCTTCTTCTTGGGTCTTTTCAGCGGTCCAGCTGACCTATGTCCCCCTTCTGTATCCTCACAGTTTCTTGCATGATCCAGTCCAGTCCAGTCGACCGCAATCAGGAAGATCATTGGTGATAAAAGCAGGCAGTCTTGTCTTACTTACTCCTGTCTCTATTTCAAAGGCATCACTGAGCTTTCCGTTGTTAATCACTTGGCAAGTAGCATCACACAGCATGTGGCTGCTGTTGAATCAGGTTGATAAAGGCTTGTGGCACTAAAACCGTTGTGTTGAAGCAGCTATCTGCCAAATTACATCTCGTTTGACGCCTCGATCGCAGGTCTTTTCGAAGTCAATGAAGTTGAGGTAGAGATCCGGTTGACTGGTATTCTTTGCTGTGTTGTATGATGATGCTTAGGGTAGTGTTGCAATTAGATCCGCACATGATTTATTCTTCCTGAAGCCGGCCAACTAGTCAGCCTGTTCCGGTAGTAATCTTGAATCCAGCGCATCTTTAATTCTTTCCAGGATGATGCGGCTTAATATTTTTCTTGGGATGGACATGGGTGGGGCATGATTCCGCTCCAGTCCTTGCAAGGACTTAGGCTTCTCTTCTTCCAGTCGGCAGGTACCTATTCTTCCTTCCTTCCAAACCTTGTGCAATAGCGGTGTGAGCATGTTCGCTAATGTCTCTGAGTTTCTTTATGGTGCTTCTGGAAGAATTACATCTGGTCCTGCTGCTTTCCTAGGTTTCTTCAAGTTCATGGCGTTTAAGACTTCGACCTTTGCTGGAGGGTTTCTGTTTACTGATAGTTCTTTGGCTGGGCTGCTTTTGGTATTTCTGGACGAGTTACAGTTGGTGGTGGTGTTGGTGGTCGAATCAAATCGATATGCGACACTAATTTTATTTCCCTTTTATCCCCGCATACACACAGTTCACTCATACATCTGCAAGGATTGACTACTGAGAATATATAAATTTTCCGAGATTGTTATTATCACCTTTACTGTTATTTTTTAATTCATACGCGCAAATTAATTTAACCATGTTGACATGAAAAGACGACTATTTTCTGAAACTTAAACGGCAGGAAAGTTGGCTACAACACTATTTGATGCGTTGTTTCGAATTGCGGTCAAAATCTCAAAGCTTGACTGACTAAATTTATAGTCGGATAATCTGGAGGTCCGTAGCTAACATCCAGCTACAAAACTGTATCCGATGAAAAGTGGACTACCAACTCTCGTGCCCTAGTGGATAACACTTTAGCGTTTGAAGCGATGAGTACTGGATTCTAGTCTTAGTGGGGTCCATGTACGTTCGGCTGATGAATTCCAAATAGGAAGAAACGTGAGTCTACGATCCCACTGCTGGCAACCAAAAACCCTACAAAGTAATCGACTATGATCTTTAAATGATCATTATAATGGAAATAAGTTAGTTTTTCTATATGAGAAATGAGCCAGTGGCTCAAAGGTAACGTGCTGGCCACGGAACCCTGGCGGGGTCGTGGGTGCGCACTCCTGAGTCCCACACTAGGACGAAGCAGCGGTCCAGTGCTCCCAGGTTTCCTTTAACCTCGCCTGGTTAACTAGTTCACTAGTTACTAGCCGGTCCTAAATCCGGGTAAACAGGGAAGGTTGGACATACGGCTAGCAACCCTAACCCGGAAAACAAATATAACTGCTAAACAAACTTCAAAGCACAAACCAAATATAAAAATAAAAACAAAATTATTCCTCGCTGGAATCGGAGAGGCAAAGCGACGCCAATTGGTGAAAGCCTGCCTTCGGGAAGCCAACTGACCGATGTGTCTTCTCTCCCTAGATGAAAGCGAAGGTAAACGTGGGGACATGGAATGTCCGTACGATGTTTGAACTCAGCAAGGCAGCCCAAATTGCAAACGAGATGAAGAGGTATCACATTGAAGTGCTTGGAATTTGCGAAAGTAGATGGAATGGGAGTGGACTCTCCAAACTGTCAACTGGAGAGGAGTCAGTAATCTACTCCGGTCACCCAGACAACAACCACGAGCACACTGAGTAATGGGAGTGGCTGTCATGATGTCCCCTTCTAGAGCATCGAAGGCTGTCATGCAGTGGGAACCAGGATCATGGCAGCAAGGTTCAACTCAAAATGAAGGAAGGTCACAATTGTACAATGCCACGCTATGCACCTACAAATAATGCAGATGAAGAGGAAAAGGATGAATTCTACAGACAACTACATTCATTACTGGACAAAACCACACTCCAGTTGGCGATATCAAAATCCATTCTAATGGGCGACATGTATGCCAAACTGGGAGGGGACAACCCAGGAAGAGAACTAACCATGGGTCGAGAAGCGCTAGATGAGGTGATGAACGAAAATGGAGAATTATTTTCAGAATTCTGTGTATTCAACGATTTGGTGATTGGAGTCAGGCAGTGTGTTCAAGCACAAGGATATCCACAAAGCGAGCGACATGGATTTCATCAGATACCAGGACTCACTACACTGAAAATCAGACAGACTTCATTTCAATGTGAAGAAAGTGGAGACGCAGTCAGCCTACTTGACACAAGGTCAAGGAGAGGAGGGGATGTAGGTTCACACCACTCATTATCTAGTGCAAGGAACCTTCGAAATCAAGTTAAAAGCCTTCAAGGAAGCTGGTGATAGACCACAGTTCAAGTTGAACACCCAGAACAGAAACTGAAGGACAAAACTACAAAGGAAATCTTCACAGCAGCCAGCCATCAAGACAAAATGGGAGGTATCGAGGAACATGCCTGAAGAAACCTGTGTGGAAGAACACTGGAAGTCTTTGAAAGCTATGTGGAAATAAACCTGCACAGTCGTATTAGGAAGGAAGAAGAAGGAAGAAAGAAGACAGGAGGAGGAATGGATCTCGACGGATACATGGAAGCTGACAGGGGAGGGAGAGGAGGATGATGAAGCAGAAGATGAATCAGTGGAAGGATGCACAACGGCAAGAGTGGACTACCAACTCTCGTGCCCTAGTGGATACCACTTTAGCGTTTGAAGCGATGAGTACTGGATACTTTGTGCGTTATAGAAAGCAAATCCAATAAACTGCACACATACATCACATGAACACGTGCCGCCCACACCCACTCGATACTGACACTGAAGATCAGATAGATAGATGACGAGAATAATGAGAATAAGCAAGGAACAAGGAAGTGTGGTTGGCTGGCTGTCAACAAACCAAGCAACAATGTATGGCTCAATAAAAATGCAGGAGAAGAGAGTGGAGATGGATTATATTGTATTGTATTGTATTGTGTTGGCATAGACTGAGAGGATGGTTTTGGGACAGCGGGCACCAGGCACCATGTCAGGCCAGGCCAGGCCAGGCCAGACCAGACTGGAGGATGGCGTCAAGTGGAATGTAAATGGGAAACGCGGAGTTGGGTTTTTCGGGGGGTTACATGTGGGAGATGGTGTGAGTGAGAAATGGAAGCTTGATGGGTATTCGCGGTGGCAGGTTGAGAAGACTGCCCGAGAGGAGAGTGAAATGCTGATGAGCTACTGAATTCCTATATTCCACTAGAAACATGTGGGAAAAATAATAAAATAATAAATCATGCCTTCATAAATTAACCAAAAGCTACAAGAGACAGAATAATTCAAACACCAGAATCTGTAGCCATTCGATTAAAACAGAGAAACGTATACTGTCATTACTACTGCTACCTTGACCAGTGTTGCAGTGGACAAATCTCTAGCCTGAATAATTTTGACCATCCAGTATCATTTGATCACATGTATTATTGATTATTTTGAATTATATTAACGATTAACTATGATATATTCTTGCTGCACTCACGACTAGGCAACATGTAGTTGGTTTCTCTCACGTGACCAGTCCTACAGCAAGTTAATCGCTGCCCAATTAGCTCACAGTGGTAAAATCACTGACAACAACACTAGGGGACGCTGGAAGACTTTACAGGCGGGACATAAGTTCCGTCGAGGTTGCAGATGCGTGTTGCTGACGAGTGTCAATAACCACGAAACCTGGGTCTAGGGTTTTATGCTGACTGCTTCCAACCCACAGAAATGTATAATTCTCCTTGTTCAACTTCTTACTCGAAAGTTAATTTCTATCCTGTCTACCATCGAGTTTATGAGTACGAGGAAGTTATGAATACGTTTGGGTTTTAAAACGCTAAATGTGTCACCTACACCTCCTCATCAGACTCTTCCGGTAGGATTATATCCTCTATGAGCCAGACGTTTCCAGCTGTCATTAATAACAACTACGGTAGTGTGCATTGCTGGAAACAATCCATATCAGTAGTATATGTTGAGAGGGAGACAGAAATCATAGCCAATTACCAGCAATCAGTAAGCATTCTGACCACAGAAACGCAACAGACAATGTCGGCCCACTAAGAGCAAATCAAGATAGAAGCAGAAGACAAAATGAAGAACATTATGCAAATGACTATCTTAATGCAAGGTGTACAATATTTGATCAATACCCTACAATATGTTTAGAATAAACATTCCTTTCTACACCTCTCTCTCTTCTCGTTCCCTTCATTAGCACTGAACATTCACTTTCACATAGTCACCGTCATCACTCGAAAGCAGTCAACTCGACTTCTCTGACACACACACACACACACACACTTTGAACGCATAACCCCATGAGAACGTTTCCAACAGAGGAGAACATCATCTCACCTTCAACCATACCAAACAATACCTTTCGCTAACTCTGATATCTTACAGTTATAAAATGAACTCACCAATCATTACATCATTGTTTCCAATATCAATAAATCAAATTCAAAACTTCAATACACTCATAGAGTGCTATATCAACGTTATTAACACCTTCCTTCCACTGCCAATCAATAACTATCACTTCTCTTACTTCTATCACTGGGATCTACAACGCATGATTCCTCTTATTCCACACTCTTCACATGAATGTACTCACCTCCCAGTGATTCATGGTGTTCCCATAGAGACTCAAACTCACCACTAGTAGAATACTCAATCTCGATAACTACTCCAACTCTACCCACCATCTGTCATCAGCACCAAACTCAAATTATCAGCCTTATCGACGCAACCACACAGGAGTTCATATACTAACAATTGCTAATCGATCCATTCCAGTTCAACTAATCTGGACAAGCTATAAATCTTTATATCATCTGTCTTCATCATATCACTCTAGTACACCTGATTATGGGGTGGAGAAATGACCAACTACAGTTGTATTCTGTCAACTTGTATCATTCTCTGTCCTACTCAGTTAACTTTCAAAAAGTGGGATATCCAGTGTAGATTAATGAAATACAGAGTGAATGTGTTGAATATGTTGTAATCTGCTTGATGACTGGGAGATGGGGACATGCGTTTTGCTCTATTCGGGATGAATCAGCTGGATGTAGGTGCAGGTGAATGAGGAGTGATGTTTTTCCCATTGGGACTGGAACCTCGTACTCATCGCTCTAAACGCTAAGACATTCATCCACAAGGTGAGTGAGGCGCGATACCCACGGAAAATGATACTGACTGACCAAGGTCCTTGTTTTGAAAGTGAAGAATTTAAGTCTTGTTTGGAGCAGCTTGATATCAAGGGAGATAAGAACGGCCCCGTACCACCTGCAGATAGAACGGAATAACCGTACACTTAAGGAGTGGTTGGCTTCGAAAGCATGAAATTGGGAGGCGCAACTGCCGTTAATATTGTTAGCTTATCGTGCCTTGGTACAGCGAACAACCAAGAAGTTGCTGTTCCAGTCAATGTATGGGAAGAAAGCACGGCTGCCAATACATGGTAATACAACAGCCATGGAACATGACTAGATTGAGAAATGACCAGAAACAGACAATAAGAAATGTGGAACGGAAACAGAATGCTGATGCTGAAAAATCTGAACAGAGAGGAGAAAGTAAATCGAGACCGTTTGTGGTCGAAGATAAGGTGAAATGTAAAGAAAGAGGATTCGCATCAGAAGGTGAATATGGTAGAAGGAAACTACTCCCGATGTGGGAAGGACCATACATCATTATCGAGAGACGCCGTTCAGTTTATACCATCAAAAAATGAAACAAAGAAAAAAGACTAAACGCCAGCCTACTTCAAAAATGGAAGCGGTGGGAAAAAGGTGAAACATTGCATGAACACTAAGAGGAAACAGCACCAAGACGATCAACACGGTTGCAAGACCAAAATTTTGACGGGGGACAAGTGTAGTGGGCGTTGCTGATAAGAATGGATACAAGTAGTATGTTTCAAGTTGTTATTCACTGTAGAATGACATCAGTTGGAAGAACAAAAGAAACCTGGGAGCACTGGACAGCTGTTTCTTTCTGGTATGGGACTCCTCAGTAGTGCGCACCCTCAAACCCGCCAGGGATCTAATCCACGACCTTCAGGTCCCGTGGCCAGAACATTATCTCACTGTATTATACTCTACTTACTAGCTAGTGGTGGGATCTAAGATACATCTGATGTTCTACTCTCGAGGACTCGAACCCAGTACCCATCGCTTCAAACCCCATTATACCACTAAACTGTCGTCTCTCTCTAATTATCACAAGGAAAATTACGATTTGGCCACCTGAGATAGCCGTAGTTTGGCAGACCGGTATTTCTACTGGATCACGATTGAAGGTGATATGAAAGTTTGGACCGCAGCCGGACTCGAACTAGCGACCACTGGGTTTCCAGCCCGATGCTCTATCAACTGAGATACGAGGTCCGACTGCTGGTCAGATTTTTGTTTCACTTCAATTACCAAGGGTTTCGACCGACACCACATGAATTCTTGACGCGTCACTACCATTCGATCGTATTGGATTGGGATGAGAAGTCTTGACTAGGCAGCCAGCATGAATACGATCAAGCGATAGTAACACGTTTAAAATTCACATAGTAGTCTACCAATAAGCCTTAGCGATTGGAATGAAATAAAAATCTGGTGAACAGTTGGATCTCAAATGGCTCACATGGTAGAAAGGGTATCGGGCGGGAAACTCAGTGACTTGTGCTTCGAATCCCGCCGCTGTATAGATTTTTATTTCACCTTCAATCATCATTCAGTATGATAAAAATTACAACTATTATATAGGCTAATCGATTGATTTATAAAAGAGGTTAACTCCATAGATCTGAATAATGAAAGTTAATCAAATTTTATATCAGTAATCTAAAGGTTACTAGATCACATTCACCCTTAATCTATATTTTTCACTAAGCTATAATAAGCTTCATTTGCATATATCAAAATCTATCAATCAATAAAGAAGGTTATCTTAATCAATAAACAATTATGAACTTTTTGTCATATCATATTTTTACGCTTCATTAAATATCTCAATAAAACTTGTCTAGACAAAATCTTTTTATGACCTTTAATGAAAAAGAATTCTAGATGATTTATGTTATTTTTTGTGAAATGAAATAATCAGACAAAACAGAAGGAAAACTCTGATTGTTTGTCATATGTAATATTTAAAAGTCAATAAGTTTTTTCAAGTTGTTATTCATCGTAGACTGACATCAGTTGGAAGAACAAAGGAAACCTGGGAGCACTGGACAGCTGTTTCTTCCTAGTGTGGGACTCCCCAGCAGTACGCACCCACGACCCCACACCAGCAGGGATCGGACCCGCGACCTTCAGGTTCCGCAGCCAGCGCGTTACCATTGAGCCACTGGGTCAGAATCCAATGGTCCATATTTCCAACTTCTGTTAGCTCACGATATAGCGCAACCACCACCCAATGTCATCATTGAGTATCCGTCCTCACGGCCATCAGGCTTTGACTCCACCGGTCACGACTTGTCATTGGAACTTCGGGAATACTTCTCGAAGTTAGTCACTAATGCGCTCCAGTTCAATTAAATTTTGAGGGAGTTGTGGAGATTTGGAAATATTTCAAGTTGTTATTCATCGTGTCCAGTGCTCCCAGGTTTCCTTTGTTCCTCCAACTGATGTCAGTCTTCGATGAATAACAACTTGAAATATTTCCGAATCTCCACAACTCACTCAAAATTTAATAGTTTTTTGTATTATGGCTTGTATTACACCATTGTTGATTGGACCGAATTGATCAGTCTCTGTTGGCATTTGGGCTCCTGTGCGGATGCCTCAATATTGCCTGCGTTTTTTTAATTATGTATAATAATGATAGATAGTGGCTAACAGTGGAATCCAAGATGCGCATTTCGTCCTATTTGGGACTTGTTAGCTGGATGTACTGCTTCCCAGTGCGCAGTGTTGTTCCAACCAGGACTCGGCCTTGGGGGCGATCGCTTTAAAAAGCCACTGTGTTAGCCACTACACCACCCAGCCATGATGGCCACTTGTTGTGCGATGGGTATAGTTTGAGTGTTATTGCTTGTATTACACCGTTGTTGATTGGATCATGGCTGTGGCGTTTGAAGAGATTGCCCTCGAGTCCGAGTCCGGTGGGAACAACATCACTCCACATTGGGAGACAGGTACGTCCACCTGATGAGTTCCTAATAGGATGAAATGCGCATCCTGGATTTCACTGCCTATTATTACTTTGCGTAATCAATAATTTTATTTCTTTTTTTGGCTTAAAAGTGTTACTGCATTATTGAACTTTGTTATTCAATCTTATTGATACAATAGAAGTTGACATAGTAACGATTATTTTTCTTTGTTGTTATATACAATCATTTCACTCCTCTAGCCATCAAGGTGATTATAACCTGATGAGTAATCGAGATATTAACAGAGGTCGAACACTTCGACCCAGTAGAATAAGGGAGAATTACAAGTATATCAACAGATAGTAATAACCTACACATGTTGTACAAGAGGTGGGCATTATGCCTCACTCACCTTGTGGATGAATGTCTTAGCGTTTAGAGAGATGAGTACGAGGTTCCAGTCCCAATGGGAAAAACATCACTCCTCATTCACCTGCACCTACATCCAGCTGATGCATCCCGAATAGAGCAAAACGCATGTCCCCATCTCCCAGTCATCAAGCAGATTACAACATATTCAACATATTCACTTTGTATTTCATTAATCTATACTGGATATCCCACTTTTTGAAAGTTAACTGAGTAGGACAGAGAATGATACCAGTTGACAGAATACAACTGTAGTTGGTCATTTCTCCACCCCATAATCAGTGTGCTAGAGTGATATGATGAAGACAGATGATATAAAGATTTATAGCTTGTCCAGATTAGTTGAACTGGAATGGATCGATTAGCAATTGTTAGTATGTGAACTCCTGTGTGGTTGCGTCGATAAGGCTGATAATTTGAGTTTGGTACTGATGACAGATGGTGGGTAGAGTTGGAGTAGTTATCGAGATTGAGTATTCTATTAGTGGTGAGTTTGAGTCTCTATGGGAACACCATGAATCACTGGGAGGTGAGTACATTCATGTGAAGAGTGTGGAATAAGAGGAATCATGCGTTGTAGATCCCAGTGATAGAAGTAAGAGAAGTGATAGTTATTGATTAGCAGTAGAAGGAAGGTGTTAATAACGTTGATATAGCACTCTATGAGTGTATTGAAGTTTTGAATTTGATTTATTGATATTGGAAACAATGATGTAATGATTGGTGAGTTCATTTTATAACTGTAAGATATCAGAGTTAGCGAAAGGTATTGTTTGGTATGGTTGAAGGTGAGATGATGTTCTCCTCTGTTGGAAACGTTCTCATGGGGTTATGCGTTCAAAGTGTGTGTGTGTGTGTGTGTGTGTCAGAGAAGTCGAGTTGACTGTTTTCAAGTGATGACGGTGACTATGTGAAAGTGAATGTTCAGTGCTAATGAAGGGAACGAGAAGAGAGAGAGGTGTAGAAAGGAATGTTTATTCTAAACATATTGTAGAGTATTGATCAAATATTGTACACCTTGCATTAAGATAGTCATTTGCATAATGTTCTTCATTTCGTCTTCTGCTTCTATCTTGATTTGCTCTTAGTGGGCCGACATTGTCTGTTGCGTTTCTGTGGTCAGAATGCTTACCGATTGCTGGTAATTGCGTATGATTATTGTCATTCTCTCAACATATACTACTGATATTCATTGTTGTTAGCATAGCCCAATACGCTATCGCCGGTTCGATGAAGATGGAGATTATTGCAAGGATAGTTGGGAAACTCTTATTGAAGACTGGTGGTACACGTGGATTCCACTATCTGGAATGGATAAGTGGTGTATACACTCACGTCCTTCATCTGCAGTCATGATAACGCATGACGGTATGTCGTACAGCTGTCTGCTGAATCACATTCAGGGTCAGACGCTCAAGGTTTTGTCTCTCTAAACCACCACCTTGTTTCTTTGTGTAGGGTTGCACAGAACTCCCAAACGTAAATTAGTCGACATTAACAATGTGGTGCACAAAATCCTTAATCTCCTAATGCCAAGACAACAGTTGGTGATTTGTAATAGAGAGGAAAAACGGGCTGAAACATTTACCGAACAATCCAGTTATAGATGACACTGATATTATCATAAGTCGTCCTAATAAAGCAGGCAGTATCTTCATGAATCGTCAGGAATATACTTATAAACCCTGCGATAATGCTGTCTGATCCCATCAAGTTTGCTGAAACCTGAAGATGAGGTCAACAAGAAATATCTAACTGGGACACAATCAACAAGTGTCTTAAGAAACATGAGGAATAGCTCCGATTTGTATGAACGTACCCAACGCCACCACTTGCACTTCGTCCAGATATACCACTTACAGCCCAGTCACACAACTACGAGTGAACATAAATCCTCCAACAAAAATGGAAGTCCTCAAAACCATAAAGCTACTGAAATGTGGGAAAGCAGCAGGACCAGGTGGAATCCCGTCAGAAGCACTGAGAGCAGACGCAGAGACAACTGCAGAGGACATGCTCACACCACACCACTATTGCAGAATGTGTGGAAGGAAGGAAGGGAAGGTACCTGCCTGTCGATTGGAACAAGGGTTATCTTGTCAAACTGCCGAAGAAGGGAGACCTACGTGTTTGTAAGAAGTGGCATGGAATCACTCTCCTGTCCACCCACAGCAAGCGAAATATTAAGTCGCATCCTCTCATCTTGGAGAGACTGAGGGGTGCACTGGATTCAAAACTACCACCGGAACAGGCTGGCTGGCTGGATTCAGGAAGTACAAATCATGTGCTGACCAAACTGCAACGTCACTCTATGCATCATCATAGAACAGAGTATAGAATGGCAGTCAACACTCTTCCTCAACTCAACTTCATCGACTTTGAGAAGGCCTTTCACAGCGTCAACCGACAAGTAATTTCGTAGTTGCTTCAACACTACGGAATACCACAAACCGTCATCAATCTCATTCAACAACTATATGAAGATGCCACATGCCAAGTAATTCACAATGGGAAGCTGAGTGATGCCACTGAAGTGAAGTGGAGACAGGAGGGAGTGAGACAAGGCTGTCTACTATCACCAATGATATTCCTGATTGTGGTCGACTGGACTGGATCATGCAACAAACTGTGAGGTGCTGTGAGAATAGGGGAATACGCTGGACCGTGGAAAACATCCTAGAAGATTTGTATTTCGCCAGTGATGACTTATGTCTAATGTCACACAAACTTGAAGATGTACAGGTGAAAACTAACAAGTTGGCAGAAGAGGCTGTGCAACGAAGACAGGACTTCAAGTGAAGGTAGAGAAGACAGATTTGATGAAGATATTCAACCAACACCACCATCTCCACCACCACCACCACCAACAACAACAACAGCAACAAACTCCGATGACCATAAACAGGAGAAACTTAGAGGAAGTAGTCTCTTTCACCTATCTAGGTAGCACTGTTTCAATTGCAGGCGGCACAGACGAGGATGTCAAAGCCAGCCAGGATAGGAAAAGCAAGACAGGTGTTCGTTAGCCTGAAACCAGTGTGGGATCTTCTGCACTCAGCATGAAGCGTGAACAACATCCAGATTTTCAACACCAATTCAATCAAGTCAGTGCTTCTGTGTGATGGTTCAGAGACTTGGTGGCGCGTTACGAAAGGGATTTCCAACAAACTACACACATTCATCAAGAACTGTCTACTCTGGCTGATTACTGAAGATCAGATGGTCAGAAAGAATAAGCAACAAGGAGCTATGGGAACGAACCAACGAAGCAAGAAGCTATCGCTGAACAAATATGCAGTAGCAGGAAGTGGAGATGGATTGAGCATACACTGAGAAAGCCGACTGGGGACATCACGCGTCAGGCCAGGCCAGTCCCTCGAGTGGAACCCAGATGGGAAACGACGAGTTGGGCGTTGGTGCTGAGGGTGACATGGAGGAGATCTTGTGAGGAGGAAATGAGAGCATGTGGTCTGTTGTGGAGCCAGGTTGAAAAGCTTGCAGAGAAGAGAGTGGAATGGAGGCTTGCTACTGAAGCCCTATGTTCGATTAAGAACCCAAGGGACAAATAATAATAATAGTAATAATAATAATAATCCAACGCATTGGTTTCATAATCCGATGTGTATATGGACTATTAAAATTGTGTAAAGCAGGACTACCTTGACGTCCGATCTGGGATATGACTGTTTCTCCTTATCTTTGAATCGCTTGCTGTAATGTTGAAGCCTATTTAAAGAAAGTTTCTCTTCTTTCTTTCCTTTATACATTTCAATTTTTGAGGATCTTATGGATTTTAATGCTTTATATAAGGTGATGTTTCCCGTAGACGTTACTTCATTGTTCACAAGAGTACCGCTCACTAAGACTACCTGTTATATATGAGGTGCACACTTAATGTTCAATTTAGCTTCAGTAATGAAATCTTTAGACAAACAGATGAAATTGCGATTGGGTCACCATTGGGACCATTGTTAGCAGATTTTTTCATGTCGAAACTAGAGAATTTACAACTTTGTCAAACCATAAATCACTGACTTTTTAGAAGATATATAAGACAATACGTTTATTATCTATGATAAAGATGTTGATTTAGACAGTGTTCTCCGTTCGTTCAGTGACTGTCATTCAGTCCTGAGTAGGAGTGAGAATCGACTATTCCTTTTCTTGATATGCTTCGCATCAGACGCAACGGTAGATTCCTTAAACGATCCATTTATAGAAAAGTAAAGTGAGATGGGCAACTAACTAATTTTTTTAGTTGAGTGCCTGTCAGTAGGAAAAGAAATCTTATTCACTCCGTCTGCTATCCAATAAAAAGTATCTGTAGTAAGGATTGTATTGATGCAGAGCTATGATTTTTCGAAGAGTAAGCTCATCGAAAATTGTTACGTCTGCCCTTTTATTGCTAAAATTATGAGAGAAAGTAATACCAAAGGAAACATTGTTCAAGTATCCAGAACTTAAAGCCTATCAAGTATCAGATGTATTTAAAAAAACCGTCTGGGTAAGTCAGTCAATAGAATAGTCTTTGCGATAAGACTTCAACTGACTTTTACCAGGAGTAAATTATTCTCCTTTTGAGTGGAAGATAAGCTTCTTCGTCTGGCCGCCTCTGTATGCATCTACCAGTTCATCTGGTCTTGTGGATAAAGGTATATGGGTCTCCACCAGAGGATGCTTTCTACGTACATACGAGAATATGTTTCAATTTGATTTTTATAAAAGTGAAAGAAAGTCTGTTAAGCGTTCTATTCTAGAACATTTGATTGATTTCTACCAATCAACAAACCAGGAGAATGAATTTTAAATTGTTAATTGAATTTGTGTAAACCTACAATGTTTTCCACTTTTTCAGCTCCTTAAAACAACGGAGGCTTTAGGTATTCATGTTAGTAGTTTGGTTAGTTTCCGGTGTTGTTTTACTTAGTTATTGAAAGTAATTTATCCCTTTGATAAATTTAAACAACATAATGAGAAGACGAAGATTATCTGAAACATGTATAGTATACTACCGCATACATTTCGAAGAAACTAGTCATACATGGACTTATTGAAATATTTATATAAAAATTCACAAGAAGAAAGCAATTAAGTCAGTTGAAAACATAAAAAATAAGAAGGGTAGCGAAAAACGAAATCTAAATTGCATCACTCTCGATATTAAAATCAGAAGAATAGAGAGAAGGGTTCTTGTCCGTATCTCTGAACATATCCTGAAGAATTTGAGTCTTATGGGTATTCAAGGTTTAAAATAGTGGAATCGCATAAAATCAACACATTAAGGTCATTCAAAGTAATCAATTCAACGACGGTAATCCACTATTTAGCAGCTTTTGCTGATCAACGTATCTTCATCTTACTTCTCAATATCATGAAAACGATAAAGCATAGGTAATATCGACGTATCCACACAGGAGCCCATATGCCGATAGAGACCGATCAATTCGGTCCAATCAACGACGGTATAATATGAAAAAAACATTTATAGTCATGAAAAACTGTTGACCTAGTACTACGTTTAACTAACCATGACATCCTTGTTGCTAATTCTAAAATAACACTGTGCACCACCCCCTCCCACTTATATGCATTTTTATATACATAATTTTTCTCATTTTGGGAGGTTGTGTGGATTTATTGATTTCAAGTTGGTATACATCATGGGCTGATATCAGCTGGAGAAACAGTGAAAACCTGGGAGTATCGCACAGCTGTTTCAACTTAGTTCGGGAATCGTCAGCAGTGGGCACCCATGACTCAACCCCGCCGGGGGTCGGACCCAGGACCTTTAGGTTCCGCCGCCAACACGGTATCCTTGAGCCACTGGGTTGAAATTAAGTGGTCCATATTTCCCACTTCTGTCAGCTCATGATATAGCATGGCGTCCATCGACCCAGTGTTCGACTTGGTTGGTCCCACCAGTCCCATCTTCTCATTGGATCTTCGGGAATCACCCTTAGAGTCTAGTCACCAATGAAGCCAACCAAGTCGAATATAAAGACAGTTACTCAAAGATGGCACTGGATGAAGATCACGCTATTTCGTGAACTGATAGAAGGAGGAAATATAGACCATTGGACTCTGACCCAGGTGTTGAAGGGTAGCTTGCTGATCGTAGAATCTGAAGGTCCTGGGTTCGACCACTGGCCGGATCGGGTCATAGATACACACTGCTGAGGAGTCCCACACTAGAATGAAACAGCTTTACGATGGTTTTAGGTTTCCACTGTTTCTCCAAATGGTGTCAGTCCGTAGTGAATCTCACTTCGTATAAGATTTTTTCTATTTGTTAAATTACGTTGCATAACATATTACTCATCATAAGCCTTATATTCTATAGGTTGTTAAGCAGCTGAGGAGAATATGCGAAATACATCCATGCTAATTTTGCTGCCATTGTTCTTTTCAAATTCTTGAAAAAGAATAAATGTAGGAAAATCAGTACTACCAAGCTAGGTTCAACTTGTGTACAAATTGTCTTCGTATCCATAAAGCAAGGGGTTGGAATTTACGGATAGCAAGAGGTTCAATAAATTTGAGCAGTCGGCCCTCTCTACTTTTATCTAGTACTTTAGAGGCTGTTTTCATGTCTACCCTGTGACTAGTTTCTAGTATGTATCTAGCAACAGATAGGTACATGTTCAACCTTCCTTAATTGAATATCACAATTACTTTTCCCTATTTATTTGTCAACATATATGAAGTATAATAATTGGCGTTGGACAAGTTACTTTTGTTCAGAATTTACAGAAAACTTATATTCACAAAAGAAGCTTATTTGGAGATAATTAATGCATCAGTTAGCCATCACTTTTTGTAAAGTGTACACGTCAGTGGAATAGCTATTCATTTCAGGCTTACCTTCTACTACGATAGAAAATGTAGCATGAAGCTGTACAATAGATGACGTAATGAATGATCTTGAAAGCATGCGAAGATAGCTGTAAAACAGTCAAACTAAGAATGTTGGATAACAGAATTGTATTGTTAATGTGATATTGTTCCCAGTAAAGCACAAGCATATGCCCTATCGTTTCAAAAACTCCAGAACGTTAATCATTAAGCAGGGATTTATCAGCTATCTAATCTGGTCGAAGAAGTGGGAGGGAGCAGCTACCTCCATGTGTGTATACGAATTCTTTACAAAGGTCTTACTTCAACCTGAGTGTTATCGTTGTTCACACTGGAATTCTGACTGATTCAACCATCTGACTACTAATATCTCCATCATTTACGCTGCAGGTCGATTTTCACAATATTATGTAAACGTCAAGTTGGTGGCTGGCGGCAGTCGATATGAAGCTCTGGTTGACCCAAGCTTCGACCTTATTAGCATTCATCAGTGATGTGACCTCGACGAAACTAATGTTCCCCTCATGACACAGTTCTACAGTCACTGATCTCACCATTGATGTCACAGATGATTTGGACATCACTTAGGACTTGTTAGTGACCAATCTATATGAAGCTGAAGTGATTTTTATTGTGAACTTCACAGGAACTTAAGGAAAATCGTACTACTAACAAGGCGATTGGTTTTACTTTAAACTGTGCTTCAGATATTGTTGAATATTGAATATAATTTGTTTTTAAAGCCATGGCATGTTTGAAAGAAAATAATTCGAATTTTACGCCTAGAAATCTGGTTCGACTATTTTAAGGGTAATTAAAAATCTTAACATTGTTTTCACATGTCTTATTTATGGTGTTACTAGAGGCTTTCATCTGAAATTCACGATACTCTCAAGTGCTCACATTCTAGTAAATGTATCCTTATCCCTATGCTTTTTCCAGTTCCTAAGTGTTTTAGGATTTGTCCTGGTGCGAACTTGGCAGAGACAAAGATCAATCACTAACTATTCGGATTTAAAGAATTATTAAAAGCCTGGAACGTCTCATGGCAAAGTTGTTAACGTTGAACCACTGGTTCAATTGCCCACTTATTCCTATTAACGTTAATTTATGGTAAAAAATCATGTTGAAAAGCTTTTAGAAATCAGTCAGTACTCCATGAACCCTCAAATAACAAAAACAATAATCATTAGTGATTTATGCCTAGATGAACTTTACTAAGTTCTGGTATACGTGACGTATGGGGTTAGAGACAGTCAGCGGATGAGGACGGACACCCATTCATGTCATTGGGTGGTGGTTGTATTACATTACGAATTTGACGTAATTTGAAGAAGTGAATCATTGGTTGCAACCAACTGACTGACTGATGGCTTGCTGAAAATGTTTTTGGTTGATCTGTTATGAGGGTACAGGTCTACATCACAGGGGAATCCTAAAGTCAGATGAAACTGCTGTCTAGTGATTCTAGATCTTCAGTGGTTCTCTAGCTGGAGTCATTTCGTGTTCAGAGCAACTTCAGAATTTAGAATAATATTTGAAGTTGGTATTCATCACGAAGTGATATCAATTGGAAAACTATTGAAGATGTGGGAGAGCTAGACAGCCGTTCCGTCTTAGCATAGGACGCTTCAGCAGTGCAAGTGAACCACCCTGGGAGGGATCGAACCCATGAGTATATTCAATAGAATTTGGTTTACTTGGTTGCTAGTAGTGGAATCCAAGGCGCGCACTTTGTCTCATTTGGCACTCGTCAGCTGGATGTAGTCATGCTGGTACCACAATGGAGCGACGGGTGTTGGATTCGAATCTCACTGGGAAAAACAATGCACGTCATGTATCCCAGTGTTAGCCATCAAGTAAACTATAACATAAAGATAACCTACTTAGCTTTGATTTTGTGCAATGGATATTCTCAAGGTGCTTTTAGAGGTATGACCACGGTTCCAAGGTATGCATTACTCTAGCTTCATTTATAACTTGGTTAGTTGATTTTAATCGTTTGAATAATTTGAATGGATGAATGGCAAAGACTTCACCTTGCTCCTTATTAACCAAACGGAATAAAATCTGTTGCAAGTTCTAAGTGGAATGAATGCCAAACATTTAATACTCTCCAGGGATCAACTGACGGTAGCCGTTGTGGTTGGTGGTGTTTAGTACTGTTCAAAATCTATCGGTGAGTTTTGTACTGCGCCCACTAAGGTGTTACATATTAGGAGTCAATTGGTAGGATGACCGACTTGGCCTGGGTTTTTGTGCATGTTTACATTTATTAGCAAAGTGTATCTGTAAACATGAAAAAAATGGTACACTCTCGATTAGTTAAACATGCGACACTTAGTATTGCAATCAGTTCAGGTTGACTCATTTTTAGGATTGAGTTGTGTATATAAATCGGTGCCTAATGGATAGCTGATGCATATTTATTATGATTTGACTATCTAAGATAGCTGTAGTTTGGCAGACTAATATTTGTACTGGGTAATGATTGAAGGTCAGATGGAAATCTGGACCGCAGCCGGATTTGAACCAGCGGCCACCGGGTTACCGGACCGGTGTTCTTCCAACTGAGCTACGAGATCCGACTGCGGACCAGAATTTTATTTCACTTCAATCACGAGGCGGCGTTTCGCCCGACGACTATCATGTGAATCTATGAAGCGTTACTACCACTTGACTGTATTCACGCTCGCCGCCTAGTCAGGACTTTGTCTACACCTCGATGCTCAACATTGACTGAAGTCTATGGAGTGATAACGGTATAACATTATGGTGCACTATATTCCTGTCTTAAACCTTAAAAGTTCCTTTTGAAGTAAAACATAAAAATGATTTTGTCGCAGAAAATGATATTGATGCATAATGCTTGAATATATCGACATAATCAACGATATTTCAGGAATTATCGATGATGAGTAGTGAAAATTCTCAAATTCGAATTCATGTATAACGGAGAATCTTTGTAGATCACGTAGATGACATTAGTTGTTTTGTATTCTCTGAAAAGGGTCGTTTAATCGTGAAGCTTTCATCGTCTTTCTGGACAGCGACATCATCAGCACTAACTTCAGTATGAAGTGAGGTGTTGTTTCCTTCGATTGCTCGAAATTTTGGACCGAGAAAACACAAAAGATATCACAGAATTCATAGAAGCTTGACATTCGTGTCAGTCAGCAATAAACAAATGTATGGACATAGATCCAACCTATCAACCAATGAGAAAAATGATAAACGACAGAAAGGTCAGTAAGTCAAGCAGAGGAACAGCGAACAGGAGAATCTATACAGTCAGTCAATGACACAACAATCAAAGGAAACGACCAATCACAAACCATTTCGTCAGGGCAAAAAACTAAATCACTCACTTCATAGTGAAGTTACTGCTGATGATGTCATTGTCTAGAAAGACGATGAAAGCTCCATGATTAAACGACCCACCTCAGAGAACACAATCCAACCAAGACCATCCACCTGAGCTACAAATATTCTCCACTACTCTTGAATGTTTAGACAAGATAATGCAAAGCGTTTTGTTGTTATTGAAAGAATATTTTTTCTATAGTCGGTTTCACATGAACAGGTATGCATAG
The DNA here is from genome assembly GCA_944470555.2 of Heterobilharzia americana. Taxonomy (NCBI): domain Eukaryota; kingdom Metazoa; phylum Platyhelminthes; class Trematoda; order Strigeidida; family Schistosomatidae; genus Heterobilharzia; species Heterobilharzia americana. The sequence continues at coordinate 2,464,830 of OX104128.1, read as the reverse complement.
ATGCGTTCCAAAAAGGTAAACTTTTACCATACAATATGAAATCATTTAGCACTAGAGAATATGACCCAGAGCTTAATTCGTGAAGTTTGCAATTGTATCGTATCAGTGGATCCAGTAGTTTTTCCGATACTATTCCGATTTCGGCTTTTTTTTCCAATGATTTTTAAAGAGTTGTCATTTTATATGATGGAGTAATATTGAAAGAAAAATTCCTATTGTTGAAGGATGTTGTAAAGTGATCTGCTGTTATAGAGTGACTGATTCACCTTAAGTATGTTTATTTAAGATATGCTGTGAAAACAACATGTTTCGGTAATTTAATTCATTTGAATTGGAAGATTTATGCGGGTTTATCTTCTGGTTTCAAGTTAATATTCATCATAGACTGGTATGAGTTAGGGAACAACTGAAAATCTGGAAGTATTAGACAGGTGTTTACTCCTGGAATGGAATTCTTAAGGACTGAGCACCCATGAACTCATCTGGGATCTGATTTCGCTGTTACTGTTGAATTCAATTAATCATTATGTTTTAGGATAACTACTTGTATTAAACCGTCGTTGATTGGATCGAATTGATCGGTTTCTATTGGCATATGGGCTCCTGTACGGATGCTTCGATATTACCTGTGTTCTAATTATAGTAATGATGGATAATGGCTAGCTCCTGAATCCAAATCCCAGTGGGAACAACATCACTCACTGGGGAGAAGGTATACCCAGCTGACGAATCCGAAATAGGACGAAACGCGCATCCATTATCCATTATCATTATATGTTTTGTTAAAAGATGACAAAAATTTTGTTAAAACTGATCAAATTTATCACGATTAACTTGTTGAACAGTTTCGTATTTTAAGTTGATATTCATCATGGACTGATATCAGCTGACGTTGATTTCAATTTCTGGGAAGGTCATGGGTGAGCACTGCTGAAGAGTCCCGTACTGGGACGAAACATCTGTCTAGTGCTCCTTCGACTTATGTAAGTCAGTGGTGGATATCAACTTGAAATCAATAAATCCCTACAAACCCCTAAGTTGAATTTTATCTTTGTTTTAAGGCGCTTTTTGTATAGAAAAAGTACATAGAAATAGATGAATGAATGTATATATTGGTTTATTTTCTTTTTCTGAAAGAATGTTATCAATTTCAGGAATGTGTCTTTAATTTAGACATTGTACATTAATTATTTTGAGGGTACATCTTTTTTTATACTAAAAAGCTTTCAGAACTGAAAAGTCCACTCACTTTCATCATGATATGACTATAAAGACAATAAATTGTGCCTGAAACATAATCCTGTAAATAACACTGTTTCATTGTATGAATACATTCAAAAAATCAACTGAAATCAAGTTACATACTTCACTACAGTCCCCAAACTCCAGTCTTATTATTATTACTTGTCCCTTGGGTTCCTAATGGAACATAGGGCTTCAGTAGCATGTCTCCATTCCACTCTCTTCTTTACAATCGTTTGAACCTGGTTACATGACTTCCCACAAGTTTCATTTCTTCCTTACACCATCTCCTGCATGTCACCCTCGGCATCGACGCACAACTCATCGTTTCCCATCTGGGTTCCACTTGAGGGACTGGCCTGGCATGTGATGTCTCCAGTCGGTCTTCTCAGTGTATGCCCAATCCATCTCCACTTCCTGCTACTGCATATTTGTTCAGCGATAGCTTCTTGGTTAGTTCGTTACCACCCGGGGTGAGTTCCTTTTGATTATTCTTTCTGGCCATCTGATGTTCAGTAACGAGCCAGCGTAGGCAGTTGTTGATGAATGTGTGTAGTTTGTTGGAAATCCCTTTCGTAACGCGCCGCCAAGTCTCTGAACCATCACACAGAAGCACTGACTTGACTGACTTTGGTGTTGAAAATCCGGATCTTGTTCCACATGCTGAGTGCAGAAGATCTCCCAAATAAACTAAGCACTCGAGTTGAGTAGTATCGGATACACTACTCTTGATCAGATAACTAGAGCGCAGTGAAGAACAGATGAAGATAAAAAAGTATTTCAAAGTAGTTTTCATTATGGATTGCTGTTTGTTTTACAGCCATTGGAAACCTAAGAGAGCTAAACAGTTGTACCGTTCTAGTTTTGGATTTGTCAGCAGCGAACATCGTGTGCAGGGAGTGGGGACATGTAATTACCGATGAAATAGGGAATTGACAGAAGTTGGGAAAGTGAACCATTCGATTGTAACTCAGTTCTAAGAGACCTGGTGTCTCTGAGGTCCATCGCTCATGGATGCACACTGTTGAGAAGTGCCAGACGAGAACAATACAGCTGAAAAATGCATCTAGGTTTTCGAAGGTTCTCCAGCTGATGTCAATAGCCAGTGAAAACTGCCTTCAGGTTTGAATTCACGAAGGACTAACATCAGTTGGAGGGACATTGAAAACCTGGGAGGACTGGACAGTTGTTTCATCCTAGTATGGGACTCCTCAGCAGTGCTTACCCATGACTCCAGCAACCAAGTCGAACGTGTATACAGTAATTCAGTAACGGCATTGGATCAACGTCACGCTACATTGTGAACTGATAGAAGCGGGAAATATGGATCACTGCATCCCGACCCAGTGGCTCAATGGTAACATACTTGCCGTGGAACCTGAAGGTCTTAGGGTGTGGACTGCTTCCAAGTTACCGATGTTCCTCCAACTGGTGTCAAACCATGATGAACTCCACCCTGAAATGAATTAATAAATTTCCACAAACCTCCAGATTGAAGCATTACTATTACTAAAACACTGAGACTAATATATGATGGATCATTCAACTCAAAGTATATGAACTTAGTTTTAGAGGAGGCTTTTCAGTAAATAGTTGATGGCCTGCCTTGATGTTGAGCCGCCAATTATATTCCATCGAAACGGTATCATTAAACTTGTCTCGATAATATCTTCCTAATCGTTTGATGCAATCTAGAGAGACTTCTCGACCTATGATTTTCCAATGAAATTAGGATGACTATATCACAGAAATGTTGACTATGATGTTCACTTACTTGCCTATTTGTAGATGTACATGTTCCAATATGCTTCAGTCTGTTATTTCACTATGTTATTACCATAGTTTCTCATCACTTTCAGTTTGCATAGTCCTTTCGCATAGGGTGAATGGACTGTAGAGTTTTTTTTGGGAAAATCTTTGTGTATGCATAAATTTCGGATCGAATGAACAGAGACAATTTGAGAAATATTAGTTTAAGTCGATGATACCGGTTAGGAACCGAATAAAATAAATGTTATCCAGCTGATGAGTGCCAAGTGGGAAGAAACTGGCTAGCCAATAACCATCATTATTGTGATTCAACTGCTTAAGAAAGTAAAAGAGATATGTAGAGTACGAAAGTGCAAAACTTCATGTAATAACCTGCTTAGAAATTAGTTAATCCCAAGGTAGACAAAGGTAGTAGTACAGGTGGCAAATATTTTTCCGGAAACGTAACTCAGGTTGCTTCATCTCCTTTCCTATCACTTCTACAATTATATAAAGCACAAAGTAAAATAACAGTGGAGAGTCCGTTTGATAGATCGATGAGATTCGCTTAATGGTGCAAGAACACTGACTGTCTGATAGGCGAATATGCAAACCCCGTAAAAATGAATCAGTAATCTGTGCCTGATATAAACCAATTTGAAAAGTATGTTTACAACTTTTCCAATTTAACTTCCTTTGACTTGGAAATAAGTTATGGAAGGTTAAGAATAAGGTTAGTAAACTAAGAAGTGAACTACAGTTTGCAAATCAGCTGTCTTAACTTTGTAGAACCAGTCTCTACACCGATAGTGTCAACTGAATATGATGGTCATCGACTCTAGTAGGCAGCTGTTATCGTAATACTAGGACGTCTAATAAACCAGTGTTAGGAAAAAGCCTTCGATGAGCACTTCAGCAGTTAAGAGCCAACGGTAGTGATATAATCGTAGTACACTAGTTACTGAAATGGAAAAAATTATATAGTTTCCAAGGGATTACTTATATTCTCTCCAGTTATTCAAAAGAATGTGATAACCAAACAAGTAGAACTCAAGATATTGACAGCATCGAGAAAAATGTGAGACATCAATCTACAGTGTCCACAGAAAAGTGCCTCAGGAGAACTAACAGATAGACAGAGTCGAAGTAGAACCTCGCACACAAGTGCATCGGTCCACGTTACCACACTTCCTAGTAGTATAAAAAGAACCAGTCAACATAAAAAGAATGATATCAGGCAAGACAAAGTTGTGTAAGAAAATAATCACTTTGAAGATGGAGGTTAGCACAAATATTCAAGCTTTAGAAGACGTCAAGTGGTGAATACATCTGAGCTACTGTGACTGATTTTCAGCCATTTCACCAGGAGTACTCAACCACTGATTCTTGTAATCTTAGAGACCCCATCCAGAGAGTATAATTCTCTCTACACGGCTCAAACCAACGGTCAGGGACTTCATAAACTAGCTCCATGTCTTGCTCTGGCTACCCTGAACCCTCTCCCAACCTAATCAAACGTCTCCCAACGCTGCATGTCCAGGTAGGCGATGGCTTGGTATGCGCAATGCATGTCCAAGACACCTCATTCGATCAAGTTTCACAACCACATCAACCGATTTGGTTGTCTTGTAAAATACTCTTTGCCTGACCCCGACATTGCTAACACCATGATTTTACCATAAGAGATCAAAGCCCTGTAATCCCTTCGTATCTTCTACTTTCGACGGCGATGTCTAACAGCCGTATAACAGGACAGAACAGACTGCAGTGAAGTATCACTCAACCTTTGTTAGGTAGTCGGATATCTCGTCAATCAGTGGCATAGGTGGCGCAAGTTGGCAAATGTCAAAAGGACCTTATGCATCAGAGCTGAGATTTTACCAGGAGCCAACCTGTTCGGGCTGAGAACTGACGAGTCACCCGTAAAGAGGTTTAAGAAGGACTTAACTGTTGAAAGCCAGAACTCTGGCGTAGCAGTCGGGTTTTCATGGTGTAATAACCCACCAAGTTACACAAGGTTGGTTTAGCAAAACAGGCATACATACTGATTCCTAACACTTGACCCGAAAGTAGCAATCCACTCTGTCTATCGAGAGGTATTCCAGCAGTGTTTGACTGCCAGCGAAGTACAAAGCAAGTAGATCATTCCAATCAAGCTTCACCTTCCACTGAACTCGAACACACACTCATGCAAAGCCTTACAGTGTTTCAGTCTGAAGAAATGACAAATAATGGTGTTCGTCAAAGATCTCCACCGTCCCTGTTCCTATTTAACCTTGTGCTTAAAAATCCACTGGTGGACTTCTCGTAGATTGACTTACTCAACGGAGCACATCTGATTAACTCAGAGTAAGCAAACAATACACTTCTGTTATACAGAGATGCTGAAACAATGCAGAGCTATTTGAATGCCTCAAATGAAAACTTAGATATGCATAGCATATGCTTTGCACCCTTCAACTATAACATTTGAAATGACTCCTAATTTAAGGAGATAAAGAGCGGATAGGTGTAATGTGTTGACCGTTTCACTCAAATGGGAGGTCGCATCATTGCCAATGGGTTGATTTAGCGTAGCGAAGAAACCTCAGCTCGTCTGACATTTGCCGAATCAAGTCATCTGTGATACCAGAGAGATATGTGACTACATATAGAAAGAAGAGTATATTATGAAGCACTTCCAGTTACGTTATTGCAAGGCTTTGAGACGTGGTCATCGAGTTGACATGTTTTGACAGCATATGTCTACGCCATGTATGGAGGTGTAGGTTGACTGGTTGAAGTCCTGGAGAGAATGGTAATCCATAACTGGAAACTCTTGATGACATCGCTCAGAATCATTCAAACTAGGGTAGGTGTATGCACTATTTTCTCATAAAATTTCAAACACTTCTACCAACTTTTACTTTTTTTCTGTCTCTAATCATCCACCACTTGTTTGAATGTTGCCCCTAAAGTGTACAAAGTCGAAATAATACACTTCTAAGCCCCATTGTAGGTTGATTTGCCTGTCAGCCTATCTTCCTTGCTGCCAACCTTGGGTTAAACTTTACAGTCCATCATATCATATCTACGAGTATCATCTGTCCAAAATTAAAGTGCATACATGAGTTGTTACTGGTGCTGAATCAATTACTTCAGCCAAATGATAAGCACATTTTCCATTAGGATTTAACTTTGAAGTAGGCTACCATAACATCTATCTCCTTGCTGTTTACAAGGTAGAAGCAGTGGCTGGTAAAATATGAACTGTATACTCAATGCAACCAAGTCGAAAATAATAATTTATTATTCACTTTTTCACAGTTGTTATTCATTGCAGACTGACATCAGTTGGAGGAACAAAGGAAACCTGGGAGCACTGGACAGCTGTTTCGTCCTAGTATGGGACTCCTCAGCAGTGCGCGCCCTCGACCCCTCCAGGGATCGAACCTACGACCTTCAGGTCCCATGGCCATCAGATTCGCATTGAGCCACTGGGTCGGAATCCAATGTCCATATTTCCAACTTCTGTTAGCTCACGATATAGCACAACCGCCACCCAATGTCATCGTTGAGTAGCTGTCCTCACGACGGTAGCGGTTGCGCTATATCGTGAGCCAACAGAAGTTGGAAGTATGGACCATTGGATTCCGACCCAGTGGCTCAATGCCAACAAGCTGGTCACGAGACCTAAAGGTCATGGGTTCGACCCCTGGTGGGTTCGAGGGTGCACACTGCTAAGGAGTCCCATACTAGGAAGAAACAGCTGTCCAGTGCTCCCAGGTTTCCTTTGTTCTTCCAACTGATGTCAGTTTAGTATGGATAACAACTTGAAATATTTCCAAATCCCCACAACTCCCACAAAATTCAATTGTGTTTCTCTTTAATTAACTAATCTTTATGATTTGTATTGCATTCACCTCATATTTCAGCCCCCTAAAAGCGAACTTCATTTTAACTTGGTTTTACACCTGTGATTACTTATACTGCCTAACTCTATCTCTTATCGAACGTACTTAATACTGTTGTTCATTTTATACTGTTACATCCTTTATTTTTCTATCTCAGTCTCTCTTTTTCCATATGAACAACTAGAAGCTGGTTAATTTGAATAAGAATTTGTAGTCTACACATACACATATCACATTAAAGAAGAGTTATGATATTTAAGTGTTGAGTCTGAAGGGATTACTTGTTACTTACATGAATATATGTTCAATAGCGATTATTTCTCTCATCAGACACTTACTTTTCAGTTATTCCTCTTGCATTATAAATAAAGTACGTTATCATTTTATTATTATACTGGCGTCATGATTATATTTTGGGTTGCCTACGCAGTCAAAAAATAAAGAGATGATTTTTCACTTTTTTTGTTCCATTCACTAGTGCCTTTGTGAACATTTAAGAAAGGAGAAGTTCTGGTTTCACCATTTTTGGTTACAGTACCTCTAGCAGATCCGGGTAGGCGAGTTCTTATTGGCTTAGATAAGTGATTCTGTATCTTACAAATAATTGCAGAAAACAAGATTTAGTGCTTACTGTAGTTGTTACCTCATTAGGTAAAATTCAGTGGAACTGGGGAAGAGGGGGGGGGAGCGTAGTGTTACATAAAATATTAAATCATCCAGTATTCGAAGAAACTCTTTAGCCTAGATAAAGCTCACTATCTAGAATGCACAGAGGTAAGTGTTTTGTAATGCTGTAGAGACTAATAACTGCTACATACAGATAAATTTCGAATCGAATCGCACTCAGCAACCGTGTGCAATAAGCAATGAGGCGTACCTATTGCGTGAATGGTAATGATACTATCTGCCTACCTAAATCGCGGTACACAGAGGGGTTATTGAACCCGTAACCCACTGGTTGAAAGTCAAGTACCTAGGACCACATGTAAATTTAGTAGACCCCAATGCAGTAATATACTTCAAGTATTTGTCTAATACAAGACCAAACCAACTTTCAAACTGTTGACTATGTGTTGCATGAACGAACCAAGTTATCGTATATATTGGTTTCAGAAGTGGTTAGTAATCGAATCCAGGAGGAGTATTTTATACCGTTTTGAAAATCAAGAGCTGAAAATACCTGTATCTCACAGATTGTTTGTATTTCCCATAGGATTCGATTCTGTTCTGCACAAATTACTGAGTGATCAAGGGTACTGACATAACTAATGGATTAATTGAGGTTATAAAAATCTATCAATTAAGAAAAGATAGATGATGATAGAAAAGACGAAAACAAGGGGTACCAAGAGAAACAAGCAGGAACAGAACAGACATTTATTCCGTGAATAATAAGTTTGAATGAATTCAAGTTTCAGGATTGACTTACATTCATATTCAATACCATTTACAATTGTTAATTACTGTACTAAGTGGATCACAAATTGGTAAGCTTCAGTACTCTGAAGAATTCATAACTAACATTTTACATTGTTAATTAAATTATTGAAATGAAATTGTTAACTAGTGTTATTGTTTGTATTAGACCAAATTGATCAGTCTCTGTTGACATATGGGCTCCTGTGTAGATGCCTTGATATTGCCTGTGTTCTTAAGTAAGTAGTAATGATGGATAGCGGCTAGCAGTGCCTATCATGGCTCGGTGGTTTAGTGGATAATGCACTCACTTTGGAGCGATCGCTCCAGAGTACGAATCCCGGTAGGAACAACATCACTCACTGGGAAACAGGTACATCCAGCTGATGAGTCTTAAATAGGACGAAACGCGCATCTTGGATTTCATTGCTAGCCACTAATCCATCATTACTATATAGAGATCGTTAACTGTTACAAAGTTGATGTGTGATTTCTGTTCTAACACTTTCTTCCTCACATAATATGCATGCTAGTTAAGATACAGTCGAATTATTGTACTTAGCTGGACGAACATACATTCTTCTTGTTCTCCTTGAGGAAATACAAGGAGAGAGCTGTAAATGAAGTGGATCCTCAAGGTCAATTAAAATTACAGTAACTAGTTGCTTGCTAGAATTTAGATGTCTATCAATTACAGTGTTAATCAGTTGAGCCAGAGGTACATCACTTACCTCGCTGACGGCTTTCAAAGCCTTACGCAATATAACATAGTCCTTCTTTAGAAGACCAGGAAAGATCAACGGGAAACAATAGAGAAGAATAGCTAAAATGCAGGAATTATTAAAGTGTAAAAGTAGAGGGCAAGTTATACCAGGTAGCCTCCGTTTCTTTATGTAATACGTCAAACGAAATATTTTTATTTACAGGTCAACAAGCTATGAGACGACCAACACCGATCAGAAGTAGAACTCAATCCAAGATAGTTAAAACTCGATTTAATTTCTGCAGAAATACCATCAATGCAACAGGAGTCATGGAACTTAAGCAGCTCACACAAGTCTTCTTTACGCCTCAGGCTAAAACTAACAGTCTGACATTTAGAAGGGTTTAACTTGAAACCATTTGAGAGACACCATTGGTCAGTTACAGACAATAATCCATTCAATTTAGAGCAATCTAATTGAGAGTTGACTGGAATAGACACCGTCAGGCCATCAGCATACTTAATAAAATTTGTTTCAACAGAATAAGGTAGATCGTGCAAAAAAAAAACGAAAACAGAAAAGGAGAAAGTACACCACTTTGAGGCACACTAGCTTCAGTGGGCAATGAAGTCGAGGGCTTCCCTTTGTAGTCAGTGTACTGTTTCCTTTCGGAAAAATAAGAGTACAACCACTTTGTAATCCATGGCTCAGTGTGAGCCATGGAAAGCTTATTTAACAAGAGTGGTCTAGGAACAGGGTCAAAGGCTGATGAGTAATCCAAAATGACACAACGAACATACTTAATACCTTTGTCGAGACTAGAAACAATATTATGATGAAAGACAGTGGCAGCATCTAAAGTACTTTGCCTGTGTTTGTGAGCAAATTGTTTTGGATCTCTGAAAGCCTTCAATGAAGGTTGAAGCACAAGAAGAAGTAATTTCTCCATTGTCTTCAGAAAAGGGAAAGTTGTTGCAATGGGTTGAATCTTAACATCTGATTCAGAAGATGACTTAGGCACAGGTGCAACTTTGATCTTCTTCCAAGCAGCGGGTATTGTATTTTTAGAAAACGATGAACTGAAGATATCTGTAAGAGAATGACATAAAGCATCTGCACATTTTAAAAACTTAATACTCGAAACACCATGAGGACCTAAGCTTCGGGATAGGTTCAACTATTTAAGACTAATGAATGAGCTGAATTTGTCCGGGTACAGAGCTGATGAAGTCGACTGCAAACGAGCGAAGCTACCGTCCGATGTTTAGACTAATCTGATTTGAATGGCGAAATCTCCACATCAGCGTGAGTGGTTCAGGGTGATATTTTATTAATCAGCTTGACTATCTGAGATAACCCTGGCTTAGCGGAATCGTATTGTTGATACTGGGTGGTGAATGAAAGTGGAGTGAAAGTCTGGATCGAGGCAGGATTGGAATTGGCTACTTCCAGGTTGCCAGCACCATGGTCTACCAACTGAGCTATGAGATCCAATTGTTGACCCCATCCTAATTTCACTTCACTCACTAAGGGTTGTGCCAAACTTCTATATGAATTTATGATGCTGAAGCAGCTGGTTCGAATCCTAACGTAACCCAAATTTCCATTTAACCTTCAATGATCATTCGCCAGCGATATTTTATAACGCTTGTATTCCCAAGTTAACTTTATTCTTGGACATTTTACATCATGAAATAGTACTGTATAAAGGGTTAAACTAGCTGTTTTCAGAAAATCTTAATATTATCCGGATTGAAAAATTCAACAAAGTAATAAAATAGAAATTTTCCATTCAGTATAAGAATGTTTCATCATCATTGGACAATCATACAAATTAAATTTTTAAACTATTAACAAGGGTTATCAGTTCAACAGAAGTGATTGAGTCAGATCCAATGAAGAATATTGCTTTAGGATAATTGCTTTTATTACACCGCCGTTGATTCGACCGAATTGATCGGTGTCTATTAGCATATGGGCTCCTGTGCGGATGACTTGATATTACCTGTGTTCTAATTATAGTAATGATGAGCAGTGGAATCTAGGATAAGCATATCGTCCTACTTAGGATTCGTCAGCTGGATGTACCTGCCTCCCATATGAAAACAAAGACTGATCAATTCGGTCCAATCAGTCAATACAAGTAATTATACTAAAACGGTATTAGTCGCACAAGAAGTGGCTATCATGGTTTGGTGGTGTAGTGGATAACGCTCTGGCGTTCGAAGCGATTGCTCCCGAGTCCGAATCCCTGTGGGAATATCACTCACAGGAAGGCTGGTACATCCAGCTGGCGAGTCCCAAACAGGATGAAATGCGCATCCTGGATTCCACTGTTAGCCACTATCAGTCATTACTATAATTAAAACGCAGGTGATATCAAGGCATCCGCACAGAAGCCCATATGCCAATAGAGACCAATCAACGACGGTGTAATGTAAAAAAACAGTTATACTAAAACTATACCAGTCTTACAAGACGTGTCTACCGTGGCTCGGCGGTGTAGTGAATAATGCTATGGCTTTTAAAGCGGTCGTTACCGAGTTCGAATACCTGTGAGAACAACATCACTCCGCACTGGGAGGCAGGTGTATCCAACTGGCGAGTCTCGAATAGGATGGAATGCGCATCCTGGATTCCACTGCTAGCCAATATCTATAATCACAAGAATACTGTTAGTTTGATGGTGGGAAATATCCAACAGACAAATTGACATGGAATTCGATTTCGAGGTTTGTGGGGATTTATTTATTGATCTTAGGTTTGTATTCATTATGGACTGTTATCAGTTGGCAAAACAATGGAAGCCTGGGAGTACTGGACAGCGGTTTCGTCCTAATATGGGCCTTCTCAAGACTGAGCACTAACTCCCTTGCCAGGACTTCCAGGTTCCACAGCCAACATCTTAGCCTTGAACCCCTGGGTTGGAAATGCAGTGGTCAATATTACCTACTTCTGTCAGTTAAGGATATAGTGTGACTGTTTTCATACTCGACTTTGGACTTTGGGAATCACCTCTCGGAGCTAGTTATCAATGAAGCCAACCACGTCGAACATGAGGACAGTCACTCAATAACAATACTGAATGGAGGTCGCACTATGTCATGAACTCATAGAAATACGAAATATGGACCATTGGATTCCAACACAGTGACTCAATGGTAACATGCTGGCTGCGGCATTAGAAAGTCTTATGTTCGATTCCTGGTGGGGTCATGGGTATCCCGTAGTAGGATGAATTAGTTGTTCAGTACTTCCAGGTTCCTAATGGTTCTCCAACTGATATGAGTCCGTGATACCAACCTAACATAGAATTACTGATTGCCATAGTGCTCAACTACTATTCTTACCTTATTCATACTGAAATGCTTTTAGAGATTTAGTCTAAGCATGATTCTAGAGGATATGAATAAACAGACTAAAAAACATTCATGTGAAAGTGAACACGCTTAGTTGGTTTCTTAGCACCGCTAAATTATATATATATACATATATATATATACCGGTAACCTACTTGGAGGTAATCCTATCACCTACAAAAGAGCATACCCCACCTTTTAAGGTCAGCTGCATATATATATATATATATATATATATATATATATATATATATACACCATGGTGGTGATATTATGATGACCTCATTAGCGAACATGAACACTGTTACATACACGTAAATAATCTGCTTTCCTATTTTCAACGGTCAGTTGTTATATTTATTGATTTTGTTGAGTGAAATATGTATTAGTTACTAAAGTCAAAAAAATAAAAAAGAACATTTAGAATATACAATTAATTAACGTACCTCTTAGTTTATCTAATTTATTGTTGTGATATATGTATATAATGAAGGTGATTTAAAGTACATAAGAAATAAAAAAGATATATCATATAGTAAGACTAACTTGACTGAAATTGCTAATACTCACAACAGGACGAGTAACTTTAAAGGCCACCCTAGCAACTTCTGAAGTGACCAATCAGGCTTCAATATTTCTCCTAGGAAAGTACTTTCCATAAAATAAAGGAATGTAATTGGTTGTCTCATCAGTTGCTAGGATGGCCTTTAAAGTCACACTAAAAGAATATAGGTTGATAAAAATGATTACCTCAAACATTTTTTATCTAATACACTACGAGCTGTACCTATTGTATGCCGATTTCTTATAGTACCCAGTTATTAGAGGAGATATAAGTGGAAGAGGGTTCGAACTCGACAGCCATTTGGACGTTATTCAGATGTATAGTCAACTGTTATGAAATTATTAAATTCATTCCTATATGTGGCTTATTTTGATGACATTCTATAACTTGTAAAAAGAAATTTCCACTATCAAGTTTATTCATCGTTATAAAGTATAATAAGCTTGTACTTGGTGAATCGTCGGCTCACCTTTCTTTTCTTTTCCAGATTCTCATGGCCACCACTAAACTCATACTGCTCTGTGCCCCCCTTGCAACAAAGTACCTATCTACAGGCTAGACAAAAACTAATCAACAACTGGTCATTACATTTTAGTGTCAAGGTGGGATTCGGCTCGCATACGATCAGATCGACGTGCACTCAATAGCAGCCATCCACTCTAAAGCAACTCATACCAGTTTTACACACCATACCTAGCCTCTTACTCACTCAGGTATCATCAGGCACTGAGGACAGTGCCTCCAAAGAAGGGGAGTAGTGTAACGCATTCGAAATCTTACTCATTCACCTTAGAGTTTCGATTTCACCTCTTCGTTGTCCAGCTCTATCGTTTGTCAGTTATCTCTTATTATTAAATGTAACTACATCCTGTGTACTTACTGAAACGTCGGCTCACCTTTCTTTTCTCTTCCAGATTCTTGTGGCCACCATTAAACTCACACTGTGATAAGTAAGAAAGCATCTAGTGCTTCAAGAGGGATAAACTATGCAGTGAAGTCAGGCAAGTTCTCTCTCTCTCTCTCTCTCTCTCTCTCTCTCTCTCTATATATATATATATATATATATATATATATATATATATATATATATATATACAAACAGTAGGATGGAATGGATTTCCAATATAACAGTAGCAGTATCAGAAAAATGTATACCTTCTTGTGATTCGAAAAAATCAAATGTGTACTTATATAAACGATTCTTGCATCATAACTGATTGTGTTCTAATGAGATTGGTATAAATTGTGTAAAAAAAAACCTATTACTTGATACTAGAAAAGACGCTACTTTATATTACTCAACACTTGTATGTATACAATTTAACAGATCATTATTAAAGAATTCATTGGGGTCTATACCAGATGTGATTCTTTAGTTCAGCGTGGTAATCAAAGCCTCATAATCAAATATAACGTAATGCAGAAGTCTGAATTAATCAAGTATAGGAAGAGACAGGCAAATCTATGTAGAATTTGGAATACAAAATTATCAACGTATCACCTTGTTGTATTACATAAAGTGGTAAGACAGGAAATGTATAGGAAAAGAATAATGTTGGAGCAGATAAAAGTTTATGAAAAGAAACGCAGGATAAATAAATATCCAATGAAGAAGTGTGCAGGTATCTACGCCAGTATGATCAATGTTGACCCGTACAGCCGAGAATTTCCAATCATTTATTTATTATGATTCTCAGCTCAATAGCCTACATCTTTGTACATGTCTAAGATTATCGAAGAATATACAAACTGGTGTCAAATATTGTTATGATCGCCTTAAGCTTTTATACAACCTAGTCCCGGTGGGAACAACATCAATCCACACTGAGAGGCAGGTACATTTAGCTGACGAGTCCCAAGTAGGACGAAATGCGCATCCCGGATTCCACTTCCCATTATTACTAGTTTTACTCGATAAAAATGTGAAGCATCGATATAAATGGTACCTTAGCATGAGTACTATGCCGCCTCACTTGCTGCATGTTCAAAACCTCATTTAATCACTTGTCTTCTTTGTATAGTACTCTTCATCCAACCTTAACATTACTCATATGATGATCCCAATGCATACAAAAAATGCCTTTAAGACATGTACAGGCAGAACATATCATCTTATCAAGTCTTCGACTTTTGACGGCCCCAACACAGAGGCGTACAGTAAGATAACGCGAAGTGCTGCACAATATATTCTTCTTTCGATATATAGTCACATATCTCTTTAGTATCACAGATGACTTAATTAGGCAAATGTCACACAAACTTACTGTGTCCGATCTGAGGTATCATCGCTACGTGTTATGAGATGTAGACTTCCTGGTTGAGTCCTCTTGGTGACATGACTGGAAATCGATTAAAATGGCGTAGATGGGTTAACTCCTTGAATACTCACACTAATCTCTATCTGCACATTGTTTATTCTCTCATACTACTTAGACATCATTCTTTTTCTATTCACGTGTTCTTTGTGTACTACTGTGAAGTGTGGCAACATGAGTCGACATACTTGTGAGTGTGGTTTCATGTTGGTTTTTGTCAGTTAGTCAGCTCTGCGAAACAGCCGATTGGGAGTGATTAAATCTCTCATTTGAGTGAAGCAGTCAACACATTCCACCTGTTTATTCTATATCGCCTTGATTTAGGAGTCATATCGAATTAGTCTTGAAGCATCCTGTTATAGTCGACAGGTGGGAAACGCATACCAAGAGAGTAATTCTGATGACTGCATTTTCCCCTAACAGAACTATGTTGTCTGTATATTCTGCCACAATTTGATGTGCTGCGTTAAGTAATTTAATCAGTGAGAAGTTGAAGAGGAATAATATATACATATATTCAAAGGGAAACACTCTTTAAGGCCTTATATGGCGGTGTTAATTCGAGTGTGGTCTACTTATTGATTTGTATTCCCTTGATAGTCAGACACTGCTGAAACAGCTTCTGATAGACGTACTGGATTACCGCATTCAAGCCGAGAAATATGGCATGTATTAGGAATTAGTATACATGCCTTTATTTGAAAACCTGCAGAAGGATAAAGATCTGATTGACACAGCTTCACTGAGGTCTAAAACTTTCCTGGTTTCCCCGAGCTCCAGTTACACGTTGAATTCTGACGATTCCTAAGATCTCGGACGCTATTTTAGTCAAACTGATCCTCCTATGATGATCACAGGGAGACTTCACTCCTGACTTGTAGTGATTAGTGGTCTATACCAGTTTGATGGGATTACTTGTGATCCCCACATACTAGTTAGTACCTCTGTTACTCCCACAGGTAATTTTTCACTTCAGCCATTAAAAACTTATGATGGGAGACTGCCAGTTCTTGCTACTTTGCATCATTTTAGGTGAGAAATAGCCTTCTGAAATATGGTGAGCTGGAGATCTATAATCTCCCCCCATTGAGCTTCAAGCTATATGTTGCGCAGTTGAACACCAGTATACCTGTCTCTTAAAATATTCATTCCAACGTCGTCTGAAAGCTTATCAAAAACCTATCTTTCCCAGTGTTAAAGTCATAGACAATCGTCTTCTACGCATTAGTTTTAGAAATAAACCTAAATAGCAGCTGAGTAATACTTACAGATGATGGCTTCTCTGTCTCTTTTGTTACCCACCACTATTATTCGTTTTATGCTTAGACCACTAACGCTTGTCATCAGGGAGATGGATAGATAGATAGGTTTTTCGAATCAATCAGGCTGCAGAAACCCACTGGCTCTTGCTAACCGTTGGATACAGACTAAATGGTACGTCAGGCTCCATCAAGAGTAGAACTGATGCCATTATCAAATAAATGCTAATCTATCTCCTATCTAAATATACACATGATGTCCTCATCATCCAAATGGACACATTGGGTTTATTGTTCAGTGCTTTCTGGATTCATTAGGGTGTAAAAGTGCCTGTACATTAATGTATGATTAAAATCTAGGCAAATACTCCTAAAGGAGCAGAAATCTTTTCCAATGGTGGCTTTTGGTAATAAAATGTAAGTTCACTTTTGGCTGGATGCCGTAAGACGATAATTGAGAGAATATCACTTCCCGTGTGTGAAGTTGATGGGAGTAAGAAACAAGTGATTGCCAAGAAAGGGGAGCTGATCACTGTTCTCAGTATGGAGTACCATAGATACTTCCAAGTTGCCTTCTTGATTATCCCAACCATCCTATTTGAACTTTGAAGTCATCCGCTAGTATATGTAAATCTGAGCCGTATGCCTTATGCAGAGAAATTGACGGCTTTTGGTGGGGTCAACTTTTGTATGGTCCGAAATGCAGTCAGCGAGCACTTAGGCAAACTACGAATGGACATCAATGAGTACTAGTCTTTCCCAGTTCTTACAGATAGATTTAGTTGGATATTGGACAAAACGGTTATTGAATGATACCCAGTAGAGCAATGCATTTCCTGCTTTAGAACCTAACACAATGCCTAAATCACTGAGTCCACAGAAACTACAAATCGGATTTCCAGACACCAGTAACAAAAATTCTGCAAATCTGCTGCATTGGCTAGATGAGGTCAAGGAAATAACCACGCTTGAGTCCTATTTATCTCAGAAACACCATGCATTCTTGCCTCAAGATTTCACAATTTCAACATATGCATCCTGTTGTCCAATTTAGTAAGCATGTTCGAAAGCTTTAACGTGAAGTCGACAGCATAGTTTTCGTCAACTAGGAGTGGTTTTGTTGGTTAATAATGACCGCAGAAGAAAAATAGTCGAAAGAACTAGAAGAAACTGGTAATGACAACTTGAACAGGTAATGAAAACGAAAGAAGGGTCAGAGTTGAGGCAGGCAGCTGCGGATTAGATAAGTCTTGTATATTGCTGTAAATGTGTGGGCAGTCGGCTATTCCCGGGTTCGTAAACCGTGGAGGTTGATACCTTCGTGAAGCATTTGAAATAAATTTCATGGGTTTGTTGTGACCACATAGATATCAACTTGAAGAAAATCAAAAATGTTTTCGCAGGTTTGATTCCAGATATGATTGTATTCCATCTACGCTTAAAGTGAATGAAATGCGTTGGCTCCGGATGTCCGTGGGAAAGACAGAAGTGTACAATTTTTGGGATTGAATTTAATGAACTCTTTTTTTAAATAAAATAGAGAAGCATTAGCTTGAGTTATTGTTTATCCTTAAGAAATACCCTATTGCTGCCCAACCCTGTACAGCAAGGAATGCAGCTTCTCCCTCATACACGAAGTATAGCGTAAACTATTTAGACCATATTGATAACTGCTTTAAGAACCTCAAAAGTAAGACTACTATTTTAGCCCTTTAGATAATCGTGCTGTGCAAGTGTCAACCCTCATCATCATCAATATAAACATAGGACCAGACATTACTGTGTAACGGTCCGAGATGCTACACCTCACATTAGTAAATCAAGTAGAAAGGTAGTGAGGTGAAGGATGAAAATATGAGAATGCAGTTTAAAAGAAATATAAAGTACGAAAGGAGAGAAAGGAAGAATGAGGAAATGATAAGACTCGGTATAACCTCGTTAAGATGACGATGTCTGTATACATCTGCACAACTGACATCGGTTCTCAGTCATCCGATCACCTAGAGTCAGTCTCCAACCACTGGTTCCTCTTGTCCCGTGGACCCTAATCGACTAGTCTGCATCACCACACATGGCTCAAACCAACAGTCAAACACTTCATACATTGGTGCCACGTTTCAATCTGGCCACATTAAGCCATTTTCCACTCTAAACCTACTTCAGTCAACATTGTGTGCTGACGCAATCCGCGACTAGTCATACGTAACACGTGTCTCAACCATCTCAGTTGATGAAGGTTCACAACCACATCAATTGATTTACCTCTACTCCCTAAAACTCTACAGCTGACTTGTGCATTACTCACGTGGTGCGGTGACATCATGGAATATGGCTTATACTACGGAGGCAACGGTGGTCAAACACTTGAAGCCTTCTCGTGTCTTTCACCTTCAATGGCCATGTTTCACACCTACACAGTAGAACAGAGTGGACTGTTGTGCAGGTGCAGTACACGCTACCCTTAATAGACAATCGGATCTCACGTAAAATGGCAAAAGCCAGTTGGGCCTTTTGTATTCGTGTAGGGATTTCATCGACCGCTGAGCCAGCCACCAGGGCCGGGCTCATCCCACTTCCCAGGTAAGTGGTCAACACACTCAACCACTACACTCTATTGTTAATCTTGAAGACCAATCTTGGAGCAAAAATTTGCACTTGGTGGTGGTGATAGTGATGAGAAACGTATCCCAAACATTCTCAAATTCCCACTCAAAGTGTTCAGAAGACTCTGCATCTTGTCAGCGTATTCACTTAACAGGACTATGTCATCTGCATATTCTAGGTCTAATGAAAATTCTCTTGCGATTAGATCAACGTCTGTGTAATCAGGTGACGAGAGGGAGACCTTCATGGGAATATCTATGGTGAAATTGAATAGGAATGGAGAGAGTGGTCATCCTTGACGGACATCATTCGATGAGCATAGCTCCCTGGACATCTCAGCATAGGCTGTAACACGCTCACAAGTGATTGAGTGAGTAGAGTACCTTTAATAAGGTGATGTACTTACTCGGCACGCCTTTCAGTGAGAGACAGTATCATAAGACTTCACAATCAAAGTGTCAATCCTACTTTAGGGCAGTAATTGTAAATCAGGTATTGAAAAATGTTTGGCTTTATAATCAGCATGTAGCACAACAATTCACATCTGAATGATTATCGATCAGCACTTCTGATCAGAATGCTATAAAAGTGGATATTACCTTGTGATGGATTATTAACTCTCTATCACTCACGCTATGAAAGTTTTTGAATCGACCATCTAATAGTGCAGTGGATAAACCATACTGAAAAGGAATAATCTACTACGTTTTAATCTGAAAATGTATATAAGTTCATCATATTGAAGTGAATCATTCAAAAAAATGTGAATAAATGCGATTACTTTCTCCTGATTCACTTATTTACATATTTGAAGACTGCTACTCACTCACTAACATCTGATGAGCTGAAAGAATTAGGCATATTTTTAATCAAAGTAAATAATATTTTGACTACAAACAGTTAAACATTCTTTTCTTGCTATTTGAGCTAATCTAATCACTACTAAAGCGTTGAAATAACTTAAAGAAATTCTTTATAAAATTATTAAAAATTTAAAGCATACATAGGCTCCTTGTCATACAGAAACTTCCCATTGGTAATCCCCATGGACTGACGTTGGTTAGAGAGCCACTGAACAGCCGTTTCATCATAGTATGGAACCCTTCGACAGTACGTACCCACGACCCTGATAGGGATCGAACTCAGGACCTTCACGTTCCGCAGCCAGAGACTAGCTTCGAGAGATGATTCCCGACGTTCCAATGAGAAGTCATGACCAGTGAAGGCAACTAAGTCAAACATGAGGACAGTTACTCAATGATGGCATTGAATGAATGTCGTGCTATATCGCCAACTTACAGAAGCGTTGGATACCGACACAGTGGTTCGATGGTAACGTGCTGACCGCGGAACCCGAAAACCTTTGGCTCGATCTCTGGCGGGGTCATAGGTGCGCACTACCGAAGTTGCATACTATGATGAAACAGATATGTAGTGCTCCTAGTAGTTCTCCAACCGACCTCAGTCCATGATGAGTACCAACATGAAGCCAATAAATCACCACTAAACCTCAAAATTGAATACAGAAGTTTTATTGAGTGAATATACCAACATCATGTATGAAAAAATGAATTACACATGTTGTTTCCGAGAGGTGGTGGACTAAATAGCAGAGTAATTAAAGTTGACAAACAGAATAAAACATTACGGTTTTAAATCTTATCGATAACAGCATTTAGTTCTGGCAGCTTTACAGGTAAAGTATGCTGATATGCCCGCTGTTTCTTATTATTTTACTATCTGTCCTTTACGTTCCTAGTGCAAAATAGGGCTTCAGTACCACATAACCATTTCACTCTCTTCTCCGCGGTCACTTGAAATTACCTCCACGACTGCCCACAAGCTTTCATTTTTTCCTCACACCATCTCCTCCATGTCACCACCGGACAGCCACTTAGTCCTTTCCCATTTGGCTTCCATTCGACGGCCTGGTCTGACGCGTGATATCCCGAATGATGGTCCTCTCTCTCACCTCTGTCTTCTCTACGTTCACCTGAAGCATGTCCCATCTTCCTTCGCTGCCCTGTCTCGCCTCTTCTGCCAACTTGTTAGTACACGCATGTATGTGCTACAAGACATTAGACATAAATCATCATGTCCCTCTTCTCTCTCCTCACAGTTTCCTGTATGATCCAGTCCAGTCGACCACAATCAGGAAGATCATTGGTGATAGTAGGTGGCAACCTTTTCTTACTCCTTCCCGTCTCCACTTCAAAGGAATCACTGAGCTTTCCGTTGTTAATCACTTGGCAACTAGCATCACACAGCATGTGGCTGCTGTTGAATCAGGTTGATAAAGGTTTGTGGCACTAAAACCGTCGTGTTGAAGCAGCTGCCTGCCAAATTACATCTCGTTTGACGCCTCGATCGAAGGTCTTTCCTAAGTCGGTGAAGTTGAGGTAGAGAACCGGTTGACTGGCATTCTATGTTCTGTTCTATGATGATGCGTAGCACAGCTGTTTAGATAACGGTTATATCGAAAAAGTCAGACTGAGAAGTAACAGCCCTTACTGTTTATGAAGTAAAGTATACCGAACAGCAGTACATTTCGTTCCACTAAACGATTCAAAGACAAAAAACTAGTCTCAGAAGAACTGCCTGCATGATTAATGCTCCAACTAAATATAGAACTAAAATCAGAGAAGTGAGTCAAGTAGGAGGTTCACTAACCAAATTATAACAGGTCACTAATTTCGCTATACCACATCAACACATGAAAATACATGGCAGAAAAATACAAGAAAGAGGGGAACATAGAAGATAAAGTTGATAAAAAGTCGCATAAAATGATAAGAATAGTGGGTATGACAATAGTGACATGACGATTAGGACGAAGATAATGTGTAGATGCATTTACATTACTGCAATCAATTCGGAGCCATTCCACCTAAAATCCACGACGGGTTGGTTTCAGTTGCAACATAGATCCTAACCTGGCAGTGTACATTTTTACCTAATCAACTCAACACCCGGAGACTTCATGAACTGATGTCACGTTTTAGTCCAGTTGTCTATTACCTCTTTCCAGCCTAAGTCAATTTCCATTAACATCCTATGAATGGATAGATGGTGAGTACGGGTGCGCAACACATTTCTCAGCTACACATATCGATGAAGATTTACCATCATAGTTGAAGATCATGGTTGATCTATTTTTTTTTGGAAAATCAGTTGGTAGTTAAATTAAATGATAAGAAAAGGAAATAATACATCTCGAAAGTAAATAATTCGAAAATGGGATAATTATGTAAGAAGTGTAAAAACTCACGTCAAATTATTCATTTAGTAGTTACTTCGTCATTTATAATAGGTGATATGATATGCATATGGTTAAGATAAACTGATATTACTAAGCAACGATACAAAACATGGGAATAATATCTTTGAAAGACTGATATATGTCCAAACTTTCTGAAAGCATGAAGTATTAGAAATACATCCTAAGATGTCACACCCATTTGTATAGAAATCATTATTTTCCTCATTTTCTACATACTAACGTCTAAGTGGGATAATTGTAAACATAGACTAACAGTGTTAATGAACTATACTTGACAGAATAAAGGTCAACTATTTCGAAATGGAAGTCAACTTAGCAACATTGTGCACACTGGTACAGTAAGCAGTGATTCATACCTATTGAATGAAGTTAAATGATGCTATTTGGCTGTTTAAACTCTATTAGGTGGAACGATATTCAAGCCCACGACTTACTACCTAAATCAATGAGTTACAACTCCACGGGAAGTATTAAGACAAACTTGAACAGAACGTACTTTATTGAATTCATCTTTAGATACATTTTAGCCAGTCTTTAGTCATATTATGATATATTCCATGCTAAAACGTTAGTTAGTCAGTGAATTGTTAACTCTTACTAAATGGAGTCTGTGGGTAGCTGCACAGGCGAAATCTACACGGACTATACTAGATAGCAAGATAATTTATCAGAATGAAATTTATATCAATTGACTATATCATCAATACATTTTCTCGCTTGATACTTTAAGCAATACTTTTGTCTCTTTCAATGTTAATAGTGCATAAGTGCGTGGATTGTATTCAAGAATTTCACACGAATTGCAGCATTATTATTATCATCAACATCACCATTGTTACTTTGACTGGGAACAAACATCAACAAGGCAAAAAAAAAACGAAACAAAGTGAGAAAGAAGTCAATGTGTAAAACACTAGTTTCATTCATTTGTAGCAGGAATTCTACACAATTTAGTGCATTAAGATGATCACGTGACTGTAGAATCTCGGTAAATATGGTAGATTATATATATATATATATATGTATATATATGCGAAGTTGGACAAGATGATGTGTATATACGTCAGTGTGTGTGTGTGTGTGTGTGTGTGTGCGAAATCGATGTAGCCTTTAGAAACGGGTATACAAGATGAAGTTGAACAACAACTTCTCTGAACTAATAATGAATCACACAGAGTTCTTAAAGGACAAACAAAACGACAATGGGGAATGGAAGGGGGGGGGTTCAGGGAGGGGTAACAGTGTGTGTAAATGTATGCATGAATATAACACAAGTAGTTATTCTCTATCAAGTAGAAAACATTGTTTAATAATATTGATTATTGTTAGAATGATAATCCCTTGTTTTCTAACCTACCAGATAACGTTTTCTTTGCACACACATGAGGTCGACAAAAGCACACTAGCAACCAACTTGAAAAAGCAAAAAAAAATTATTGATGGTAAATGGCAATTAAACAAGATTAACTTTCAAATAGGAAACAAGCTGAATTTTTATTTTTGCCAAAAAAAAAAAGAAAAGTAAGAAGGAGAAAAATCACCGGCGAAAACCTATTAATAACATAATCCATCAATATAGGGAACAACACAAAGAATATTGCCTGAAATAGGCAATAACATATCCAACTTACACAGATATAAATGAATAATTCACAGTGTAGATAAACAATGTGTATTATTCCTGTATGAAATACACAGAAGACACATATAAAGACAGGTCAATATGAAGGAGACAATCAGTATACTGTCAAATTACAAGCAAATGAAATAGTTATATCACATCAATGCGATAACTAAACATACAGAGAAGTAAGAAGACAAAAGGATCATGAATACTATAAAACTATTCAGAAAATAATTGTTTATGAACGGATGAACGAGCGAATGAGAGAGGGAGAGGGAGAGAGAGACTTGTATCAAAGTCAATATTTCTTTTATAGAATGAACTGGACTCATTCTATCACACAAATAGAAAAATGTAAAAGTTGAAGAGAAGATTGGAAAAGATAAAGTAATAAATAAGAGAATTCAATAAGATATTAATGGTGAAAAAAAAAATTCTCGTGCACATAGTAGTAAGATTGGGTTTGTACATTTGGAAAAATGCACTTGAATGAAGGTGTGTATGTGTATGAGTAGTGAAGCATTAAAACAAGGTGCATTTATAAACTTGTATTCAACTATTCAACGTCATGTGTACGATCATCAATAAGGAGATTCAGATAGAATACGTAGAGACACACCTCTAAATGATAATAACAATAATAATAATAATAGTGAGTGTTATTGTTACTATTTAAAGGCATTAAATCTCTCCATAGAATACACATTAGAATGAATAAATGAGGTTTACAGTGAAATGGACGAGAAAACGTGTACAAGGAGGGGGGGGGGAGCCAATGTTAGCTAACTTAATTAATTACACTGACATCATTCCCTAAATTCAAAGAAAAAGAGACTGAGAATCAACTAGACACTTGCCAGGAGATTCAGACCGTCTCTCACTCACTCACTCACTCACTCTCTCTCTCCTTGGAAAGTATTCAGTTAGTTCATCATATAGAAAACAAAACAAGCGGCGCATGTATAGATCAATACAAAGAGAAGAGAAATATACACTTGTATACTTATTAAATAGAGAGAAAACAGAACATCAAGCATTATAGAGAATACTACTACAGGAATACTGAAACAGTTTATTGATTCATGCAACAAAAATGTTGAGATTACCAAATCTCTACGGGGGAAAACAACAATAACTTAACTACTACATACATGACAACAAAAAAAACCCAATAAGTGACCCTTTTTTTTTAATGATATATGTTAAAATGGAGTAGATGACTAACCAATATGGAAAAGAGTGATTACAATGAAAGATAACCCCAGAAGAGATCATAATGAAAAGTAAAGATTAGGAATTTTAGCATACATACATACAGATAATTCATTTATTATATAACCAATTGAGTGAAGACTAGGAGATAGTTTATAAACACTTTTCATCAAGTGTAATGACAATATAAAATTAATCAATGCTGATGATGTAATCAGAGACAGATAGGAATACAAAAATATGTATACGACATAGGCGTAGTCATTATCTTCAGCAATGAAACTTTCATTCTGTTGATGAATACACATCTCAATATACTAATTAGAAGGAAAGCATGAATGAAACATTTTAACAAATAAGAAATCCTGAGGGTACTTTTCACAGAAATTCAATAAACGTCAAGTGGTTGCATAATAATATTGATGGATAAGAGTAGTGTGCATTGTATCTAGTGTGCAAATTTAACATATAAATCAAAGCGATAGCATAAACTGAAGAATACAAAAATGTATTTCAACAAAATTTACTTCAAAATAACCAATAAAATACAAATCAGAGAATTTGAAGTAGAAGATCTACACACAAGTATACGAAGTAGATATTGTCTATAGCCTGTACAAATGTGTACAGACGAAGGGTAAACACGAAATCACGAAATATCTGTCATTATAGGCTGTATATATATATATATATATGTCAAGGAAACAACACCACAGTATAACATTCGGGAAAAACAAACAAACAAACAAACAAACAAACAAGAGGTTTTGCATAAAAACTACCACATTTTTGAGCATGTGTTAATGATAGCTGAAATTCTTTATTGAATAGCTACAATCTGGCACTTTGAACATACACAAAGGTAAATAGCTACGTGATGTTTTGCAATGAGATATAAAATAGATTAGTAAACAGAAAAGAAAAAAGTATTATCGTTTAAAGTTTGAGGTCATTAGCAATCTTGGAAGCAAGATTTTTAAATCCAATAGAAGTTCCTGAAATCCTCTTAAAACGAACTCCATTAAGCGATAAACGTGGAAGTTTACAAACTTCCATTTCCCATTGAACATTTGTATCAGTACTTGGATCACCATGTTCACATATGAGAAGATATCTTTCACGTTGATCATATTCACAGTTATTTGCTGTGAGAACTTTTTTTATCTCTTTAATCATATCATCTGGGCACATACTACTTGTTGTCTTCATAGACCAGGTAAAACGTAAACTTCGTGGTTTTGTTTGATCATTAACACTATCGTCTACATGTGAAATTGTTTGATTTCCACCTTGGGATACAGGAGAGCCTGTAGAACTACCACCAGGAGTTGCTTGACTTACAGGTTCATTATAACCTGCATGTATACTAGAATCAGAAAAAACGGACTCTCCAGGTAGATAACCCGATCCTGAACTGGTTGTAGAAGCCCCAATATTACTTTCGGCTGCAGAGAATGGAATATGTGAAATATCAGTACCCCCCGGAAGGGCATGGGGCATATTGCCAAGTTGTGAACTGTTAGGTCCTCTAAAATACATAAAATAGTTTTCAGGTAATAAAAAATCATATAGTACTATTACTATGTAGGCAATATCTTACTGTTAGTTTTTACTACTCCCAGGGAAATGGTGACAGGGAATCTAAATGGTATTGAAATGAAATACAGATAGATAGCTAATACATTTTATTTAACAAGCTTTTGTATTTCCAGCTTTTCATCCAATCATTCGTCTGCTGGGAATTACAACTAAGTTAGATATAGGTGTATAAGGTTATGGCAAGGCCTTCAGTGCCTTATGTTCTGCTACTGAAAAGCATAAGACTCAAGCAAAATGTTGATCGCTGCTACTACTACTACTACTACTACTTAAATATCTTACGTTGGATAAATAAAATTGGCATAGTAGGTAAGGCTTTGGCGTTTCAAGCGATGGATACTGGGTTTGAGTTTCAGTGGAAACAACATCCCTCCCTGGAGTGGTGCAGGTACATCCGGCTGATGAGTCCCAAATAGGACGAAACGTGCATCTTGGATTCAACTCCTAGACACCATGTAGACTACATAAGTAATATTCATTTTCCAGGAAATATGCTATAGTTCTAAAAAGTCACCAATTAGCATTGAGGTGCATTTTAATATATGAATGAGCAAGGTAAGAAAATGAATAATATGCGATTTATGTATTTGACCTCAACTCCATTGAAATCTTTTAATGTGTTCAACAGCAATGTCATTTTCATCCTTACTAAAACTCAGCCAAAAACCAAACATAAAAATAGAGATATGCTCAAAAATTCCATCTTCAAAATACTCAAGTCAACGTAAAGCCATTATTATTACTACTATTACTATTGTTGTAAAAAAACCTTACACTTTTTCGTTGGAGGAGATTACGTGTAGCAGCAAACAGTGAGAAAAGAGAAGATAGGCATACGCTGGACTAATGAAAAAAGCCTAGAAGATTTGGATTTCGCCAACGATGATGATTTATATCTAATGTAGCACAAACTAGATCTACAGGCGAAAACTAACAAGTTGACAGAAGAGGTAGGGGGCAGCGAAGACAAGACTTCAAGTGAACTTAGAGAAGACAAAGGTGATGAAGATACGCAACCAACAACAGCATCAACTACAAGCACCAATCACCATGAACAGGAGAAACCTAAAGGAAGTAGTCTCTTTCACCTACCTAGGCAGCATCGTTTCAACTACACGAGGCGGTACAGACGACGATGTCAAGACCAGGATCAGAAAAGCTAGACAGGCCTTCATTAATCTGAAATCAGTGTGGAGATCTACTGCACTGCATTCAGCACAAAGCATGAACAGCATCTGGATTTTCAACACCAATGTAAAGTCACTGCTGATATATGGTTGAGAAACTTGGCGTGTCACGAAAAGCATTTCCAACAAACTACAGACATTCATCAACAGCTGCGCCTACGCTGGCTCAATACTGAAGATTAGGTGGCCAGAAAGAATAAGCAACAAGGAACTCTGGCAACGAGCCAACCAAGAACCTATCACACAACAAATATGCAGCAAAAAGTGGAGATGGATTCGATGTACACTGAAAAAGCTAACTGGGAACATCACGCGCCAGACCAGGTCATCGACTGGAACCCAAAGTGGAAACGACGAGTTGGGCGTCCCAGGGTGACAAGGAGATCACGTGGGGAAGAAATGAAAGCTTGTGGGGAGTCGTGGTACCAGCTTCAAAAGACTGCAGAGAACAAAGTGAAATGGAGGCTTGCTACTGAAGCCCTATGTTCCACTAGGAACCTAAGGGAAATAATAATAACAATAATACGTTTAAACAGAAGGATACCAATAATAATTCAGAAAAGGGAAATATCTCACCGTCGACCAATTTTAGAAGTAAGCGCCTTAAAGAAAGTAAGTCCACTAGTACCAGCGGGAGTTAAATGGGTCATCCCACCAGTGTTCGATACCCCAGCACCAGCGAGAGGTACATTCATACAACGAGCAGCTATAGTGTTGTTCGGGTTTGTATTTGATGCATCAAAATCAAATTCTATATTTGCTTGGTTTGGTGAATGAATTGTTCGACGTTCTGGTGTAAGTCTAGGAAATGGTGTCGTCTCCAAAATAGTTCCTATACCATTGTTAATTCCAGAAGAAGTATTATTAATAGCATTTGTAATTGTAACTCCACGACGTCCAGTAACAGAGATAGCAGTAGGCGCCTGATTCGATGATGATGATCCCATTCTGAAAGATCAAATGAAAAAGTAACCCTACTTCTTTACTATGAAGTGTACAATAAATAGAAAAAAGTATATGACATAGAAAACTGGTGCATAAAATTCATTGCGTGAAATACTGTACATACAAAAAAAGTATTCGTAAATTAGAAAAAAAAATCCTTTATACCGTTAAAAAATTTCAGTGGACAATTATTCCAATATAATAGTGTACAGGTTACTTGAATTTTAATCATACAGCAACAGAAGTGATAAACATGTCAGCAAACGTATTACACACACACACACACACACACACACACACACACACACACACACACACACACACAAAGAAACAACTTCCACGGAATGGAATGAATTCACTGTACAAAAATGATACAGAAAAATGAATGATGAACCTCGATATCAGTTAAAGATCTAAATGTTTGACTATACTATAGAATTACATACAAACGAAATAAAACATAATCTATATTGAAGGAGACCGATTGAAATAACTTGTTTCATCATTTCAACACTAATGAAATAAACATGATATAGAATTGTATTTGTGTAAGTTACACTGAGTTTGAAATCAAACAATTTCAACGTTGTTTTGCACGGAAGTCTGATCTAAGCTTCTTCAGGGAAATAATCAAAATTAAAATACCAAGAATATATGCAAATCAATCCAAAAAAAAACGTGTATTTAATCTCTTTGTTCAATCCTCTGTGTATAGTCATTGTCTTTATCTAAATTATGATACCTAATCATTTAGTGTGAAATTGTATGTCTCTTGTTGTATAGTGTGTGGTGTGGATGTGTATGTACTCCAATTCATATTCGTCTTGATTGTATTGTAAATCTCTTCGCATTGATTTACCGGGATAGAGTGAAAATGAGTGATATGAATGATGATGATGATGATGATAGTAATAATGAATGAGATCAGTGCTGGTTGTGTTGTTTTTGAATTAGTGTTGATGGTAAATGTTTTGAGTCACTCTTTCTGCTTACTAATTAGTAATTACCAAGGTAGGCAACTAACATTACTCCATCTCGTCTTTTCAAATTGTCTGCATTCGCCCATATATATATATAGGGCTATCGGCTGTCAGTCTTTCTTGATATGACCTAAAACCTTTTTTGATAGAACCTTAGTTCCATTAAAGTCAATTTTGTATTCCATTTCTATGGAGTGTAACATGATCGCGACCAAATGACTGTCACCCAAGGACAATGCGAAGAGATTTACAATCAAGACGAATATGAATTGGAGTACATACACATCCACACCACACACTATACAAGAGACATACAATTTCACACTAAATGATTAGGTATCATAATTTAGATAAAGACAATGACTATACACAGAGGATTGAACAAAGAGATTAAATACACGTTTCTTTTTGGATTGATTTGCATATATCCTTGGTATTTTAATTTTGATTATTTCCCTGAAGAAGCTTGGATCAGACTTCCGTGCAAAACAACGTTGAAATTGTTTGATTTCACACTCAGTGTAACTTACACAAATACAATTCTATATCTAATGTTAACCTTTTACTCTATGCCCAATATTTGTCATACTATACGAGTAAATCATTATCAACATAGGACCAGGCATTACTGCGTAACGGTATGAGGTGTGGCAACTCGGACAGTTACGCAGTAATGCCTGGTCCTATGTTGATAATGATGATGATGATGATACGAGTAAATGTTGATCATAGTTTATATAAAATAAACATGATATGAACTATGAAACTGAACACTAGAGAATAAGTGCTGATAAGAGCCGTTATTCATATGGTTCAAGTGAGCAGATTACACACTTAACAGGAAACGCATTCAAACTTCCCTTTACCTAAGTAGTCAGTTAGTATCATCAAATTTTACAAAATAACGTGTAGCTGGCTTATTGATTAATGCATTAATATGCATATGGTTTACTTGTAGAATGTAGATAGTTTAGTAATAAGTTAACCAGAAACAGGAATAAATTTCATTCATTTACTGGGCTATACTTCACATATTATAGTTATAATGATAGAAAAACTTTAGATTGTGAATGTTAAAAACAAAACAGTTACTATGGTTAACTACTGACACTGAACAGCTCTCTCTATATTATTCTACATGGCTAAAAATCGGTCACAATAGGGGAGACGTATTCACTCCTTGATATCTTATATAAAGTTTGAATATATTCACTAATTGTTATCTTCAAATTGTTCATTCTCTCATACAACTTTGTCCACTACTATAAAGTGTGGCAATTTGGACCGATCCACTTGTATGGAAGATCTTACATTGATTTGTGTCTATAAAACAGTAATGCTATTCAGTCATACTTTAAAATTGAGAAGAAAGGCATAAGCTGGCTGGACAGATGAAAAGACCTTAGAATATTTGCATTTCACTGATGATTTATGTCCCATGTCGCACAAACTCGAAAATCTACAGGTGAAAACTAACAAGTTGGCAGAAGAGACGAAGGAGCGAAGACAGGACTTCAGGTGAACATAGAGAAGGCAGAGGTAATGAAGCCTAACCAAAAACACGTACTAATCACCATTAATAGGAGAAATCCAAAGGAAGTTGCTTCTTTCACCAACCTACATACCTGGGCAGCATCGTTTCAACTAAAGGCGGGCAGTGGCGACACAGATGACGATGTCAAAGCCAGGATCGGAAAGGCAATCAGACAGGCCTTCATTAGAATGAAATAATCAGTGTGAAGATCTACCGCACTGCATTGCACTCAGCATAAAGCGTGAACAACATCCGGATTTTCGACACTAATTCAGTCAAGTAAGTCAATGTTTCTATGTGATGGTTGAGAGAGTTGGCGGCGCATCACGAATCACATTTCCAACAAACTGCAGACATACATCACATCAATAGCTGCCGACTCGATACTGACACTGAATATCGCATGGCCAGAATAATAAGAATAAACAACAAAGAACTCTGGCCTGGCAACGAACCAACCGACCAAAAACTTGTCGCCCAATGAATATGCTGGAGAAGAAAGTGGAGATGGATCAGATCATCATTCGGGGATATCACGCGTCAGACCAGGCCGTCGAATGGAAGCCAAATGGGAAAGGACTAAGTGGCTGTCCGGTGGTGACATGCAGGAGATGGTGTGAGGAAAAAATGAAAGCTTGTGGGCAGTCGTGGAGGTAATTTCAAGTGACTGCGGAGAAGAGAGTGAAATGGTTACGTGGTACTGAAGCCCTATTTTACACTAGGAACCCAAAGGACAAATAATAATAATAATCTCAATGGGAAGATTATAAGAAATGATCGATAAAATATGCAGCCTACGCATTCTAAAAAAAGCTGATAATTACGTAACTAATCATGGGAAAGATAACCTAAAACAATGTAGGCAGATTAAATAGACTTCACATTCTGTCCCTATGTTGCACATATACTTTAAAGGTGAAGGGTGTACAGTTTGTAAAATTGATTTTAAGAAAATACTTTGGTTCACTTAGGCTTATGTTAGCTAAATTAATTGATTATTGACAAAAATAATATTGTATTAAGGGGTGGGGGTGGGGGGGATATAATACCTTGAAAATCATTTTTGTCAAGTTGTTATAAAACTGAAAAACATAAAGTCAATGCATAACTGAATAGATATTCGTTAAGAAATCGAATAAAATGTAAGAAATGAGTTGAATTTAACATGAAATGGACGACAACAATAATTTACAAGTAGTACAGCACAAAGACAGAACACTTTCTATGTTCACTGTATATAAAAGGAGATTTCCACTCCCTAGTTATCGACTACAGGAACCTATGCACAGTTGTTGTCATTCACAAATTTAAAATACCTTTTCCCCACCCCTCTCAAAAAAAAAAATTAGAATTTCTGTAGCCGAGAAAATATTACACATATGAAGTAAAGCGATCAACACAGGAGAATTAGATATGTAAGTATGATAAGAATTTGAGGGGAATTAGACTACTTTATTGTATTGTAAATATTGAAGGGTAACTTTACTAGTAAAGGAACAACTTTAATTACGTTGTACATTAACAGCATAAACTGAAGTTGATTTCATATCATTGCGCAGTGCGAATAGTGATGGTCTGATCATTCAGATATATACTGTACATTAGTTAACTTCATTTGATTAAGGAATTCAATACGTGTCTACCAAAACATCCTAATCTACGACCGGAACAGGCTGACTGGCTGGCTGGATTCAGGAAGTACAAGGCGTGTGAGGATTCAATTGTAACGATTTGTATCATCAGAGAACAGAGTATAGAATGGCAGTAAACACTCTTCCTCAACTCAACTTCATCGACTTTGAGAAGGCCTTTCACAGGGTCAACCGACAAGTAATTTCGCAGTTGCTTCAACACTACGGAATACCACAAACCGTCATCAATCTCATTCAACAAGTATATGAAGATGCCACATGCCAAGTAATTCACAATGGGAAGCTGAGTGATGCCACTGAAGTGAAGTGGAGACAGGAGGGAGTAAGACAAGGCTGCCTACTATCACCAATGATATTCCTGATTGTGGTCGACTGGACTGGATCATGCAACAAACTGTGAGAAGCTGTGAGAATAGGGGAATACGCTGGACCGTGGAAAACATCCTAGAAGATTTGTATTTCGCCAGTGATGACTTATATCTAATGTCACACAAACATGAAGATGTACAGGTGAAAACTAACAAGTTAGCAGAAGAGGCTAGGCAGCGAAGAGAGGACTTGAAGTGAATATAGAGAAGACGGAGGTGATGAAGATATTCAACCAATACCACCACCACCAACAACAACAACAAGCTCCGATCACCATAAACACATGAAACTTAAAGGAAGTAACCTCTTTCACCTATCTAGGCAGCATTGTTTCAACTACAGGCGGCACAGACGACGACGTCAAAGACACGATCGGAAAAGCAAGACAGGCATTCATTAACCTGAAACCAATGTCGAGATCTACTGCACTCAACACAAAGAACAAGATTCGGATTTTTAACACCAACGTCAGTCAAGTCAGTGCTTCTGTGTGATGGTTCAGAGACTTGATGCGTTACGAAAGGCATTTCCAACAAACTACACACATTCATCAACAAATGCCACCTACGCTAGCCACATACTGAACATCAGATGGCCAGAATAGTAAGAATAAGCAACAAGCAACTCACTCCGATTGGCAACCAACCAACCAACCAACAACTTATCTATCGCTCAACAAATATGCAGTAGCACGAAGTGGAGATGGATTGGGCATACACTGAGAAGGCCGATTGGGGACATCACACGCCAGGCTACGCCCTCAAGTGAAACCCAGATGGGAAACAACGAGTTGGGCGTCCCAGCTGAAGGTGACAGGAGATCGTGCGAGGAGGAAATGAGAGCTTCTGGGAAGTCGTGGAGTCAGGTTCAAAAGATTGGGGAGAAGAGAGTGGAATGGAGACGTGCTACTGAAGCTTCATTTTCCACTAGCAACCCAAAGGACAAATATATAATATAATGTCACATACAATACATCCTAACAATGAATGATGATTATGATTTTTCACTGATTTTCATCAACTTTTACCAATAGAAAAAGAATAATTTGATATCACGTAGGTATTCATCATGAAGCGACATCAGTTGGAGAAACATTAAAAGCCTGGGAGCAATAGACGTCCATGACCCAGCTAGGGATGGAAGGCAGAACCTTGAAGTTCCGCGACCAGTATGTCACTCTTGAACCACTAGGCTGGAATCAAACAGGTTCTATTCTTCATAGGGTCATAGGTGCGCACTGCTGGCGACTCCCATAGTAGGACAAGACAGCCGTTTAGTGCTTTGAGGTTTACAAAGGTTTCTCTAGTCCATAATGAATACCTACTTGGAATCAATAAATCTCTACAAAAATTCAAGTTGAAATGGGTTTTTTTTGAGTGACTTTTAAGACCAATGGCTGAAATGGTCAATTGGATTTCTTTATTTCGATTGGAAAGACTGGTTTTCATAAAATAGAGAAAGTCTTATTAG
This sequence comes from Heterobilharzia americana, assembly GCA_944470555.2. Classification (NCBI taxonomy): domain Eukaryota; kingdom Metazoa; phylum Platyhelminthes; class Trematoda; order Strigeidida; family Schistosomatidae; genus Heterobilharzia; species Heterobilharzia americana. The sequence continues at coordinate 2,429,872 of OX104128.1, read as the reverse complement.
TCATTTCAATTGGTGTAAGACTGTCATTGAAAGTCACTCATTTGTTTTTTCTAACGGTTACTTTTAAAGTATAGTATATTTATGGTATAGATGGTCAAAATACCATTACATCACATGAAACACTACAAGGTATTAACGATAAATCGAAACATCTACGTACACATTTCCTTACAGACAAGCGATTCTCTAATAAGCAACTATGATGCCAAACAAATGAAGTCAAAATAAAATAAAATTGAAAACATAATTTCTTAAAAAAACATATTTATACGTGTAAAAAATAATTTTAGCAAAAGAAAAATCATTATCATCATTAACATTACAAAAAAGTGTTCAACCATGTCTTATAAAAGACTGAAGGTCTGTAAGCATACCACTTCGAAAAGAAATCAGATCACAAACTATGCTGCATTATGGTATGGCTATTCCCATTTTCAATTTGTAAGTTTGTGAGGATTTTATTGATTTTAAGTTGGTATTCGTCATAGAGTGACATCAGTTTAGATAAACATTGAAAATTTGGAAGTACTGGATCATTGAATTTCGACCTAGTGGCGAACCTGAAAGTCCTGAGTCCGATCCCTGGTGGGAGATAATGGGTGTAAACTGCTGAGGAGTACCATAATAATGGGAAACAGCTGTCCAGTGCTCCAAGGTCTTCAATGGTTCTGTAAACTAATGTTATTCCATTTTGAGAAATAGTTTTGAATGTAAGACAAACTTGTACATGGTTAACACCTCCTTACTATTAGATTGAAATAAACATGGAAGAGATAATAAACACCTTATCGCACAACTTCATAAGATCAACAAGAATTGAACACGACAGCCTCAAAGCATTGAAATGAGTTAGACCTCAGCTGTACAGCGCGTCACAATCTTCACTAGTCCAGTTAAACAGAAAAAAAAATCAAAGTAGAACCTCACACAGAAGTATATCGGTTTACATTGCAATACTTTACAGAAATACACAAAGATCAGGAGGATTGAAAAAGAGTAATATCAAAATAGACAAAAGTGTATGAGAGGAGATAGAATTTAAAAATGAAGGTTATTCGTTTAGAAGACATCACTCTCACTGTCACATCATCAAGGGTCTCCAACAATTGATTCCTATTGTCTCGACTACCTCGATCAGATACAATCGCTGAATTGCTCTTATCCAGTAGTAAAAAAATTCACACTCCAAATATCTACTGATAACGACCAATTAATTTTGTATGTTATTATCAGATGGCCAGAAATAATAACCAACAAGGAACTCTGGCTGGCTACTAACGAACCAACCAACAACCTATTACTCAACATATATGACGAAGGAGGTAGAGATGGACTGGGCATACATTGAGGAGGCTATCAAGTGGAACCCAAAAAGGGAAACGAATTGGGCGTCCCAAGGTGACATGGAGGAGACCATATGAGAAAGAAATGAAAGCTTGTGGGCGGTCGTGAAACGAGGTCTAAAAGACTGAAGAGAACAGAGTGAAATCGAGGCGTGGTACTGAAGCCCAATGTTCCACTAGGAATTCAAGGGAAAAATAATTATATCCTAATAATAATAATAATAATAATATCATTTTAAGTAAAGTGAAGTGTATATGAACTCAAGTAACTAGGAAAAAAAAAGTTTACAGTCAATACTATTTATATTAGTGTAAAATTTTAGAAAATCAACCCTTTTAAAGATTAATAATCTTAGACAAATTATACACTACGGTGTAAAACACTCAATCTTTTTATTATATCCCTTAAATAGGTAGTGAAATAGTTAATAATATTACATAATCATATTTTCATTGAAAAGTGTATATTTGTGACTAATCCATAACAAAATGATACTGAGTCAATTAACCTAAACAAATCTACTTAGTGGGTAAGTGTGTATTTTACTGAAGAAGTTTTAAGTAGAATATTAAGCAAAGAAAAACAAACAATGAGAACAAAGTTGTAATAGAGTTAATCACCATCTACAACATTAGACATTTATGAAAAAGCAATAAGTCAGCATAATTAAAGCTAGTCATAATGCATGCGAGAGAAGGTGGTACAGATGAAGATGTATTAAAATGTATATGAAGCTGTTAATTGTTATATATTATTACACTATATACATATATAAATATAAGCAAGCAAATAGAAAACAGCTTGCCTGGATTTCCAATTGATCGAAGAAATTATAGACGGCCTACAAGTACATAATTTACAAGGATAGAAGCTGACAGTATAACATTTTACGCGTAGAATAGAGGTGGTCGGAAATGTGATAATGCAGGTTGTGAATTAGCAAAAAAAATACTTCAGACTATCACTACTACTACTACTACTATCATCACCATCAAGATCAACATAGGACCAGGGTATTACTGCACAATGATTCAAGTTGCCAGCCATACCTCATCTCATATCATCACATCCAGTAATAAGACAATAAAATGGAAGATGAAGAAAGAAGAATGAAATGATGATGAGATAAAGTATAGCGGTCAAGATGAGGATAATTTGTGCATGCATCTGTGCCAATGACATCGGTTATCAGTCAAGTGATCACATACAGTCTCCAGTCACTGGTTTCTCCTCTCTCATGCACCACACCTGGCTAGTCTGCATCACCCTACATACCTCAAACCAACAGTCAAAGATTTCACACATTGATGTCATATTTCAGTCTGGGCGCCTCGAGAGTTTTTACAGCCTGAACCCACTTCAGTCAACATTGTGTGACGAGGCGGACAGTGGTTTGGCATATGCAACACATATCCCACTCAACCATCTCAGTTGATGAAAGCTCACAACCACATTAAGTGTCTTACGTTTCCTGCCTAAAACTCTGTGCCTGACTTCTGCGTTACTCATGTCGTGACATCACGAAACATGGCTTAGACTACGAAGGCAGCCATGGTCAAACACCTAAAGCTTTCTCATGTCTTCTACCTTTAATGCCCATGTTTCACAGGGCGGACTGCAGCACAGTACACTCGACTACTATAGAGACGTTATCGACTATGAAATAAAGTCAGTAAATCGATACATTACTACATAGGTCTTACAACAGTAAATGAACAGGTCAATCAACATTACACAGCAATAACATCTCTTGGGAAAGGAAGGGATCTACTTTAACAACTTGTGAAGAGGCTATTTTAGGTGCTGTATCAATTTATTTCCTTTTTTTAACCTGTTACTTGGGATTAACACACTCAACTATTAACACCTTACTCAAACAGGATGATTCAGTTAAGGTAAGTAATACAAAATATTCAATGAATGTATATAACTATGACATAATTCTGTGAAATGTGCATTAAAATTCACGGGAAAACAACAAACAAACAGAAATGTTGTGCAAAGAAATGGGAGGGGGGGGGAACACACAAAAAACCGGACAATGTATAATTATCTATCAGTGTTAATCATTCACCAAACCACGCATGTTGTGTTACAGATACACGTGTATACAAACCAATAACAAATACAATCCATAAATGAAACAATTCACACACCAAAATGATACACCGATATAGGTGATGACAATTTATAAGCCATGAGATATGATTAGCAGTGATATACATTCATCATTCTATAGTTATATAATTAACATGATGTTGAGTTGAGTAAATCAGACGACCGGTGAGATAACAACAGAGATAATCCTACCTAAGTGAACTATACGTGAAATCATTGCGATTGAAAGATGATGGTGTGCCATAATCACTGATTCTATAAGGTAAAAATCATTATTGAAGAAAAAAGAATAATCTGAGGTATGAATAAAACAGAGAAAAAAAATTTTTTTTACTAATATTCCAGTTAGCGAAAAACCTTTTCGTATAGTAAAAAAAAAATTGGGAAAAACGTACCCACTTCGATTGGCAGCATTAACAGCTGTCTGATGACGATGTAGCTCTCCTGTTCCGACAGCATCACCTCCTACTCCTCCACGTGCTGATGAAGCGACTTGACATGATGATGTTCCATTTCCACTAGAATTAGTGGTTGGACTTAAAGTTGTCGATCTTTCCAACAATAAACCGGCATGATAACCACCTCCACTACCACTAGACAAATTTGTAGCATGATGTACTACTTTGTTTGTGCGTGTAGTCATAGGAACTAGGGCAGGAGTAACGTGACTGAAAGAGAGAAAGAGTTTACACCATATGAGATTTGTCAAAACATGAATAAAAATAAGACTAGATTTCATCGCTTCCAGTAAGCATAACTTGTCGGTTAAATGTGATTAGATGAGTATGGAAATCTGCTTTGACCGGTTTCTGTGGCAGTATGAATTCATTGTTTCAATTACAGGTGATACAGACGACGACGTCAAAGCCACGATCGGAAAAGCAAGACAGGCCTTCATTCACCTGAAACCAGTGTCGAGATCTACCACACTCAGCACAAAGAACAAGATTCGGATTTTTAACACCAACGTCAGTCAAGTCAGTGCTTCTATGTGATGGTTCAGAGAGTTGCAAGCGCCTTACGGAAGGCATTTCCAACAAACTACACACATTCATCAACAAATGCCACCTACGCCCGCTTCATACTGAAGATCAGATGGCCAGAATAGTAAGAATAAGCAACAAGCAACTCACTCCGATTGGCAACCAACCAAACAACCAACAAATTATCTATCACTCAACAAATATGCAGTAGCACGAAGTGGAGATGGATTGGGCAAACACTGAGATGGCCGATTGGGGACATCACACTCCAGGCCACGCTGTCGAGTGGAACCCAGATGGGAAGCGATGAGTTGGGCGTTGGTGTTGAGGGTGACATGGAGGAGATCGTGTGAGGAAGAAATGAAAGCTTGTAGGCAGTCGTGAAGCGAGGTTCAAAAGACTGTGGAGAAGAGAGTGGAATGGAGACGTGCTAGTGAAGCCCTATATTCCATTAGGAACCCAAGGGACAAGTGATAATAATAATAATAATAATAATAATAATAATAATAATAATAATAATAATTCATCTACGGTGTCGAATGTGTCTAGTTTTCAGTAAGTCAAAGACGAATCTACCATTCGCAGTTACGTAGTGGTGGGATGAGCTCACTGAAACCTGTTGGATCTACGTAATGCGAGATCAGTTTGCTAAAGAAGTGATGAATCAGTCATTCAGATAATCCGCAATATCATTAAAAGTTAATGTTAAACAAAAATGAATAAACTAGGTTCCCAACTTTAGAAACTGCTGTATTAACTTATAAACAATAAGTGAAGTGACGACTTAAATAATTTTATCATTATTATTTGTCCCTTGGGATTCTGGTGGAATATAGGGCTTCACTAGCACGTCTCCATTCCACTCTCTTCTCCACAGTCTTTTGAACCTCGCTTCATGACTGCCTACAAGCTTTCATTTCTTCCTCACACTATCTCCTCCATGTCACCTTCAGCTGGGACGCCCAACTCGTCGCTTCCCATCTGGGTTCCACTCGACAGCGTGGCCTGGAGTGTGATGTCCCAATCGGCCTTCTCAGTGTATGCCCAATCCATCTCCACTTCGTGCTACTGCATATTTGTTGAGTGATAGATAAGTTGTTGGTTGTTTGCCAATCGGAGTGAGTTGCTTGTTGCTTATTCTTACTATTCTGGCCATCTGATCTTCAGTATATGGCGAGCGTAGGTGGCATTTGTTGATGAATGTGTGTAGTTTGTTGGAAATGACTTTCGTAACGCGTCAAGTCTCTCAACCACCACACAGAAGCACTGACTTGACTGACGTTGGTGTTAAAAATCCGAATCTTGTTCTTTGTGTTGAGTGCAGTAGATCTCGACATTGGTTTCAGGTTAATGAATGCCTGTCTTGCTTTTCCGATCGTGTCTTTGACCTCGTCGTCTGTGCCGCCTGTAGTTGAAACAGTGCTGCCTAGATAGGTGAAAGAGGTTACTTCCTTTAAGTTGCATGTGTTTATGGTGATTGGAGCTTGTTTACTTAGTAGACTATTAACAGACTGGTCAGTTACTACTTAATTTTTTAATCAAACACGCTCAGCTATCTTGTGCACATCTGTACGCTAGGCAATAAGCGACACCCATTTTGTGAGGGCTAGTGATAATAACTGGCTCCTTAAACGTCAGTCGGTTGAGGAGAGCTCGAACCTATGACCCAGTCGTTGGTTGTAATCTACCCTAAGATCTATTGTTTAGTCAAGGTCAGGATGGTGGTGAGAATTGTGCCTATTTAACAATGCAATCGTGTAGTGTCGTTTGTGTTGAGTACTCGCTTCAGGACTACAAGTCATGCTATACAACCTTGAGTTGTGTCTAGTCAAATCCATTATGCACATACGACAAATCTAAGGATCAGAATGTTTTCAGTAAGAAGTATTCAGTGTTGGCAAGCAGAAAGGCTACAGTTAAACACTTGCTTCTGATACCTACCTATCTTTCAATCTTCGACATCACAATTTACACATTGTGTCATGTTTCATACCTATATATTTGACAATAGTGCACTTCAATTCTCATCATCATCTTCTTCAAAGAAATAAAAACTAGCTAGAGAACAATAATTAAGATAAATTTTCTTCATAATAATTAATTATTTCAATACTAAACTCGATGATCCATGTATGATACATCATCATGACAGGTATTGAAAAGCTTTCAAACAGTATGTCACCACATATATATATATATATATATATATATATATATATATATATATATCATTATTTTGTCCCCTATACTACTAATTTATAAATTACATGTCTTTAATGTAACTGACCAATAGAGACGTACAGTCCCATTTTCTTTCGGAAAAAAAACTAAACACGTTTGTCTCAGTATAATGGAAAAAGGAAAAGTGCGTATGTATGTGTGTGTACGCTAGTACATGCCTTACAGAATGAAATGCTACAACATAACTCTCTGTCTCTCTTCTTTACAAGATCAAATGACCTCGCAAAAATTCTATACGATGTCACATGACAACATTAACACATACACACACACAGACACCACTTTTAATCACCATGATAAATACTCTGCTTTGATCGATCATCATAGAGATTTATGTAAGTATACATAAAAAGGAACATTGACAAACATCAATCAAATCAATATAAACTTAAAGTATCACAGAGAGAAATGTAGTTGAGCATACCTAATTTTGATGGTGTTACTGCCAAAAACCAATATATATATATATATATATATATATATATATATATATATATATATATATATATAAGTAGCAAACATACACATATTTGAGATTATAAAAATACTTTTCTTATAGAGAATAGAAATCTTTTATGCAAGAGTAGTTAGATAGTGGGTTAGGTAGCGAGATAGTCCAAAAAATTGTTGTCATAACTTCATAAACAGATTTAATTGACGATATAATATAACAATAAGAGAAATGCATAATTCGATTTTTTAATGTCAAGTCAGCGCTTTTATATGGTTCAGAGATTTGGTGGCGCGTTACGAAAAGCATTTCCAACAAAATACAGACGTTCATCAACAAATGCCACCTACGCTAGCCACATACTGAACATCAGATGGCCAGAATAGTAAGAATAAGCAACAAGCAACTCACTCCGATTGGCAACCAACCAACCAACCAACAACTTATCTATCACTCAACAAATATGCAGTAGCACGAAGTGGAGATGGATTGGGCATACACTGAGAAGGCCGATTGGGGACATCACACTCCAGGCTACGCCCTCAAGTGAAACCCAGATGGGAAGCGACGAGTTGGGCGTCCCAGCTGAAGGTGACATGGAGGAGATAGTGTGAGGAAGAAATGAAAGCTTGTAGGCAGTCATGAAGCGAGGTTCAAAAGACTGTGGAGAAGAGAGTGGAATGGAGACGTGCTAGTGAAGCCCTATATTCCACTAGAAACCCAAGGGACAAATAATAATAATATTTCGATTTCACCTCGATGTTATTTAGGCGAACACAAGTTGAATTCACATTTGTACATTACGAAAATACGAGAGATAGGAAACAATTAACGATTACCCAGTTTTACCACTGATTTCTTAGTCAAAGTAGGATAGGAGAAAAAACAACTCAAGACCTATGTAGCGGTTCGTGAAACAGTTGATGGAACCTCCATGAATCAAGATCAACATAAGACTGCACAATGATCCAAGTTGCCAGCCATATATCATCTCATATCACCATATTCAGTAACAAGACAATAAAATGAAAGATGAAGAGGGAAAAAAATAACCAATCAAAAGAAGTAGAGAGTGGTAACCCAGAAGGAACAATGAAATGATGAGATTGAGCATAGCGGTCAGGATGAAGATAATATGTGCATACATCTCTGCCAATGACATCAATTCCGAGCCTAGAGTCTCCAACGATTGGTTTCTTTTTTCTCACGTACCAAAACCGGCTAGTCTGCATCGCCCTACATACCTCAAACCAATAGTCAACGACTTCATGCATTTTCCAGTTTGAAAACACTTCGGTGTGATGAGGTAGACGGTAGCTAGGTGGTTACAAATTGCCCAGCCAGCCATCTCAGTTGACCAAGGTTCACAACTGCATCAATAGTCTTACCTCTCTACACCTGACTTCTGCGTTACTCATGTGGTGACATCACGAAACATGGCTTATACTACGAAGGTAGCCATGGTCAAACACCTGAAGCCTTCTCATGTCTTCTACCTTCATTGCCCATGTTTTACAGCCAAACAGAAGGACAGAGAGGACTGTAGCAAAGTACGCTCGACTTTGAATATAAAATCTGAATTTATTTCAACCAACTGCCTTTTGTAACCCGAGGCTCTTGACTTTCCACAAACATGTCATGATTCGTAACCCCGCATCACCTATTACCAAGGTTCGATTTTACCCGATAATTCAATACTCTGAACACAAGACTACTGAAATAAGAATAGGGTTTATTTGTTATCAAATTATAAAGAAAACATTTAGCTATTAAGCATTCCTTCATCTTAAGCTCGATTCCAATGAAACTGAAATACTAAAACTTCAACACCAATTATATCCGCTAATGTATCTCATGTTTTGACAGAGATGATTGTATCCATAGAGTCGATCAATCAGTAGAAGTATCGCTTTTTTTGAAAGATGTCCACTGTCAACTTTGTGTATGTTTAGAGTAATAATGTGGGTTCACAGTAGAAGGGAATTACACGTGAACTATGAAATGTTGCCATAGAAAAGTCATGGAAAAAAACACATTTCATTGGTGGAGAAAATGGTGAATATCCATTGAGATTCGAAAATTTCAATTGAAAAGCAAAGCTTACGGTACAATATGATCAAAGAGTAGCAAAAATAAACTACCTGGAGAGCTAAATTCTTCGATTGAAGGTGGATGAAATTAACTACTTTTCTTTTCGATATGATATTATACTGTTATGCGTTTTTTTTCGTTAAATTTGGGTAACTGTGTTTCCATAAAAGTAAAACGACAAAAGGGAAGCCTTAGTGACAATCCACATGTCGGTGGATTCGAACAGTTTGAATAAGACAGATAGAAAACTGTAATACCAAACAAGTGATACATATAGTTTTCAGGATCCCGAAGAAATGAATGAATTACCTTACAGATACAGCCGCAAACATTGATCAGTACGATACTTCATTCAACCATTGAGATATCATATATATATATATATATATATATATATATATATATATATATATATATATATATATATATATATATATATATATATATATATATATATATATATATATATATATAACTCTTAGATAAGCTGCCTTCAAAGCAATTAGGTGGTCAGATTTCTATATGCTTGTTCTAGGGAACTTGAAGTATCTGCACCCTATCTTGCTGCTGTCTAGTGTTTCGATAAGCGCTAGAGCTGAAACTGCCTTGTACGACTGGATCTTATTGTTGTTATCCATAAGTTTCATGTAGAAGGGAGACGTAACTCCTTGGGATGATATTTTTTCGGCATTACTATCTATGCTCGAATAAATTGCAGTTTGCATAAATCGTATCATCAACTAAGTGCCCCTCTTGACCAACAGAGTTGATAAGAGAGATTCCCGACTTTCAATCATAAGGTCACAGTCAAGAGCCCGCTTCATTAAACAAGGTATAGGACAGTCAGGTCGTATATTCAGTCCTTAAACAACAATTATGGCTTATGGCTTAATGCACGAAAATATACATGGTTACCGAATGTGTTTCATCTCTTTCGTTCGACATTGTGGTGCTGATGCTGCCTTGGGTAAAGTGAAGATAGTCATTATATACATGGGGTTATCTCGAAAAAATGGCGTTGATGGCTTGGCTACCATATGCATGTAGTTTTAGTGGCTTTTATACCAAATGTTGCTCCATTATTGTTTGGTACTCGTTAAATTGTTCGATCTCTGTTAGAAAAAAGGCTCCTATCCAAATGCCTAGATGGTACAAGTACCAAACAACAACTAATAACCGTTGCATAAGAGGTATCCATCATGCCCCAGTGGTCTAGTTATTGACGCTCTGACATTTGAAGTGATGACCACTGGATTCGAGTCTCAGTGGGAATAGCATCAATCACCAGGGTGGGGGTACATCCAGCTGACGAGCCCCAAATTGGACGGAACGGGTGTCTTGGATTCCGTTGCTCGATTATTTTGACTGGGATGGTGAAAATAAGGAGACAGTCGGCATATAATATAATGTGATACTGCGAGATGAAATGAAATCGCGTGCTGTCTACAAGTATTTGTGCATGACAAGTTCTTGTTCTTGATGTTAAGGGAGTTGTGCTAATCGAGTGTTGTCCCTCAAGGGTCCCCGCTCTCTCCATTCCTATTCAATTTCACCATAGATACTCTCGTGGAGGTCTCCCTCTCGTCACCTGATTACACAGACGTCAATCGAATTGCAGAAATCTTGTTAAACCTGGAATACGCAGATGACACAGCCCTGTTAGGTGAATACGCTGACAAGATGCAGAGTCTTCTGAACACTTTAAGTGGCGATTTCAGAATGTTTGGGACGTATTTCTCTCCACCATCACCAAATGCAAATTGTTGCTCCAACATTGGTCATCAATGGTGCCACGGCTAACAATAGACAGCATGGTAGTTGAGTGTGTCGACCACTTCACTTACCTGGGAAGCAGTATCAACCCTGGTGGGTTAGTTGCTGATGAAATCTCTGCACACATACAAAAGGCTTGATTGGCTTTTGCCAACTGACGCCACCTAGGCGTCGCCATGATATCCCATTGTCTATTAAGGGTCACGTGTACTGCACCTGCACAACAGTCCACTCTGTTCTACTATATGGCCATTGAAGGTGAAAGACACGAGAAGGCTTCAAGTGTTTGACCACCGTTGCCTCCGTAGTATAAGCCATATTCCATGATGTCACCGCACCACGTGAGTAATGCACAAGTCAGGTGTAGAGTTTTTAGGGAGTAGAGGTAAATCAGTTCATGTGGTTGTGAACCTTCATCAACTGAGATGGTTGGGACACGTGTTACATATACCTAGCCACCATCTGCCGCATCATATAATGTTGGCTGAAGCAGGTTCACGCTGGAAAAAGGTTCGCGGTGGCCAGACTAAAACATGGCACAAATGTATGAAGTCTCTGACTGTTGGTTGAGCCATGTGTGGTGATGCAGACTAGTCGATTAGGGTCCACGGGACAAGAGGAACCAGTGGTTGGAGACTGACTCTAGGTGATCGGATGGCTAAGAACCGATGTCAGTTGTGCAGATGTATACACACATTATCGTCATCTTAACGACGCTATACCGAATCCCACCATTTTGTCATTCTTCCTTTCTCTCCTTTCGTACTTTATGTTTCTTTCGACTAAATTTTCTTATCTTCATCCTTCACCCCACTACCTTTCTACTTGATGTACTGATATGAGGTGTGGCAACTCGAAGTGTTAAGCAGTAATGCCTGGTCTTATGTTGATATTGATGATGACGAGTTCTTAGACGTGGTTGAACGGACCATGCAGCTGAGTCGGTTTAAGAAGTTATTAGACAAGGTTCAGACTCGAGAATAAATGATCGTACCCTATTTTTTTTGTATCTTTTACTTTGGAACAGCACTACACACGTGATGGACACTTTTGTGGCGTACTGTATGCAAAAGTTGTGTTTTTCCATCGTTGTTATTTGCATTGGCGTCTTCATAGTGGTGTCAAGAGGCACATTTTGCTGGTTGTGTTTTGTTCACAGTTCTTGTTAAAATATAAAGAAAGGATTGTGAACGGTTACAACAAAAGGGAATAAGTACCAGAAAATTTGCTTAAATTCTTTGTTACTGAATTCATTCGAAACTAACCTGCGGATCTCATGAGATGGTAATCTTCCAGCTCCATTTGTAGTAATCTGACTGTTACCACTGGTGCATGAACTGCCAGATGTAGACTTATCAGATGAATTGGTACTAGGTAGTGGAGACAAAGGAGCTCCACTAGATAACCCGGTGATACCAGAGAGTGCAATAGAATTTCTGGGGTTAGGATTGTCAAAATTACTACCTGTATTACGATTACTTGTATTTGAATTAATTGGTTGACGCCTGCCAGGATATTGTTGATCCCCAGAATGAGGAGCTCCGGATGTTGGTGTTGTGCTTCCATAATTCAGGGTATGAGTACGACGTGCTGTATAAGCAAACAAGAGTTGTAATTAAAGCTAAACAATGAGAAACAGATATCTGTCATCAATATACTATTTTCTGAATCGTAAAAATAACTACTATTAGTTGATATGCTTGCAATTCTCAGTTGTAGTCAATCGCTCTTCCGTTTACATTTGGCTCTGAGTAAAATCATTTTCTGAGAGAGAGGGAGGGAGAAGGAGGGGGAAAGAGAGAGTTATAAGCTCAATACGCTTACGTAAAAACACGCAAAAGCATACTGGTTATCTCCACACCACCAATTTGAGTATAATTATATCATTGAGGCGATTCTCCATTGTTTAACTCGATCGATTTGTTCGACCTCTAATAGCATACGCATAAGAATCCATATACCAATAGAGAACGGACAATTTGATCCAGTGAAACAACGGAGACTCGCAAACACACCAACAAATAGTAATAACTAATACCCGTTGTACAAGAGGTGGCTACCCTGACTCAGTGGCATAGTGAATAACTCTATGGCGTTTGAAGTGATTGGCATGAAGTTCGAGTTTCAGCGGGGATAATATCACCCACTAGAGTGTAGGTACATCGAGCTGACGAGTCCAAAATAGGACAGAACGCACATCCTGGATTCTTCAGCTAGCCACAAACAAGTAAATTTATCATAGTAAAGATAATTTTCGTAGTTACGTTCCGAGTTAAGAGACTCCTAGTTCTTGTCTCAACTTAATCTGATGTAAATATACTTAAATTGATGGTGTGAAAAATTAAGCTGAAGATAACCAGTATGCTTTTGCATGTATTTACATCAGCATATTGAGCATATAACTTTCTCTCTCTCCCTCGGAAAATGATTTTACTCAGAGCCAAATATAAACGGAAAAGTGATTGACTACAATCTTTATTCCTTCGATTATGTACATACACATAAAGTGTGGCTAACACTTAATGATTCGGTAAAGTTAATAGTAAGCTATAGAAAGATAATTATTATGCATGAAGTCGACTAGTTTGATGATGAAACGCAACATTCACTTCAGTGATTTGGATGTACTTGTTTCGTTTGATGAACAACTCAATTAGATTAAATGAGTAACTTTTAGTGCATGTTTGTTGAGTAATTTATTAGAATATACAGTAGAACACCACTACTTAAACAGATAAACAGCAAACTTCTATTTGTCCATATACACTACAGATTACTTCGTTTGTAAAAGGTTGTTCAGTGTGTAGATCCTTCTGAATTGCTGAATGAAATCTGTTGCTGTCTAGTGTAGAGTAAATTCACTTGTTCATTCTGTTCTATTGTATATTAAGGACAAATATGGTGTAAGGAAGAACAATGCTATTGGAAAACAATAAGAGTAAATGTGTACTTAAAAACAGAAATTAGGGGTAGTATTTATCATGGACTGATATAAGTTAGGGAACCATTGAAAGTCTGGGAGCACTGGACAGCTGTCTCATCCTACTATGGGACTCCTCAGCAGTACGTACACACGACCCAGTTAGGAATCGAACCCAGGGCCTTCAGGTTACACGGTGAACGCGTTAACCAATCAGCCACTGGGGTGGGTTTTCAACTTCTGTCAGTTCGCGATATAGTGCAACTATCACCCAAGGTCTTTTAGTTGGCATCCACTTCCCTTCCAACTGGTTGACGCCACAGGTTACGGTTTCGCATTAGAACTTCGTGATATCCACCTGGAAGTATATCACTAATGAGAACTATACAATAGTATATTTTTGAGATGAATGGGGGATTTTAATTTAGGTCCTGGGTTCGACCTCTAGCCAGGTCGTGGGTGCGTACTTCTGAGGGGCCCTATACTAGGAAGAAACAGCTGTCCAGTGCTCCCAAATTTTCAATGGTTCCCCAACTGGTATCAATCCGTGATGAACACTACCTCCAAATTAAAAATCCCAATTCATCTCAAAATAATACAGAAATTAGTCAATGTAGACATTCGATAACTTCATGTTTTATAGAAATGGAAGATTAAAACAAAGGTGATAATGATCATAACAAAAATGAAGCACGAGTTTACATAATCTGAGGTGTTACTCTTTGTCATTGAAAAGAGATGAGAAGATTGCGTGCGTACGAATAGGAGGAAACTAAATATCAATGTATAGAAATATTAACGCGAAATATAACAATGACAATAGTACAAAGAAGGATAAGATAAATATTTTTCCATCATTTATCGATCAGTATTTGAGACTACACAACATGAAGCTAGTTACCCTCCAGTCACCAATCAATGTACAACATAACCATTCCTACAGGGGGTCAATCACAGCCTAAATAACTTAGTTGTTACGTCAATGAAACATTAGTTCCATTGAAGTTGCAGGTACGCTTTGCTGATGAGTGTCAAAAGCACGTAACCCAGGCCCAGGCCTTTCCGCCAAGCCGGATCGTTTATACCCATGTGACTAAATATATAATTACGCAAAGAAGTGGTCAGACTTGGCAGCTTCCTATTAAACTGTACTAATACCGTGAAGGGTAATAAATTTTAATACTGTGATGAAGCTTCGAACGCTAGTTTTGAATTTTACTACCAGTAGTTTTGCAGACATAAATCTTTTGAACGCTGAAGTTAGACACCTTATTTTTCTTCGCCTAAAAGCATTTCCTCTTCAGCTATCTTTAGAAACTTGGCATACGTTTCGTACCTGTGAAATATAAAATAACTTTTCAGAACTAGTCTGCGACTACTCCCAGTTTAAGAATAGGGAATAAAGCGGTGAGATGTGTTAACCACTTCCCGAAATCTCAGCAAGGATTCAGAAGGCCCGTTTAGTATTTGCCAACTTGAGTTACCCCTGGCGTCGACTTATGGGATATCCGACGACCTATTAAAGCACCAGAGTAAAGCACTACAATCCGTTCTATCGTGTTATACAGCTGTATGACAAGTGTTGAAAATGAATAGATCATGTGTTTTTGATCACAGGAGTCTTCTTAGCCCCGGCTGCCTACGGTGGAATCATCATGAGTAAAATCGAAGTTAGATGAAGGATACTAAGCGAAACAGTCGATCGATATGGTTGTGAACCTTCATCGACTAAGATGCTTTGGAGGTGTCGCACATATCGAGTCGCCGCATACAACGACGTATAATGCTAAAAGTTTAGTCAGATTGGAAGAAGGCTCAGGGTGGCCAAACTGAAAGGTGGCACCAAACCGTGAGTTGTGTAGGAAGGTTTAGACTAGCTGGTTGGGGTCGCTGGGACGACAGGAACCAATGGTTAGGGACTCTTGATGATGTAGCTGAAAGTCGGTGATAGTGGCACAGATGTATATACTCTTTGACGGCTTCTAAACCATGGGTATTCTTACTAACCTTCATTTGTAAAATCTCCTCTCCTTCCATACACCTTTATCGATTTTGATCTCAATTACTTTCTATTCACCTCTTCTTAGCATGTTACCATGAAGTGTCACAACTTGAACTGATGTACTTCTATGTGAGGTGCTACGTTGATTTCGTCGGTTTATGGTTACTTCCTTACTCCTAGAGCGAAACATCACAGTACGGATTAGATTTGCTATGCATGTAACAAAAACAAATGGTTGGAGATGTATACGCTGAACGACTATAATGTTTTGCCGGAATATACACAATTATGAAGTGTGACGGGAAATTACCAGAAATATACATTGAGGTAAATTGTTCTCAAGTTGTAGAGAATTATTTAAAGAAAACTATGAATAGAATAATATTTAAAATGAACAAGTCACGTAAAGTTACCCATGGATGAATTAGAGCTTGGTGAGACTTTTGAATTTGTACTCAAGCCGGGTGAATTAATTGGAACAGGTTTTCTCTGACCAGCCGTAGTAGGACGAACTGTGCTGCTTCCTGCATCAATACTGATTCGCTGACCTGGCACGTTTGGATAAGCTGTAAGGCCACCACCACCGACTACAGGAGTAGCCATTTCATCTGTGATACCTCGTAATCGTGCTAAAATTCGGCTAGATTCTTCTCTACCAGGACGATCTGAAGCACGAACAAGATCACTTCTCATCAATTTAACTGATTCAGCATTACTAGACGGAGAGGATGTTTCAATTGCATTGAGAGCTGTATTATAGTTAACATTTGTATTTCCACTTGACGTTGAATGTGTGTTTGTAGTTGCCAGATTGACGGGTAAAATAGGACTTATTGTACTGGTACCCGAAGCGCTGGGACTTTCCGATCCAGAAGCACACGCTACGAAGGAGTTAAGATAAATAGTAATTAAAACAATATCAAAAGCTAATATTGTTGCTTGAATTATCCTGCCGTCAAGTGGACCGAATCGATCGGTCTCTGTTGGCATTCTGCCTCCTGCACGGATGCCTCGATATTGCCTGTGTCTGAGTTATAATATTACTGGTGGATACTGGCTAACAGTCGAATCCAGGAGGCGCGTTTCGTCCTATTTGGGACTTGTCAGCTGAATACACCTGCCTCTCAGACAGGGATGTCGTTCGCACTAGGACTCGAACCCACAACCGATTGCTTCAAACACCAGAGAGTTATCCCACTAGACCATCGAGTCACGATGACCACTTCTCGTGCAAGGGGTCTAGTTTTAATGTTGTTGCCTGTATTATCCCGTTGTTGAGTGGACCGAATACAAGCAATCACCTATCGCACGAGTGACCATCATGATTCGGTGGTCTAGTGGATAATGCTTTGGCATTTGAAGCAAACCGTCCTCAGTTCAAGTCCTAGTAGAAACAATATCACTCACTGAGAAGCAGTACATCCAGCTGACGAGTCCCCCAAAGGACGAAACGCACATCCTGGATCCCACTATCCATTATTCATCATATAAAAAGCTTTCTAGCATGATAATATATATCAAATAAGTAAAAGTGAACTAAAAATATGATTACATGGTGCGATAATATTGACAGGGGGTTTGTTGTTGGCACCATTGTTTACTGTAGTTGATGTACCAGGTGGTGTTGTGTTTGTAGAACGTGTACCACCTCCAGAGGTGATAGTAAATTTTGAGCTTGAATGTGCATTTTGAGTTATAGGTGCAATATTTGCATTTGTCGATAGCATAGAGGATGCATCATCATCTAAACAAATATTTGAGGTATGCTCTACACTGGTTGCATTAGTACTTGAACAACTAACACCACCAGTTGTAATTAATGGGGTAGTTGTAGGAGTTGGTGTAGATAATAAATGATTACTTTGCCTGCAAATAAATAGAAAAAAATTATACTATTATTACTATAATAAGAACTAAAAATGATAATCAAATATTGAAAAAAAAAAGTGTCATAGCATATTGAAGTAAATACGTTGTCCCGCAGCAAACTAGATATCAAAAAGTATCACCTACTTTATTCAATCCTCCCTAAGAATATATTTAGTATTTTCCAACTTATTTTATTACATTACAAACGAATATACTTTTTCAGAGGTACTAAACAGATGAATGGTAAAAAACAAACTTTCTTAGCTGCTATATGCATATTCATAGACTAGGCAATGAGCTACACCTATTTTATGACAATTAATGATACTATCTGGCCTGCTCAAATCTTATATAGATGGAGTAGAGCTCAAGCCTGTGATCAAATGGGTGACAGTAAACTGGCTACACTTTCATGCATTGATTCCTAACATTTCTTGGAAGCTAGCCGAACACAGTCGAAGAATAATGTAGTACATGGATACTAACGATAGAGTATAATTTCATATTAAATAAATTTATTTGATGCAACATACAATGAGACAGCATTACTATTATTACTATCGAGTAATTTGGCAGCTGCTTCAACACTACAGTTTTAGTGCTGCAAACCTTTATCAACCTTTCAAGTGGAGACAAGAGTAAGTAAGACAAGGTTGCCGTGTATTATCACTGATCATCTTCATCATCGTGGTCGACTGAACTGAACTAGATCACCCAACAAACTATGAGGAGCGAGAAGAGGAGTGTACGCTGGCTAGACCGATGAAAAGACCCTACAACATTTGGACTTCGCCTATGATGAATTATGTTTAATGTCTTGTCGCACAAACTCGAATATATACAGGTGAAAACCAACAAGTCGGCAGAAAAGGCGAGGCAGCGAAGACGGAGCCGACTTCTGGTGGACGTAGAGAAGACAGAGGTGATGAAGATAGCCAACAAACAACAACAACAAGCATTAATCACCATCAACGGAATAAATCTGAACGAAGTTGTCTTTCACCTACCTACCTGCCTAGACAGCATCGTTTCAACTACAGGCGGGCAGTGGCGACACAGATGACGATGTCAAAGCCAGGATCGGAAAGACAGCAAGACAGGCCTTCATTAGTCTGAAATAATCAGTGTGGAGATCTACTGCACCGCACTGCACGGGACTGCACTCAGCAGAAAGCCTGAAGAACATCCGGATTTTTAAGATTAATTCAGTCTAGTAAGTCAGTGCTTCCATATGATGGTTGAGAGTTGGCGCGTTGCATCAAGCATTTCCAACAAACTGCAGACATACATCGCATGGACAGCTACCGCCTACGCTCACTCGATACTGACACTGAAGATCAGATGGCCAGAATAATGAGGATAAGCAACAAAGAATTCTGGCTGGCAACGGACCAACCAGAAACCCATCACCCAACAAATATGCAGAAGAAGGTGGAGAAGGAATGGACATACTCTGAGAAGATGGTTTGGGGACATCACGTGCCTGTCAGGCCACCGACTGGAAGCCAAATGGGAAAGGACGAGATGGTCGTCCCATGGTGACGTGGAGATGGTGTGAGGAAGAAATGAAAGCTTCTGATATGTCGTGGAGCCAGGTTAAGAAGACTGGAGGAAGGAGAGGGAAATGGCGACGTGCTACTGAAGCCCTTATGTTCCACTAGGAACCCAAGGGACAAATAATAATAATAATAATAATAATAATAATAATAATAATAATAATAATAATAATAATAAAAATGAATAAGTAAATGATTAACCTAATTTGGAATGATGTTACATGTTTTTATCAGGTTACACTTAGCTTTTATCCATCTTAACGGTGTTCCAGTTAACAATCCACCTCGAGGTAGATGATATGAATGCAGCTCCGTAATTAGGTCAATACACTTAATCCGTAGAGGTTTGTGACATTATTAATCATACGCCTTAAAGGGCAGGGTATAGGATAGGGTTTGAACACAGGATCTATCACTTGGAAGCTGAACATTTATGCTGATTACTCAAAGTGAACTGGCATGTATAACACATATAGTAATCACTTGAGTTACTGCAGCTTCAAAACCTTATCAACTGGATCACCATCTTTATACTCTACGCTTAATCTCCACACCTGCCATAAACTATTATTTTGAAGCATGAAGTCACTAAAGGTTGATGATCTCATCTAGTAATTAGGTAACTGGCTAGTTAAATATCACTTAAATAACGAAATGCTACTGTAAATGGATGAACACATTTCAGTCAATATACAATCAATCCCGTCGATTTCTCAACCTGAGATCGATTGACAATTTCCAAATCGTTGCTAACAGCTGAACTTTATCGATTAAGGACTCACAAAAAGAATCATCGGTCCATTAAAACTTACACATGGTGTGTACATATAAAGAGGGGACTATAAAAATCTTTACTATTGAAATTACCTTAAAGAAAGACTTGAACCATCACGTGAACTGGTATCAAGAGAAGAACGTCTTCTGTCAAGGAGGAGATATGTAGCCATAATATCATCAAAGTTGCCTTGTGTTAAAGACTTTTCTATTTCATCTCGACTAAAACCCATATTGACCATGATTTCAATACGTACAGGATCAGTGTAGTCTGGTTCAGGTTCAATATACGGAGATAGTACATTGTCTTCATAACCAGTATTCATCCAACGATCCTTCATCACCATCTTAGTTAATAGTAAACACAGAGGCATTTTTATAGCAAACTTTACTCAGTCTGTTGTGATGCATAATATAATAAAAACTAGCTGAATAGTTGGAAACCTAGAAGCACTGGACAGCTGTTTCGTCCTTGCGTGAGATTCCTCAGCAGTGCACACCCGCGACCAGGTTCCGTGGTCAGCACGTTACCATTAAGTCACTGGGTCGGAGTCTAATGGTCCATATTTCCAACTTCTGTCAGTCCTGGTGGCCGTGAGGGCAGATATCCAACGATGAAATTGGGTGGCGGTCGCGCTATGTCGTGAACTGACAGAAGTTGGAAATATGAAGCATTGGATTCTGACCCAGTGGCTCAATTCTAACGTGCTGGCCATGGAACCTAAAGGTCGCGAGTGTGCACTGCTGAGGAGTCCCACGCAAGGACGAAAAAGCTGTCCAGTGCTCCCAGGTTTCCAATGTTCCTCCAACTGATGTCAGTCGATGATGAATACCAACTTGAAAAATTTCTAAATCCCCATAAACCCCCAAATTCAATTTAACTAAATAATCACACTAATTAAAGTAAAATAATCAAAATTACTAACCTCTAAAGTGTATCGTTTACTTGGATTAAGGACTAACATTTTCTTTAATAAACTTTCACAATCCGTTGACATATAGAAAGGGATACGATATTTACCACGTAAAACACGTTCACGTAATTCTCGAAGTGTTTGACCATCGAATGGAAGAGATCCACTGACTAATGTATACAAAATAACACCCAATGACCAGACATCGACTTCAGGACCATCATATTTCTTACCCTAGAAGGTATTTTGAAAACATACATATGTAAACATAAATAAATGATGGCAGTTAGGGACAAATTCACAATTAGTAAGGAAGCCTGGAAAACACTAACTTATCATCAACAATCAATGAACTTCATGTTTACAAAGGATACGTGGATGATACGTTTATAGTTTGTGATCAAAATATGAATCTTGCAAACTTGCTTCATACCTTCAACAACGTCTACTCTTCAACCAAATTCGATCTACAATCACAATCAAATTCAATCTTCCATTTTCTTGATGTTCAACTCCAAAGAAAAGATGATAATTAACTTCGTAGATCGATCTACAGAAAACCTACTTGGAACGGCTAGCATATTAATTTGCCAAGTTCAGTCCCTGGTATGTAGGAAGAGAAATCTTATCCATTCACTTTCCTTGAAGATCAGGAAAATATGTACTGAGGACAGTGTTGACGGAGAACTGCAAATACTTCGATGAACTTTAGCGGAAAACGGTTTCCCACTACGGTTAATGGATAAGAACGTAAAGCCAAAGAACCCAGCTGAACGAACACATTTGGCACCGAAAAAGATTCTTTTGTGAAATCTTGAATTCAAAAATGATATAACTCCAGACATCTTCATGAAACGTCTGTTAAAATCCTTAGGCAGAACACACTTCACCACCAACCTTCAGAGTATTTTCCCCTGCAAGAAACATTTTGGTCAATGTATAAAAGACAAGCCGATGCATTGTGCTGCATCAGTGTGTGTATACCAGTTTACTTGCTCTTTTGGAGTTGAGTACATCGGCCGTACCATACGTTCGCTTGTAAGACGTGTTCGTGAACACTACCCAATCTGGCTGTCAAAGGGAGAACGGAAATGTATTTCCAGTCCAATAACAGAACACCGCGTGAACTCACGCCACTTAGCTCCTTTTGACAGCTTATTCAAAATCCTCTACAGGGTTCTATGAACCTACTCGAAGGCAGTAAGATCAAGGCATTTGTCTATAGCTGAAGCACTAGCGATCCAAAAGTTCACAATAGCGTTATGCGTCCAAAAAGGTAAGTTCAACCTTTATCTTTGCCATGGCCATCATAAAGCCTTGACTGTCATAGATTTAACCTGCACTGTGTAATTACAATTTTATTTTCATAATCCCTTGTTTATTTTTCTACCCTGTCATAGGTTTATCTGGTATTGTGTAATTACATTTAATTTCATAATCTCTTATCTATTTTCCTATTCTAAACCCAAATATGTAATAATTTGACTTCTAGTTATTCAATATATATATATATATACATATTGCCCCATAACCAGAAATAATTCTGAAACGTTTCGGCCCACTGTAACATAAATTCACGAATGTACAGCTTAGTATATGAAATGAAAAAAATTGTCTTCGTTACAACCAAACTTTATCTTTTCTTATGGAAGTTAAATGATAAAATAAAACATTTACTTGAAATAATTCTGGGGCTGCATACGGAGGACTACCACAGAAAGTATCCAATTTTGTACCAGGACTGAATTCATTTGAAAAACCAAAATCAGCTAATTTTATATTCATATCAGCATCAAGAAGAAGATTTTCAGCCTTTAAATCACGATGAATAATATGTTTCTGATGACAGTATTGAACGGCAGAAACAATTTGACGAAATTTAGCACGTGCTTCTTTCTCTTTCATTCGACCATGTGCAACTAAATAGTCAAAAACCTCACCTACAGTAGGCAATGAAGAAAATAACAAATGAGAATATACTAATTATGTAGAAATCATATTATGAGCACTTTAAATAAACGATGTACTAAAGTGATCTCTTATTACACTATCCATAAATAGTTGGTAGTGAGCAAATATATTTTCCGTTTCCCAGCACTAACTTTAAACTAAAAAACAATTACCAAAAAAATAGTACCGTTTTATTCCCATCAAGTAGAACAAATTACAATGACTCGGACCTTCAGGGTACAAAGACCCCGTTTCCAGAACTAGACGTTTTCCGGGCAATTCCGCTCACACAAACAGCCGTATTCTCTACTGTGACCAAGTCAACAAAAAGGATGCAATACGCATATTCATACAATTAAACGAAATATATCATTAGGTTGGAATTCATCATGGACTGCTGGAGGAACATTGGAAACCTGAGAGCACTGGTCAGCTGTTTCTTCCTAGTATGGGACTCTTCAGAGGTGTGCACCCATGACCGCTCCAGCGACCGGTTGGCATCATAACCTCTCATACAGTAACTGCGGCTTATGCCCAAGTAAATAAACACCTGCGTTGGGTTTAGTCACATAACTTCCTTACATTATTTATCCTCGTGGTGCACTTTAACTGGTGTTAGGTAGTTGATGGTGATCGGCAGCAGGGCTTGGACGTAAACTTCAAACTATTTTGTACTTGTCAACAAGCAAAATAGGCAGGTCATATACTTATGCATCTTTCAAGTGAGGGATTACGCAGACAAATTATCAAACTTTAGACGGAAACTTCAACACGCACACTATGTTTGAAAACAAAGTAAAATACAACTGTCCTTCATCACAACTTTATCATTGGCGGTTATATAATACGGGAAAACTAACATTTGTGCTCTGGCTTGCTAAATACGAAGCGTAGCTCTTTTCCACTCGAAAAACAGTGATTTACACAAAAGACGAAACAGTTCAGTCGACAATCAGAGGTAACTTGAAACAAGGAAGGGCAGAAGAGTCAGACGGACTAACTCCTCAGATATACAAGGATGGTGGTAGAATGCTCTTGGTCAGGTTGACGGAAGTGTTAACTAGCATGTAGGAATCAAATATGATCCCTCTGACTGGTTTAAATCACTGACTATTCCAGTCCTCAAGAAAGGTGAGAAATCCTCTTGTGAAAACCACAGAAGAATCAGCCTGACGATCATAGTGTCCAAGATTCTAGGCTCTATAATTCTCCAATGCCTGAGTGAAGCTCACTAACAGCGAGCCCGAAAAAAACCAGACAGGATTTAAACCCGGACACGGATGTATCGACCAAATATTAACACTGCGCAAAGTTCTGGAACACAGTCACGCTTACCCACTGCCGACAATAGCTGCATTTCTCGACCTGAGGACGGCGGCGTTCGACTCCGTTGGTCGACAAGTCTTATGGCAATGTCTCTTACTGAAAGACGTGCCGAGTAAGTACATCACCTTATTAAAGGTACTCTACTCACTCAATCACTTGTGGGCGTGTTACAGCCTATGGTGAGATGTCCAGGGAGCTATACTCATTGAGTGTTGTCCGTCAAGGGTGCCCAATCTCTCTATTCTTATTCAATTTTATCATACATGTTCTTATGGAGTTCTCCCTCTCATCACCAAGTTACACGAACGTTGACCTAATCACACGAGAATTTTCGTTAGACCTAGAATATGCAGAGGACACAGCCCTGTTAAGTGAAGACGCTGACAAGATGCAGAGTCTTCTGAACACTTTAAGTGGCGATTTGAGAATGTTTGGGATGCGGTTCTCACTAACTAAATGCAAATTTTTGCTCCAGGATTGGTCTTCAACGGCTCCAAGGCTAGTAATAGAGAGTAAAGTGGTTGAGTGTGTCGATCACCTCACTTACTTGGAAAATGGCATCAGCCTAACCTTGGTGGCTAGCTCAATGGCCAATGAAATCTCCGCACAGATACAAAAGGCTTGATTGGCTTTTGCCAACTGACGCCACCTATGGCGTCGCCATGATATCCCATTGTCTATTAAGGGTCACGTGTACTGCACCTGCACAACAGTCCACTCTGTTCTACTATATGGCCATTGAAGGTGAAAGACACGAGAAGGCTTCAAGTGTTTGACCACCGTTGCCTCCGTAGTATAAGCCATATTCCATGATGTCACCGCACCACGTGAGTAATGCACAAGTCAGGTGTAGAGTTTTAGGGAGTAGAGGTAAATCAATTGATGTGGTTGTGAACCTTCATCGACTGAGATGGTTGGGACACGTGTTACATATACCTAGCCACCATCTGCCGCATCATATAATGTTGGATGAAGCAGGTTCACGCTGGAAAAAGGTTCGCGGTGGCGAGACTAAAACATGGCACCAATGTATGAAGTCTCTGACTGTTGGTTTGAGCCATGTGTGGTGATGCAGACTAGTCGATTAGGGTCCACGGGACAAGAGGAACCAGTGATTGGAGACTGACTCTAGGTGATCGGATGGCTGACAACCGATGTCAGTGGCGCAGATGTATCCCCACACATATCGTCATCTTAACGACGCTATACCGAATCCCACCATTTTGTCATTCTTCCTTTCTCTCCTTTCGTACTTTATGTTTCTTTTGACTAAATTTTCTTATCTTCATCCTTCACCTCACTGCCTTTTTACTTGATGTAGTGATATGAGCTGTGGCAAGTTGGACCGTTACGCAGTAATGTCTGGTCCTATGTTGATTTGGATGGATTAGAGTATAACATTACCAAACGACTGGATTAGTGAAAAAGTATTTGGCGTGACCTAACTAATGAAGATTTTTGCTAGTTTCTTTAGTTAACTATGACTAACTTGTCTTTTGGACAAGGTGATGTGAAAGTGAACAATTTTATAAAGATGATTTATCTCCAAGATGGTTAATACCACAACGAACACCGGTTAGAAATGCTTTGAATCCCTAAATTAATAGAGCAAATCAAAAAGTTGAATGGAACTGAAATTTAGGACAACTTGACGAAAACTTTTTATAGGAAACAAGCACTGTGGAATGTGTAAAGAGAAAATTTCACAAAGTAATTACTTACCACCGCTGGCATATTCCATGACCAAATATAAAATTTTATCATTGTCGATAATTTCAAAGAGCTTCACAATGTTTGGATGGTCCAACAACTTCATCAGTCTCACCTCTCGAAAAAGCTGATTTCATAAAGGAAACTAAACAGAGCACTTACCTTTTGGCGACTTGATGGGCTCAACTGAGTTTTGTCAATAATTTTGATAGCAACTTGTTGTCCGGTTATAACATGACTTGCTAGCTTGACCTTGGCAAAATTTCCCTTGCCAATAGTTCGTATAAATTTATATTTCCCAACATGAGGTTGGTCATCAATTACTCTCCACCGTAAAGGTCGATTAGGTTCTTGGATGTTTCCATTATGCTGCTGATCTGACCTGGAGGGTGGACGGGGAGCCACAGGGGCCAGGGCAGCAGTGGCCATCGATCCAACGCCAGAATGAATCTGTACAGAAGACATCATGCACTACACTTATTATATAACACATATAAACTGGTTGTAAAATAAAAGTGGTCGACATTACCAATATTGTGCATCAAGTTAACTATCAAACCATAGCTTTTATCACCCATTGGAAATATGTGAGAACAGGATGTGCTGTAGGCTTTTTGTCACATACATGGATAACCCTCAAAATCACCAGTCTCTCTGCCATTCCAAGAAATTTTCAACAGTCAATTCATGTCAATTTGTGATATTAAAAAAAAGGCACGGCATTATTTACTGTGTTGCGTTTCAAGAGTAATTTATTGCTCACAATCTCATCATGGTAGTCACACAATCTTTTTTCTAGGTTCTTTTAGTTCTAAGTCCCTTCCTTTTTGTTTCTGAGACAGTAAAACTTTGTATATACCTAAAACAGGTGCAGATTGAAGATCAATCAATCAATATCAACATAGGACCAGACATTACTGCGTAACGGTCCAACTTGCCACAGCTCATATCACTACATCAAGTAAAAAGGCAGTGAGGTGAAGGATGAAGATAAGAAAATTTAGTCAAAAGAAACATAAAGTACGAAAGGAGAGAAAGGAAGAATGACAAAATGGTGGGATTCGGTATAGCGTCGTTAAGATGACGATATGTGTGGGGATACATCTGCGCCACTGACATCGGTTGTCAGCCATCCGATCACCTAGAGTCAGTCTCCAATCACTGGTTCCTCTTGTCCCGTGGACCCTAATCGACTAGTCTGCATCACCACACATGGCTCAAACCAACAGTCAGAGACTTCATACATTGGTGCCATGTTTTAGTCTCGCCACCGCGAACCTTTTTCCAGCGTGAACCTGCTTCATCCAACATTATATGATGCGGCAGATGGTGGCTAGGTATATGTAACACGTGTCCCAACCATCTCAGTCGATGAAGGTTCACAACCACATCAATTGATTTACCTCTACTCCCTAAAACTCTACACCTGACTTGTGCATTACTCACGTGGTGCGGTGACATCATGGAATATGGCTTATACTACGGAGGCAACGGTGGTCAAACACTTGAAGCCTTCTCGTGTCTTTCACCTTCAATGGCCATATAGTAGAACAGAGTGGACTGTTGTGCAGGTGCAGTACACGTGACCCTTAATAGACAATGGGATATCATGGCGACGCCATAGGTGGCGTCAGTTGGCAAAAGCCAATCAAGCCTTTTGTATCTGTGCGGAGATTTCATTGGCCATTGAGCTAGCCACCAAGGTTAGGCTGATGCCATTTTCCAAGTAAGTGAGGTGATCGACACACTCAACCACTTCACTCTCTACTGTTAGCCGCGGCACAGCTGAAGACCAGACGTGGAGCAAAAAGATTGGAGATACGTTTTTATCTTTTGAATTAATGCCTAGCATTTGCGATAAGAATGACTAAGCAACTGTCCCATGCTCAAGGGAAATTCTATTGATCCTGAGGCATAAAGGGCACAGCATAAAGTTGTGTGACTGCCTAAATATGATTTAACTATGAATATTTTTCGGAACGTCATTCACTAAACAGTAGTCTTATTATCTAGTAAATCAAACAAACAAACAAAAACGAAATCATACCCTACCACAGTACCAGATATAGAATGCACATTATGTCATCATCACCGATACAGGGTCAGAGGTTGGTAATATAACGATCCAAGTTGACATACCTAATACCAACACATCAAGCAACAAGGTAGTAGGGTGAAAGATAAAAGGAAAGTCGACTAAAAGGCGTAGAAAGTAGTAAGAGAGAGGAAGGAGAAATGAAAAAAAAAATGCTGGATTGAGAATAGCGATAAAGACTTGGACAATGTGCAGATACATCTGCGCCACAGACATCGCTTTTGAGCTATATCACCCAGAGTTCCATTCATGCTCAGATTGGATACAGGGCAACAATAGTAGCTGGAGACAAGCTGAACTGTTCCTTGAAGAGTTCCACCCATCGTCACTGCTGTGCATGAATCACAGACATCCGTCTGCACTATATTTTTACTAACCACAAACCTTTTCACCTCAGTTTCCTTAATAGGTCTAAATAACTGTTTACTAGTACTTATCGCCACTGTGTTTTCCACTTATTTAGCATTCACTATCCACCGCTGTTTGCGGTCATTGCTTAGTCAGTCAGTCTACGCTTGACTTACATTCGCTCTTCATTGTACACGGGGTTCAACGGTATGGGATTCCGTAGATATCTCCAAGATATCTTCCCTATTGACTCAGTTCTCACACTTGAGCCTTAGTGTCACCTGCTATTACGACTATATCTCAACGTTTTGCTTTCCGTAACAGAACTGAAAGCTTGTCAGAATTCACCATTCGCAACATCCGAAACGCAGTCATTGGGCGCATAGGCTAATATTATGCATAGGCATCACGTGGTCCCACGATCCTTCCTAGTTTCTAGAGATTCATTCACTGGAACGGCTGTTGACTGGTATCCAGTCGATGAGTCTGCATTCTGCTCTACAATTTAATGCTATGCTCACACCAACGAGTCCATGAGGACTTGCCGTTGAATATCCGAACACTCGTAAAGTGAATTTTGAGGATTCGCAGTAATGGCCAGGGGAGGTCGAGTTAAAAACCAGACTCGTCGACATCAAAATAGGACCAGGCATTACTGCATGAATGTCCACGTTGCCAGATCCATACTCGTGTCCTATATACATGTCTCAAAAGCAGCATACATTCACGGCTTGATACTCTCATCATCATTATCAACATAGGACCAGGCATTACTGCGTAACGGTCCGAGTTGCCACACCTCATATCACTACATCAAGTAAAAAGGTAGTGAGGTGAAGGATGAAGATAAGTGAATGCAGTCAAAAGAAATATAAAGTACGAGAAGAAAGGAAAGAGGAGTGACAAAATAGTGAGATTCGGTATAGCGTTGTTAAGATGAGGATAATGTGTGTATACATCTGCGCCACTGACTTCGGTTCTGAGCCATATCACCTAGGGTCTCCAACCACTGGTTCCTCTTGTCCCGTGGACCCCAACCACCTAGTCTGCATCGTCCTACATGGCTTAAACCAACAGTCAGAGACTTCATACATTGGTGCCATGTTTTAGTCTGGCCACCTCGGGCCTTTTTCCAGCCTGGACCCACCTCAGCCAAGATTGTGTGACGAGGCAATTGGTGACTAGGCATACGTAGTACGTATCCCAACTATCTCAGTCGATGAAGGTTCACAACCTCTAGTTCTGGTGAGCGATGCTTGCTGTCCGATTTGGCGTAGGGTTCGGAAGTTGAAAGCTCCAATATGAAATGAAAAAGAGATGGACTCAGCAATCTTGTGCACGTTTTTGTAGTCGGCGATGAGCCGCATATTATGTGCGAGACAATGATGCCACATGACTGCCTAAACTTCACAAAAGGTAGAGCGGTGTTCGTATCCATGACCCATTAGTTGAGTCAACTCCCGAAACGAAGGAGTCACAGCTCCTATATGAAATCGATGGCCAGGTCTTGAGAGACTGTGGAGATGGGATTCATTGGTTAAGGGAGATGACTTCCGACCAGTGAGTCATGAGTTCGAACCCCACCCGGCCCAGTTTGGGCACCCAGGTAATATTATCAATAGTCCTCACACAATAGGTGAGGCTCATCGCCTACTGCACGAATGTGCACAAGGTTAGTGAGTGTATTTCCATTCTTAAGAGACTAGGAATGAGGTTTCGACGGCATTGATCGTAAGAAGTTGAGAAAATCTAAAGAGGTTTAATACTGGTATCAGGAGGTGAAGGCAAAGGATGAGACATAGTTGAGGAGGACATGTTATGTTTGGGTATATCTTGCCTGCTAGTGGAAGCATGCGGGCGGTTGACACTCCCCTGCTGCCCAAACAATGGAAGTTGTTTCCGTAGGGTACCTGAAAGAGTAAAAGATTTGCGTGACCGCAGAGCCCATGGGGTCTTTGTCTGAGGCCTGTCACACATAGCCTTTTGAAGATGGGAGTATACAGTTTTTAGGGCTAACCTTTTCTAACCCCACTTCTGATCGGGAAAGTAGCATCAGCATGGTACTGCTCACCATCCGCGGCAGACACCTTACTGCTGTCACATCACATCCAGTTTGCAATAAGAATTCACCCTCGGACCCAATAACAGCGCAGCAATTAACACTACAACGGTAACTGCTTTTGATCTTACCATTATCCAACAAAGTTTTCCGGGATGGTAGGACCTCGAAGGAGCATAAGTTTGAGCCGTTGGGTCACTGTGACATGCAAGCTCGACCATTACATCAAGGTAGCAGCTGTCGGTTGGGTTTGACGGCCATGTCACACGGTCGTATAATAGGACAGAGCAAACTGTAGTGTAGTATACTCGTCCTTTAATAGGTCCATTGGGATTACATATCATGATGAACCATCGAACTAAGCTTGGTGGAGCGCTTGTTTATTGAGGTCCTGGCATACCACAAAGGTCTATTGGGAAGTAGCCAGACAGAAGACAGTTGCATCATAATGCAAATATCTACGTTATTGATAGCGTTCAAGGGTGAAATCGTATTGTTGGCTGGACAGGTATGTCACAGCAGTAGGATGTTTACGGCGGATGACGAGTAGTATCTTCCTGATACTTTATTCCATAAGAGAAGGGGAGCTAGAAAAAGTCAGTCCTAAAAACTGCACATTCCTTCCTACCCTGTCTTCCGTTACTGATGGTATGGGCTTTTCTTGTTCGGCGTTTAGACAATTAAACTTTACATCTTGAAAATATAGTACGTGATAGGTTTCAAGCAGATGTCCCATTAGACACTGTGGTCTCGCAGAACTAATTACTTTTGTCTGTCAAGTACCTGGTGGCAACAGCTTTGCGGTGTCAGCAGCCAGGAAGTATCAACCACCACCACATTTCCAGATAATAACTGGAGCCGTGCTTTAAACTAAATATCAAGGCTTTTAATGTTTACATTTTTCCCAATCAGACATGCCTAGTTACCTGAAACCAGCATCATACTTCAGTGATGAATGTAGTTTTCATAAGACAGGTGTACGGAACGCAAATATGATTATTCGAATGATAGAGGCGTATGAGAATAAGCAACTTGAAGACAAAGATTCGTGCGAATATTCAAGCTTAAGAATACGTTAAAGAGTGAATACGTCTGAGCCTTGGTCACCGACTTTATGGTATTTCATCAAGTCCTTAATTACTGATTCCCACAATCTCTGGGACCTCAGCTAGGTAGTCTACATCTCCCCCACACGACTCAGACCAGAGGTAACGGACTACACTTTGTGCCTGATCTTGGTCTGGACATCCTGAACTCTTTTGACCTAATCCAAATTCTTTCTTCTCGTACTTTATATTTCTTTTGACTGCATTCACTTATCTTCATCCTTCACCTCACTACCTTTTTACTTGATGTGCTGATATGAGGTGTGGCAACTCGGACCGTTACGCAGTAATGCCTGGTCCTATGTTGATAATGATGATGATAATGAATCCAACTTTGCCTAGTACGGCACGTTCAGGTAAGCGGTGGCTTGGTGCGCACGGTACAGTATAAGTTATCTCAGCTGACTAAGGTTCATGGCCTCATCAACTGCTTTGGATTTCTTGCCTAGTATCCGCCAATTCTCGACATTGTTAACATGGTGATCCCAGCATAACGAAAAAGCGATTCAAGCATACTGAAATAAGGAGTTCGTGGGGAATTAGTGTTTCTTCAAGTTGGAAATCATCATGGACTGACATGATGAATGCAAACTTCAAAAAAGATTCCAGTATACACGAGCAATGTTACGAAGACACCTATAATAAAAACCATGCAACCGTTTCAAATCTTCAGACTTAAACGGCTGTTTCACGACCGTGGTGCTGTATACGCATCCTCTAATTGGTAGTCGGATATCTCGCAAGCTAATCCCAGAGATGACTCATGCTGTCAAATATCATACAACCTTTCTGCATCCAAGTTGAGATTTCGTCAACAACCAACCTGTTCGGGATGATACAACTCCTCAAGTAAGTGAAGTGAAGTGGTCAACACATTCCACACTACTTCACACCCTATTCTTAAACTGGGAGTAGTTGTAAACCAGTCATAGAGCATCGTTTTACATTTCATACGTGCGAAATGCACGTCAGCCAAACATACCTAAATTTATCCTCAAGGCCCACAGAAGACCCTGCATTCTGTCAGCGTTCTTCATGAGTAGGATGACGTCGTCTTTGCACTCCAAGACAACTTGATGCTCTCCAGAGTGTAGGTTAATTTCTGTGAGTTCAGACGTATCTAAGGCTATGGCCATTTATACATCAATAACATAGTTGAACAGGGTTGTTCAATTTAGAGGTTTGTGGGGATTCATTTATTGATTTCAGGTTGGTATTATTCATGAAGTGACATCAGTTGCAGAAACATTAGAACCTTTCCAGTGCTCCCGGGTTTGCAATGCTTCTCCAGCTGATGTCAGTACATGGTAAATACCAATCTGAACAGGAATGATTACAACAAGAAACTCATCATTATCATCAATATCAACATAAGACCAGGCATCACTGCCTAGCGGTCCGAGTTGCTACAGCTCATATCAGTACATCAAGTAGAAAGGCAGTGAAGTGGAAGATGAAGAAGAAAAGAAAATTCAGTCGAAAGAAATATAAAGTACGAAAAGAGAGAAAGGAAGGATGAGAAAACGGAGAGATTCGGTATAGAGTCGTCAAGATGAGGATAATATATGTGTACATCTGCTCCACTGACAATGTTCCTGAGCCATATCCCTTAGAGTCTTCAAACACTGCTTCCTTTTGTAGTCAGGTGACGAGAGGGAGAACTCCATAAGAACATCTATGATAAAATTGAATAAGAATAGAGAGATTGGGCACCCTTGACGGACACCACTCAATGAGTATAGCTCCCTGGACATCTCACCATAGGCTGTAACACGCCCACAAGTGATTGAGTGAGCAGAGTACTTTTAATGAGGTGATGTACTTACTCGGCACGTCTTTCAGTAAGAGACATTGCCATAAGACTTGTCGATCAACGGAGTCGAACGCCGCCGTCCTCAGGTCGAGAAATGCAGCTATTGTCGGGCGTCGGTGGCACTTTCGACCGATAGCTGCTACTTTGACGTGGTGGTCGGGCTTGCATATCACAATGACCCAACGAGCTATGCTGGTGGAGCACTTGGTTCCTCGAGGTCCTACCATACCAGAAAGGTTAGTTTGATAGTGGTTAGACGAAAAGCAGTTACCGTTGTGGTGTAAATTACTGCACTGTGGTGGGGGTCTGAGGGCGAAGTCGTACTGCTGCTAGTTGGGTGGGGTATGACAGTAGTAAGGTGTTTCCCTTGGATGACCAGAAGTGCTATTCTGATGCTGCCTTCTCAGTGGAAGGGGGAGGGGTAGAAAAAGTTGGCCCCAAAAATAACACTCCACCATACCCCATGGTCTGTCGGTGCTAGTCCTTTGTCGTTTTTTTTTCGACCGTCCGGTTCCGAAAATACAAAAGTTCAAAATGATCATACAGAGAAGACTACGTGTGAAAGGCCTCAAGCAGATATCCGATGGGCTCTGCGGTCACACAAATCTCAACAAGAAACTCTAGCGGACACCACTAATTGTCGTCAATTCACATGATAACTCTTCATATGTCCATACATAGCTGTACGAATTCAAGTGCAGTCTTGATTAGCGTTACATACTTTCTCGGTACTCCTTTTACAGTCAGTCACTGCTAGAAAACTGCTCAAGAAAATGATTGTGGTAAGTCATGACTCAAAGTCTGAGAAGACTAAAGGGAAGGGAAGTGGATGCAACTCCTAGGGTAGATCTTTTCTTACCTCTCCTTTCGACAAAGGACGGTATCAGCACGAACTGAAGGCTATCTATAAAAAGCTCCTAATTGCTGTCACACCGAGTCTAGTAAGTAGTGTGACTTGGCTCTTCGACATTCACTGCAAAATAAGATTATAATTCAATCCGTGGAAGGGACTTATTCCAATTTTGTTGGCTGTTTGTCACACTGCTGTGATATCCGACTCTCCAAACTAAGGTGGATGCGAATAAATCTGATCAAGTTAAATAACTTAAAAATTATGGATACATGTAACTTTTATGTTGTCTCTTTATGTGGTCGGACTGGTCGTAACTTAAACACTGCAGAAATATGGCTATGATTTACAGTAACTGAACAACCAGCATTAATGTTCAATTTTGACAAACCACATATATTATCTCCCTCTCACGCTCAAACGACAAGTCGACTTGACCTGGAATATACACTTAATTTAAGTCATACTAACGAATTTAATTTAGAGAAACAAAGTGAGCAGGTGAGGTTGGGAACCAAAATCGAATGGAGTGGTTGAAATATTCTGTGTATCATGCAAAGTCAATCCTGATATGTGGAGATGATTAGTATGGAACAAGATGAGGGTGATATTGAGGGTGATCAGACCAAGCATGAAGTAACCGATTGTTGGTCTGAGACGTATCTGGAAGAGTAGAATGTCTGCTTAAGCTCGGAATGCAATGAAATAACTTGTGACATGCCTCCTTAAGTTAAGTGGACAGTTAGGTAATATGTCCCGAGTTCAAATCCTACTCCACTCACTTCGACTGGGACAACTATACAGTATCATAATCACTGATAATGCTTCCGGTTCATAGCTTGACACAGACTTGTATAGGGTGGAGTTGCATTGAAGTGAATTTAAATGTCTTCTTCACTTTTCCTTTCACAACCATAATTTAACTAGAAGGTGCATTTTTGTTTCCAAAATGTACTATCTACCTTTCAGTAGGTACAATATACCAGTTTAGATAGGAAGGTGAATAATATCAGTACTACAATATAGGTGCCTCAAGGAAACAGTTATAAATTATTTTGAGAATACAAACTGATAACATAAACACACGGAATCCGCACAAGATAACTTGACAGTATTCTACTGATTACAAATGACGTTCTCGTGTGCAATGATCACAGTCATAACAGATCAACTTCATCGATTATTGGCATACAACCGACACCGGTATCTCAGGAGTCCACACAATCGATACACAAACATCATAGAATTCACTGAATCCGTCTAAGCAACCATATGTAACTTACTACACCAATTTAAGAGCAGCAATCGTCTCTTTCTGAGGGTTAGGGACACCACTTGACTGTTCAAAACTCGGGAGATACGGTTACATTCAGACTTAGTGCCCACTGGATGAACACACATCTGTAAATAAAGTGGGATGGGTGTGGACCATGTTGTACGAAACGGATGTTTTTAAAAACCAATAATTGGTTGCCACTTCTTGGTCTAGTCACTACCAGCCTTCTTTCAACCCATTCTTATCCCAGTGTTGATGGTTTAATGTTACCAATTTTTGGCAGTTATTTCTATTGTATTTCTGTTTGTCGACAATTGATACGATAGGAAGTGTTGAGAAAAGCAGTTCAAATGGCTTCCAGATTTTTTTTCTGATAGTCGTAGCCTTGAGTATTATGAAAATAAATCTGGTACTAGCATTAGTACTAGATTGTAGGCTAGATACTACCCGGTTGCTAAGATATATGTGGAGCGGAGTCTGAACCTAGGACCCATAGCTTCAAAGTTAGATGCTTAAGCTAGTGAGACGCATCTCGGCAGTTTGGACCGTTGCTACAGCCACACAAAACTTCTTAATTAAGCCTCTAGTCATCCCTGGTCATCTTCGAACATTAACATTTCATAGCATAGTGAAGTCATAATAACAAAATACAAGACCACTAAGTGGATAATTATTCAACAACTCACACCTCGGAACACGACAGGTGGGAATCTAGGGTTTTTAAATATGTGTAGTATTTCACCTAAAAACCTAGATTCGGATACAAAAGAATGATACATGTGATCCTGAGGACTTGTATGAATCAGGAAATTAAATCCTATTGAAGAACAGTGCTGATCGACTACCAAAGGGAGCTGAATATCTGCAGCGTAACAGAAGTAGCTTGGCAACATATGGCAGGTGTACTGAAAGCCGTAATTACCGGTAAACAGCTTTTAGGTGTTTCTCAAAACAGTAGAGACTACAAGTATGAGTGACTATGGTAACAGTCAAATACACTTAAACATCCGATAAAAGGTTCGACTGAATACAACGAACACTAACTTTTACCCTAATACTTGGGAACTTGCACTTAAACTTGGTGATTATCTTATCTGAGTGATGCCGTTAAGAAACACTATAACCACTACTACGTAATCACTGTGTCCTCGCCAACTTCCCCCCAGTCTATCAGAAAGATAATTTCACACAATAAAAGCAAAATTTGAAAACCAGATTAGGTGACCACCACTCAGAAATTCATTGACTCACTAAGTAAAGAAGTCCCTATGGCACCTGATGGATAGCAAAAGTTTGTGTGATACGGAACATGGGCTTCCAAGGATAACGAAATTCAATACACAGTTCTACGGTTTACACTTTGATGAATGTCGATACCTGATCTACGCTTTAATTATATAGGATAGTAATAAAGTATTATGTGACGACGTAACTTTTTAGAGAAAGCAATATTACATAACGGAATACCGCATAAAATAATGCACTTAACGTCGAATATGGAGCAAACATTAGAGTCAGCTATTGATATGAATCATTACCTTTAAGGATTGAGTGTTAATCACTAGATTTCAAAGCGGGAAACCAACAACAGTTGACACATATCGTCTAAGAACAGCGCAGACATGATAAATAAGTCAGGTCATGAATGAGCAAATTTTAAACTATCAATTTAATAGTAAACCCCAAAAAACTTCATTTAAACCATTTAAAAATATTTTTGTTTTAACTAATTAAATACCTAAGCGTCAATACGGAGAAAACGCCACTTATTGATTATTTCTACGGACAGCTGTGATCACCAGTGAGTATTTGAAAACAGATGAGATTAGCTTTGTAACTTTGAAGGACCATCGCCTTCCAGTTTCTATTTTTTTAACTAAATGCCAGTGTTGCACAGAGTATATGTAAAGAACAGCTCAAATATTTTCTGCTGTCCTATCCGCTTGGGTTTCAAATGATTGCTAACAGAAAAAGCAAAAGCTTTTAGTTAGCCAGCTTCCTTGTTTGGTATCCGCTAACCACGAGTCTTGCTTGGCGTTAATGTATGTACAAAGGAAATGAGAAGTATATTTTTTAACTAACTAAACTGTAGTCAAAATATAGATTCAGAATTAGTGTTTAAGTATAGGAGGCTGGGAGCCTATAATAATCCTTTTTCACTAAATTTCTGTGCTTATCCAATCACTTTCGGAACTAGTTAGTTGATGATGCGGACACCACTTCTTCTTGGAATCTATTCCAGGCGTTGATTACTCGATGCGAGAACCAGTACTCTGCGTAGACTATGTTCGTTCTTTGCTTTTGTAGTTTCCTACTGTGTCCTTAGAGGTGTTTCGATCTAGTGGGAAGGAAAAGAGAAGATAGACCTGGTCCTAAGACATTTCTCGGATTCCTGAATAGCATGATTACGTTCCCCCTCTGTCTGCGGTAGTACAAAGTGAAGAGGTTCAGCTCTTCAGTTGGTCTTCTTAGGGGAGGCCAGCCATCGCAGGGATCATACGAATGGGTACCCTCTGAACTCTGTCTTGAAGGTCTGCGTCACCCTTCAGACAAGGATTGGCCACCTGTGTACAGTTTTCTAATTTAGACGTAACTAAGGATGTATATAAGATGGTGACATGTCATCACTTATCTTCGTTAGCGTTCTGTGTAATACCCACAGTGTCCCAAAACTCCGAGCTGCTACCAATCGACAGAGTGCCTTGGTTTTGATATCATAACTCACTGTGACTCCTAGATCATTGTGGGCCAGTGCTGACGGTAGAGGAGTCCCATCTATATCGTAGGTGTTGTGTGTGCCCCAAGTGCATGCTTACACATTTACCTGCATCGATAAGCACCAGCCACTTCTCTGACCAAGTAAACAAGCCGTTTAGGTCTGCCTGAAGCTGACATATATCCCCATCGTTCCTAATTTCCTGCCAGATTTTTACATTATTAGTATAGAGAATCATTGGGAATTTCGTGATAATTGGCAGCTCATTTACGTATAGGAGAAACAGCAGGGGATTATTGACGCGACCGAAGCTCTAGCCAAACCGTTTTCCACGTCTAAGATTGTCAGATAGCTGGTTATAAATTATGTATTTTAAGTCTCGAAGTAAAGGATAAACAAAAGAGTTTTGATTTTACTCATGCTTACAACGCAAGTGGTCATCAGTTTGGGGACTAATAGGTTTTAATAAAGTAATGCGGAACACGTATAGGGAAAGAATTCTTAGACTTCGTATCTCTTATAGGGTAGAAGTTACTGAGACCTCACTAACCGTACAATTTGTTGGGTAGATTCTTAGGTATAGAAGCTTGAAATCTGCTCGTGTGGTCTACTTGTGGTGTTCCTCACCTCTTTCTGGACTTTGACCTCCAGACATTCTAAAAACCAGACAGCTAGCTATAGTTCCTTTCTTTCTGTTTTAGCTGTTTTTTGTGAACTATCAGGGTTCACACAAACTCCCAACGACAGATGATGTCCGCTTGCCCAGGATTTCCGAAATATTTGTATGCTGCCGTTAAGGAAGATAGAAACATCACTTTGGTCAGCCTTGGTCTAGGGTTGTCAATCTTTTTAGGCATCCTTGGGACTTCCTGGGCTTCGTTATCGATGAGATTCATGGTCTTCTTTGGGAATTCCCATTTATAGCAATCACAGTAGATGTCCTGGGAAACTGGGTTTTCGTCCATTCCTTGTGCTATCAGATTCTTAACCTATAAATTAACCTTATAAGTATTATCTGGGAGCTTCTTAATCGTCATTCTCTGGGAGTTTGGGATGTCTGGTAGGATGCTTAACTCCTTCTCAGAGTTTAGCACGCAGAATGTCAACAAGCAAGACAATCTTAGAAGACAGGGCTTTACCCTATTTGTTGAATGGAAGCCTAGTGAAAGCCTATCTGCTTCTAAAGGCCTAATGTAGTGTAGCTTCATTTCGCTGAATATATTTTCCCAAATAACCCTGCTGTTCTTACTCTGAAGGTTATTTGGGAGATAAGAATCATCCATCAGGTTCATGATGATCATTGAGTCGTCTCGAGTAGCGATGCGTTTTCGTAACTTCTGATGACCGTTAGGTGTGTTGTTTAGCTTTTGGTTTTTCATCTCTTTTAGCCTCAGATGCAGGTTACTCATTCCGTTGTTTGACATGCTTGTGAGTGTTTTGCATTACCTGCAGTCCGTTCAATTCCACTGCAGCGTTATTCTTGGCCTGAGTTCTTTTTATATCTGGAGTGTTTGTGGTTCTCCTTGCCCTCAGAATCAGTGGAGTTAATTGGAGCCAAGAGTCAAAATACTCTCAGCAACTACATGAAAATTTGTGCGGTAGGCAACGAACCACACCTGTTCTATGGGGGCGAGTGATGCCATCTTGCTGCTCAAACCTTGGTAGGTTAAATGGGGTTCGAACCCATGACCCACTGGTTTAAAGCCAACTACCTAAACCAATGAGTCAGCTTCACCAATTCATAGAATGATATTCCCATCATTTTAGTGGACAATTATTCATTGACTCTCAGGAGAAAAAAACATTCATTTAGAATTTTTAAGACCAAAACAGTATACAATCTTATCTTGTGGTGCAGTCACACCGATCCCCTAACTCCGGTGCTGACATGAGATGAGCTTCCTTGATGGTTGCGCAGTAACACCAGGTCCTCTGTTGATCTTGTCTGTTTGTCTGGAATAGAAAATAAAATTTTTGTCGTGCTTAATGGATGTCTATACTCCGTCTTCGACGTCCTTACCATGTAAAATTGTTGCATTCCGTGTCTCATCGGTTAACGACAAGATATTGCTAAGGAATTTTAGGATTGAACTTTATTGGACTACGAAAGTGCACCATAACTTCAATCAAACAAGCTTCCTGCTGTTTTTAAATGACTTGAGTAATACTTCCGTTTTTTGGTTTTTGAGCTCTAGATTCTTTGGTACTACGCGCTGCTCTCAAATTCCTCAGTTTCACAGTAGCTTTCTTGTATTGTTGACGTTCCCAAGGATATCTTACATTTCAAATTTATACACATGGTAGTGCCGCATGCCGCCTGGTTCGCTGAGTTCAAGATACCCAGTTTGCGTTGAATTCTTGCA
Organism: Heterobilharzia americana; assembly: GCA_944470555.2. NCBI lineage: Eukaryota > Metazoa > Platyhelminthes > Trematoda > Strigeidida > Schistosomatidae > Heterobilharzia > Heterobilharzia americana. Next base: position 2,389,224 of record OX104128.1, on the reverse strand, counting down.
AGCGTCTGGAAACTAGTGGTCACAGGTAACACACTGCATACCATACTGGACAGGTTGACAGCACCCCTGTCTTTTACACGTACTGTCATATGAATATGTAGTAAAAGAAACTTAAACGTATTCTGGGAGAGCATAACCATAGCGTTAAAAGTTGCTGCCTTCGTTATTCATTATACGTTAACGTAATGCTGAACTATGGTTTGGTATGAGTTTCTCACTTCCAATTTTTCACCTTCAAGCAGCACAAAATACAGGAAGTCGTGCAGTGCACAGCGCGTTCAATGATCAGATAGAACTTAATTTCTTTCAATGTTACCGTACGCGTCTTTAAATGATACAGGAAATACTTATGAGTCTAAAAGTGCAATGGATTGCCGTAGATCACTTAGCTAGCAGTTTAGAGATGGCAAAAATGGCAGAGTAAACATCTTTTGCATCCGATAGTCTGGTATTCATATTTATGGCACATTTTGAAAAGAATCCACATATTTGATACTTTTGTAATTGATGACTATGTTTTCTCGTTTATTTTGGTTTCAGTTGTACATAATCAGAAATTGGTGATGTAAGTCAAAGTCGTCTGCGAAAGTATTTAATTGCCATTTGGAATCTCTTGGCTATTTTATAACTTGACTGTAGTTTTGTTGAGTGTCAATTATTGCTAGCGATGAGTGTTCCTCATTGATGAAATCATTTTCTTCAACTTTTCGTCAGCAAGGTTGCCTAATTACAGTTCTAAAATTTTTGGGACCAGTCCATCTGCAGAAAATGAAAAAAATTCATCGAGCTAATTTTGTTTGCCAGCCTGCAGACTAACAGATACCGTCTTAGAGTATTGGTTAATATGCGGCAAATGAAAGGAGAGCAAAAACCCTTATTGAAGTCATTCACGCTGTCATAAATAACGTAGGATCCAGGATTAATGATTCAAGCTGCCCTGATTCTCATCGAAGTGAAAGAAGTCAAACTAGTGGAAAATGGTATCAGGAGTTGTTAAAAGTTAAAAACAAATATATGCGATATTATGTGTGTGCAGCTAAATAAAAACTACAAACCAGTGTCAACATGCTATTTTTCTACTAAGTGAGCCATTATGAAGCCATGCGAAAGTAATATTTTATGGAGTATGTGATTTTTCATTAGGTGCGTATGACCATTGGAAACTGTAATAATTCGAATTGCTTCGTACGAAAAATGTTGTACTTCTGAAGACTACACATTGAAACTTAGGTTCAGCTACTTTATGTTACATAATCATGTAATACCATGACTCCCTAAACACTACACTTGGTCTATGACATAGCGCAAAAACTTACGCACGCTAATTTGGTTGCATTATTAAATGAGAGCTGTCTATAAGACAAACATGAAAGTTTTTATCTCTTTTGGTGTTTTTTTACAGATTAGTCATATTCAATGCTCATATATAGAATATCTGCATCTGTATACTGTATCAAATGTTTGATCCGCCGCAACGGTGTGTACACTAAAACGTTAAACAACCCGAGATTTCCGTTTTCTATGTATCCAAAATGTATTGATTTCGGAGTCATCAATGTAGGTTAGCTTCTGAAATAGTGTTCTTCGTAGTCCAGATGGAATGCGTTTTACGATCGTCAGCTGATTAATTCCGGTCGATGCAAGTTTATCCTTCACGATGGTCCACCTTACGCCAACGGTGAACTTCATGCGGGACATGCATTGAATAAAGTCCTCAAAGATGTCCACCTTCGCTTTAAACTTCTTTCTGGTCACTCCATTGAGTACATTCCGGGTTGGGATTGTCATGGCTTGCCAATTGAACTTAAAGCCATAGAAAACTCAAATATATCATCAGCAAATGAAATTCGACGGGCAGGTATCTTAATTTTCCACCATATTTTTACTTGTAGCCTCATCCCTAGCCCAAAAATTCATTGGAATACAGAAAAATTCCTTTCAGGAATGGGGTGTTATAGGATCGTGGAATGGATGCTATCATACTATGGACAAACGTTTTCAGGCGGTTGAGTTAAAAGCATTTTCGGATCTACATTCAAAGGCATAAACTTATTTCAGTTGATAACTTTTCTCATAGGGTTTTATTTTCCGAAGCTCCTTACCCGTTTACTGGTCCACAGATACAAAGTAATTTCTAGTACTTAATGTACATTCATAAGGTCTGCAATAGCTGAGTCAGAGCTGGAATATAATCCAGAGCATAAAAGTTACTCAATTTACCTGAAAGTCAAATTAACAAAGTACAGTTTTCGTCTTGGGAAAAATGTTGACAGTAAGTTCTGTTTAAAATAAATTTTCGATTTTCAGAGGGCTCCAATGTATACGGTATAGTTTGGACTACCAACCCATGGACTGTATTTTCCAATGAAGCTATAGCATATGATTCAAGTGCCACGTAAGTCTATAACATTGACATCCTTTCAAGTCGTCCGCTTCGGTTGTTACACGTGATGGAAACGTAATTTACGTTCTATGTTAGGAGTTATCTGTTCCTCTTTATACTGCATTTTTTTCACGTGGAGTTGTAGCTCATTAATCTACGCGTTGTACCCCCAGCTACTTAGTCACCCTTTCATTATATATAATCATTTAGTATCACCTGTAAGGGCGATAGTTTATTTTACTATGGTAATGACAGAATAATCTATCCTTTTTACTTTCGTCTCTTCCTTTGCCTTCGCTTCCTCATATCAGCACTAACTCTGCAATTTCCTTCAACTTTTCACCCCTGGGACAATCGCTAGCTATCGGAACCAGCGAAACACCAATCCTAATACCGTGCTAACGATTTCCCGTTAAAGCTTTCAACGTTCAAAGCTTGTGCCAAATCAGAAAACAGACATCTCTTGCTGGAACTTTGGAATCCAGAGCCGCGGATGTATGCTGGATTTCTGAGGCACGTATACAGATCTCACATGTGGTTATTAACTTGACCTCACCTGGTTGTTGTGATGAATCTTCAAAATCCACTCTATAAGTGTCCTGAGATTCAATGACTAGTTCTCTTGAAATTGCTGGCGTAGGCATCGCATTCAATTGTAAAGCAGACTCCTCAATTAGACGCCAGCCAACAGCTGTCTATGAGCTGTTTTACTGAATGGATTTGTAGAGACTGAGAGGTATTGTGGGACTAGCTGATGCCTATCCATAGTCTTAGCCTATACACCTATGTGCAGATAATCCAAAGGGTGACATCCATCGAAAGCTATCAATTTCGCTAAAGGAAGCGAAACGTTTAGATTTGATTATAATAACCGGTGACTTTAACTGTCAGATAGGAAAGCTTAGCCAGTGAGAAAGGGATCTTCGAAGTATGTGGTGAACCTCATGCCTAAGAATCGACAATGGTGGTCATCTATTGTAATTTTTATGTGACAGTTACTTGTTTCTGGCCAGCACTAACTTCAAGCATAAGGAGAGACAATCTTTCATAGCATCCGCCGATATCAAACCAACGATACAGACATAGATAATATTTTGATTAGTCATTGTTGGAGAGGATCAGTGAAGAGTTGCTGCTCTTTCTCGAATACTTGTTTGGACTCTGATCATGTATTAGTACGGGCACATGTATATTTGAGTGTAGAAGAATGATAATGAAGCCCGTGTGTGTTGGATTTGATTATGATGCGAAGTCCATATATAAGGAGGAGATAGCTAAGCATCCATCTGAACGTGACAACAATGCTTATCCTGAAGAAACGTAGCGTGACATCAAATCTGCTGTAGAAACAGTCATAAAGACATCCAAAGATTACCAGAAGCCAGTGTATTTCCACAACATCATCTGAAGTGATTCATTCCATCTGGTTCTGAACACAATCAAGAATGAAGGCAATTTAAACGTAAATTGACCATGATTCATCACAGTGATCGCGAACATTGGTGAGTTGCGAAAGGAAGAGAGATAGAGAAGTCATTTGGGTTAGGTAATATCTGGCAACTTTTTAGGCTTATTAAGAATACCAGTAAAAATACTATGATGAGTGAGGCCACCACTGAAAAGGATGATAACCTGATAACCTCTCAGAACAGACGACTAGAATGTTGTGGAGAACACTTTGAAGCCCAGTTCAACTGGCCCGCAGCAATGCTTCAATCGCCTAACATCCAGCATGAACCTGAACTCTCCTCGAAGCTGAAGTGGTTGTTTCTAATCTGAAAATGTACAAAGCAGACCATACGTTTTTAAGGATGAAGGTGTGAAAGTAAGGAGAAAAGTACCGGAGATACTAGGTATTGTATATGAATTATAAGTAGTCCTGTCGGACTGGTCTACTTCACTGACTATTCCTACTTGCACGAAAGGAGAAAATTTCTTTTTTCGACAACCATAGGGAATCAGTTTCACTAATATTATGTTTAAGATCCTTTTTTCTATAGTTATCCGATACCTATTTGGAGCTGGAAACACAGATATACTTACCGGTGGCCTACACTTCTCATATTTCTTGACCTGAAGGCAGAATTTGACTCTGTTGACCGTGAGGTGTTGTGGCAGTGTCCAACTGAGAGGAGAGTACTGAGCAAGTATTTAACGCTAATCACAGCTCCCTACTCAGACTCACGCAGATGCTTATACGCTTATGGAGATTTGTCATATGGATTGACGACAACTGGTAGTGTCTTCCAGAGTTGCCAATCGTTATCATTCTTGTTCAAGTTCGTTATAGATGTATAAATGAGCATAGCCTTAGATACGTCTGAACTCACAGAAATTAACCTACACTCTGGAGAGCATCAAGTTGTCTTGGAGTGCAAAGACGACGTCGTCCTACTCATGAAGAACGCTGACAGAATGCAGTCTTCTGAGGGCCTTGAAGATAAATTTAGGTATGTTTGGCTGACGTGCATTTCGCACGTATGAAATGTAAAACGATGCTCTATGACTGGTTTACAACTACTCCCAGTTTAAGAATAGGGTGTGAAGTAGTGTGGAATGTGTTGACCACTTCACTTCACTTACTTGAGGAGTTGTATCATCCCGAACAGGTTGGTTGTTGACGAAATCTCAACTTGGATGCAGAAAGGTTGTATGATATTTGACAGCATGAGTCATCTCTGGGATTAGCTTGCGAGATATCCGACTACCTATTAGAGGACGAGTATACTACGTTGCAGTCCATTTTGTTCTGTCATGCAGGTGAGTAACGTGGCTGTTTGAAGTGGATGATATGAAAATGTTTCATGTTTTTGATCATAGCTGTGTTTTTAGAGTTGGTGACCTGTGATCGAATCACTATGAGGTTAGTCGAAGTCTGTATATGCTTTTGTGGATGAAATTAAAAAAAAATTAGTTTAACTCAACGTAATGCTTATATTTGTGTACTACTTATTGTGCATGGGGTTATGATGATACCTGGTTGTCCGGACCATGGTAAGTGTAAGGGGATTCGATCTGGGGACCGGATTAGTCAGAGCAGAATACTGTCGATCGTACATTTTTCATATTGGAATTAGCTTTCACTTATCTACAGTCTTGACTTATTGTAGATGCTGTGTAATCAAATAAAACATTTAGTGAATGGTTATTCAAAAACTATTAGACAACCAGTTGATTCTTGTTAGTGAATGAATGTACTGTTGCATTTTTTTTCTTGTGTCTTAAGTGATTTAACAGTTTTCTTTGCATCTAGATTGATTTGATGCTTGTACTTGGCAATCTATATGACTAGTTTAGTAACACTGACTAGTGTAATAATAGGATTTCGTTGATGGTTTAACTGCTGAATACATTTATCATAGTACCGGTTAATTGATATCCACACAGGTACTACAGAATGAGTTGCAGTGTGGCAATGGTATCTAGTCGAAATATTTATACTTCAGTCTTGTTGAGTTACCCATTGATTATAGAAATTTGTTAGTGGATCAAAGTTGTTATAGTTAAGAATATGTTGAATCATTCCAAACTCATGCTGCTTTATTTACAGAGTCTGAATGTAACCCTATCTACCGAGTTTTGAGTTGCCTAGTAGTCTCTCTAATCATCGGAAAGAGACGATTGCTGCTCTTAAGTTGGTATAGTAAGTTTCATATGGTTGCATAGATGGATTCAGTGAATCCCTTAATGTTTGTGTATCGATTGTGTGGACTCCTGAACAGTAATAGTTAACGATTGACAGCAGATTGTTGAGATGGTCCAACTTGAATGATTCGTACATGAAAATCAAAAGACTAGTGATCAAATGAGTTTTATAGTGTCTCGAAGTGAAAACCCTTTATAAGCGAAACTGGACCATATTTAATAGAGTTTACAGTAACCTTGAAAGAGAACGAGTGATTAGTACATTCAAAGAGCCAATCAAAACACTAGCGGGTTATTCTAAATGTGATCAATGTTCAGAAAAACGAACGCGAATAAAGCCAGTTCTTTTGCAGAAATATCCTTCTATGTTGAAATGCAGTTTTCATCAAGCCATGATATTTAAAAACAGCTGAAATGAACCCATCTTGGATCAAAGGGTTGACAAGTGGTCAAGCAATGATTATTGCTTTCGAAATGAACTGTCTATTTAATAATTGATTTATTTAAAGTAATGATGGATAGTAGCTAGCAGTGGAATCCAGGATGCGCATTTCGTCCCATTTAGGACTCGTCAGCTGAATGTGCCTGCCCCCCAGCAAGTGATGTTGGATGAAATGCGCATCCTGGATTCCACTGCTAGCCATTATCCATCATTATTATATATATATAATTAAAACATAGGCAATATTGAGGCATCCGTGCAGGAGTCCATATACCATTAGAGACCGATCAATTCGGTCGAATCAACGACAGTATAATACAAGCAATAATACTAGTTGGTTTATTTATCTGTAAATCATTTCAGCTGAGTTTTCATCATACCTATAAATACATGTTCACTTTTTTTAAATCTACCGTATCAGGAGTTCTCACTTTCCATTTCATTTCTTACCAGATATATTTTACTTCAAAGTCAACCATCGGGAGACATCTACTTAGTCGGTAAATACTTTTCCGATCGCTTGAAATCTTTTTTACCCGGTGAAAGAATACACCAAGTCGATGAAATACTAGGTAGTCAAATTGTAAAATTTAATTTTTCTCCCTTTTAGGTGATAATCTTAATGGTTGTTTTTATAGTCATCCAACTCGTCCTTTTGCTTATGAAATACCATTTTTGTCCAGTCCTCATGTCTGCAAATCCATGGGTACTGGTCTTGTGCATATAGCACCTTGTCATGGCAAAGAAGATTTCGAATTAGCTAAAAAGCATAACTTACCATTGGTATGTTCATTATATTAAACTCACTTGTTTTGTTAACATCCAAAAGAAACACACTTCATAAATAGGAAAGTTGAAGTGTGTTAATCATCACTACAGTTGTGTACAGTTCTATATTTCAAGTTGTGATTTATCTTAGACTGACATCAGTTGGAGGACCAAAGGAAACCTGAGAGTATTGGACAGCTGTTTCGTCCTAGTATGGGACTCCTCAGCAGTGCGCATCCACTATCCCGCCGGGGGTCGAACCCGCGACCTCTAGGTCCCGTGGCCAGCACGTTACGATTGAGCCACTGAGTCAGAATCCAATGGTCCATACTTCCAATTCCTGTTACCTAACGATATAGCACAACCGCTGAGGAGTCCCATACTAGGACGAAACAGCTGTCCAGTGCTCCCAGGTTTCCTTTGTTCCTCCAACTGATGTCAGTCTACGATGAATAACAATTTGGAATATTTCCAAATCCCCACAACTCGCTCAAGATTCTATATTTGTTCATTAGATATGCTACGCAGTTGGCATTATTATTTTAACTGTGCGAAGTTTCACATAGTCATACTAACTTAATACGACTATAGTCGAAATGACATGACTAATTTGTGTTAAGAACCTTATCCATTGGGGTAAAAAAGAAATAATACTAATAGGTGAACATTACTGATGTTTGGAAGACAAAATGAAAGTTTAAGCTGTAGTTGGATTCGAACTAGCAGCCACAGGGTTTTCGGCCCAGTGCTCTATCAATCACCACTTAGTAGTCTGCTAAACAATGGCTATCTCAGATAGTTAGAATGATGATTAATGATGTTCATGTACTAGAATAAGAAAAAGCACACTTGTCGAAAACGTTTACCCCAGCCGTTTTATCGATAAAAATATGCTAGAAAGAGATGCTAAACCGGTCATTCACTTGCTCTCAAAGAAAAGATTGTTCATGAGCGTAAAATTTCAAGGTGACCTAGTATCAGATGTACTGAAAAATCGTGCATGCTGATCAATCAATCGAACTTCCTTCGCAGCAAGACTTCAGTTGACTTTTACCAGCTATAACCTATTTTCCGTTTGACCACCTCTATGTGCATCTATCTGTTCACCTGCTCTTGTAGAGCAACAGTACATTGGCCGTAGCGAGAGATTGCTGTCAATACATATACGAGAACATGTTCCTACTTGGTTTTATAAAGGTGAAAGAAAGTCTGTTAGAAGTTCGATTCTAGAACATTTGATTAGTTTCTGTCACTCAATAAACCCAGACAATGATTTTACAATTATTTATCAAATTCGCTCAAACCTTCGACATTTTTTTCTTTTTCAACTTCTTAAAACAGCGGAGGCTTTAGCTATTCATAAACTAAAACTTGATCTATGTGTACAAAAGAAGTATGTACAGTCACTGTTTTTATCATGGTCATAACATTTTCCCACCTTATTAGCTTCCCCTTCTCTCATTTGTTAATTCTCACATTATGTAATTTCCTTTTTGAATGTTTAGATATTTCATTCAAGAGTTGTATTCATTCCTTGAAAATCATCTTCAGTATATCTTAATTATGATAAACAATAGTCACCTAATCAGTATTCAACTTTGTATTGGAACAATGGATATTAATGTGATAATGATCCTTACTAGACATTATTCAGGCTTTTCGACATCATTTATCACTTCCCCGCTAAGTTTTAAAATATTATACATCCATTTGATATTTTAGTCAAATATGCACCTTTTTTTTAATGAATACTTTTCAAGGATTTAATAAAAGTTTTATTCATTTAGAAATTGTTTGTTGATGAATCTGGTTGTTTCACCCCTGAAGTTGGTTCAGAATTATTAACAGGTCAGGAAGTGTTGCGTCAAGGAAATACTTCAGGTATGCTTCAGTTTACTAGTCAGTTTTTCCTTTAATTTAAATTATGCTTTGCTTCTTTCTAACACTTCATCTTCAAACGCTAATGTAGGTATAGTTAATACAAAAACCTTTGATTCGCATTTCCATCTCATTCAAAACTCCCCTTCAGTCCTATTGATAACAACGACAATAATAGCGGACACAATGAAGGACCTGTCTATTAAACAAATTATATTCGGCGCTAATAAAATACTACAACCTTAGAATGATTGTCTTTTTAGCAAAGATTATGTTTTTGCATCTTCCGCTTTCTTTTCTCGATTCTGCTTATCTCTGCATAGCACACCTAAGACACTTTCAGTGGGAATTTGAGAATGTTTGGGATGCGTTTCTCATCACCATCACCAAATGCAAATTGTTACTCCACAATTGGTCTTCAACGGTGCCACGGCTAACAATAGAGAGTGTACTGATTGAGTGTGTTGACCACTTCACTTACCTACCTGGGAAGTAGGATCAACCCTACTTTGGTGGCTAGCTCAGCGGCCGATGAAATCTCTGAACGAATATGAAAGGCTCAATTCGCTTTTGCTAACTTACGCCACCTATGGCGTCGCCGTGATATCCCATTGTCCAGTAAGGGTCGCGTATACTACACCTGCACAACAGTCCACTCTGTTCTACTATATGACTGTGAAGAATGGCCATTGAATGTGGAAGACATGAGAAGGTTTGAGGTGTTTGACTACCATTGCCTTTGTAGTATATGCGGTATTCCGTGGTGTCACCGAACCACGTGAGTAATGCAGACGTCAGGTATAGAGGAGTTTTAGGGAGTAGAGGTAAATCAGTTGACGAGGTTATGAACTTTCATCGACTGAGATGGTTGGGATACGTGTTACGTATGACTAGTCGCGGATTGCGTCATCACACAATGTTGACTGAAGTAGGTTTAGAGTGGGAAATGGCTTAATGTGGCCAGACTGAAATGTGGCACCAATGTACGAAGTGTTTGACTGTTGGTTTGAGCTATGTGTGTTGATGGAGAGTAGCCGGTTCGGGTTTATGTGAGAATAGGAACCAGTTGTTGGAGACTGAGTGTATGTGGTATGATTGAGGACCGATGTCAGTTGTGCAGATGTATAGAGACATCGTCATCTTAACGAGGTTATGTCGAGTCTTACCATTTTCTTATTCCTCCTTTCGTACTTTATATTTCTTTTAACTGAATTTCCTTATCTTCATCTTGCACCTCACTGCCTTTCTACTTGATATGAGGTGTGGCGACTCGGACCGTTATGCAGTGATGGATCGGCTGCATTATGTACTTATACGTATTCTTGTGAGTACTATGTACTATAGTATGAATACTGATGTCTCCATTAACCCCTGAACCCAATATCTCGTGTTTCAGCTTCATAAACAAAGAATCATTTCAGTTGAATGTTTCCTTATCTAGGAGACAATTAAAGAATTTCACCTCTTTGACTAGATTTAAAGACCAAAAATCTTTGGATTCAAATATTCCAAGCTAATCGTAGACACTTTTGAAATTTATATTGGAGTTTTGTTGTTTAACTGCCTAGACGTTTAACTTTCCACTATCGAATTTGACACGCTAAACAGTTTCGTTAATCCGTAATACAATAAGAATGGTGTATACAACTTTGTACATGAGTGTACACATGTCGAATAAATTTTATTCATGGTTGTATTGTGTTCTCTGATCTGGGTTGTTCAATCGTGAAGCTTTCATCGTCCTTATAGACGACATCATCAGCACTAATTTCAGAGCTGATGATGTCGTCTAGAACGATGATGAAAGCTTCACGATTGAACAACCCAGCTCAGAGAACACAATACAACCAAGACCATCCACTTAAGCTACAAATAATCTCCACTATTTCAAAATTTTATTTATCCTTCTAGGTAATAACTTCTAATAGGTGCATAAAGTTTTCCTAGAGTAATTATCAAGGTTTACTTATTACATAGCTAGTTTCCTCAGAATTTTTTGTTGTTGGTGGTCTTATCCTTTATATTTTGTTTTATTTAGCTATCGAACTACTTAAACCAATTATTGTACATAAAGAAGTAGTATCTCATAGTTATCCTTATGATTGGCGAACAAAAAAGCCTGTTATTATCCGACTTTCAGATCAGTGGTTTATTGATACGAAAAAGATTTCACCATCTGCTGTAGTGAGTGTCTTTTTTTCTACTTTTAATATGTTATTTAAGGTGATTTGTTTACGTTTTTATTAGGGCTACATTACTCATATTGTATGGATACATATCTTATTCTAAAAAATTCATTTTTCTATTGGTGCCCAGTTTTTTTTTTAGTTGTTTTTGCTCTAACCTATTAAATAGTTCTGTAAAAACGAAGAAGTATAGTGATAATTGTCATCTGTTTGTAAACTACACGTATGTATTTACTTGAACCTTTGACAGCATCCAGGAGAAGTTCTAGAGAACACTGTCAGACATGGTAAATATTTGTAGGTCAGGGTATGGATGTTCAAAGTGAGTTGTTCTCTGACCTAAGGTTTTAGTTGCTATGACCTCCTAGCTGAGAACGACTTACTATGAACAAGTCCAGTTGTACTTAAGTAACTAAAGCAGGCAGTGATCTCAGTGCATAGAAAGGAAGCAACCTGTTGTTGTACCGAAAGATGCAGTGAAACAGTATGTCTTTGTACTAGATTCTGGAAGCCTCATCCGATTGAAAAAAGACTCAGCGTGATCAGGGTGACATCTAAAGCTTAGATATTTCCAGTAACCGTTATCGTCAAATTGTTTATCGTCTCAAACAACTTTATCTACTTTGATATCACTCCTTTTTCTATCCACCTATTCTTTGTGTAATACTGTGAAATGTGGCAACTTTAGTTGGTTCACTTGTGTACGAGGTTGTACGTTGATTCTATCTGACTGTCATCTGGTTGCACTGAAAAATAAAAAATTTGCCTTAACGACTCGCTTGGTTGACATACGAAAGAAGACAACACATTAGATTAAGGAATTTCACCTTAGCCTCAAAAAGATACGCATACAGGTGCTGGTCGTTGGTTTTGACATAATGGAAGTGTCCTTGGGACAGACAGATGTTTCTGCGGATACTGATACATTTAACAAAAGAAATATCATCAAGTTATATTCTACCACAGTGTCCAGACTCTACTATTGTATTTAGGAATTAGCTGTGGTTAGCTCAGTGGTTTAAGGAGATGACTATCAACCAGGGGTTACGGATTTGAATACCACTTCACTTATCAAGGTTTGGGCAGCCAGGTAGTATCAATAGCCCTCACCTAATAAGTTTGGCTCATTGCCTACTCCATGGATGTACATAAGGTGGCTGTGTACGTTTCGTTTTATTCTTTCTTATCCTTGTTTATCTCCAGAATCTCACATTCTATAATCAATAGTGTTGCTCGTCTCCTGCTGTTCGGTATAAGTGATACATTGTAAGATGAACTAATTTTGGTGGCTATCGAAAACAATTAAGTCACCAGTTTTAATGTAACCTTAAGTCATACAGTAATAAAACTCCATTACATCTTGATAGCCTTATCCAAACTCTTTTCTATAAGAAGATTCATTCGAACTAATCTCAAGTACAATAAAAAGTGTAAGAAATTCAAATGTAGATTGACGCAACGAACCCTATTTCTTAGGAGCTCCCTGATTGGTTGACAAAATCAATTTAGAACCTCGTAGACAAAGGCATCGGTTCAAGACGCTATACTTCACAGTATTCCGCAAAGAACAGGAGGATAAAAAGAGAGTGATATCAAAGAAGATAAAGTTGTGTGAGAGAATAAACAATCTGAAGATAAAGGTAAGTGTGAATGTTCAAGCTTTAGATGTCAAGGAGTGAATACATCTGCGCCACTGTGATTTTCAGCCATTTCACCAAGAGTCCTCAAACATTGATTCCTATCCTCTCGTGAATCCTAGCCAGGCAATCTACATCTCTCCACACAACTCAGACCAACAGTCAGATACTTCGTCGACTGGTAGCAGGTCTTGGTCTTGCCACCCTGAACCCTTTTCCAACCCAATCCAACTTTGCCTAGGATGGCACATCCAGGTAGGCGGTGACTTGGCATGCGCAGTACATGTCCAAGCCATCTCAGTTGACTAAGGTTCACAACCTCACCAATCGTCTTGCTTGTCTTGCCTAGTACCTTTCACATGACCTCAACATTGGTCACATGGTGATTTTGCCACACATGAGCAATGCTACGTAGACACCTATGATCTGAACCCAGCAAGGGCAACCGACGCCACAGGTGACGCATGTTGATAAATCCCAAGCGGACCATCTGTATCCGAGCTCAGATTTCCATACCAACTACTCCATTTCGGCTGATGCAACTTCCCAAGTAAGCGAAGGGGTTGATACATTCCACCATTTCACTCCCTATCATTAAACCTCGAGTAGTTGCAGAACAGTACTTCAGCATCATGCATCTCACAGGTGGGAAACGCATGTCAATCATACACAGATTTCTACTCAATGCGTTCGAAAAACCCTGCGTTTTATCAGCGTCTTCACCTAGCCTAACAGGATAATGTCGTCTGCATATTCCAAGTTAACTAGATGACCTCCAGAGAGAAGGTCAATCCTTATGAAGTTAGACGTCTATGACGAAGTTAAATATGAACGGTAACCGTGGGCATTCCTGCTGGATACCACTAGTTGTTGTCAGTTCCCTTGACTACTCTCATTCAGGTCAAGTAATGTGGCAAGCGTCGGAGCAAAAGCAAACGACATTAAGATTGCATTATTAATAGGTAATAGACGATAGTTGCATGTAGTTTTTAAAGGACACTGAATCGAATGATATTTTACTTATTCAAACGATACTGATAGAAACAAATTGTTAATGCACGTAACATTGGCCTTTTACTTTTCTTCCTAATATTATATTATTATTGTTATTAGTCCCTTGGGTTCCTAATGGAATAAAGGGCTTCAGTAGCACGTCTCCAGTGACCTCTGTCCTCTGAGATCTTTTGAACCTGGTTCCACGACAGCCCAGAAGCTCTCATTTCCTCCTCGCACGATCTCCTCCATGTCACTCTCGGACGTCCAACTCGTCGCTTCCCATGGGGATTCCACTCGAGCGACTGGCCTGACGCGTGATGTCCCCAGTCGGCCTTCTCAGTGTATGCCCAATCCATCTCCACTTCCTTCTGCATATTTGTTGAGTGATAGGTTCTTGGTTGGTTCGTTCCCAGAGCTCCTTGTTGCTTATTCTTTCTGGCCAATATTGGTCAAAGTTAATATGACTTTAACTAACCTGAAGCAATGAGTTTAGGTAGGTTCTCTTGGTTTTTCTGCGACACAGTTTAATGATGGACGGACAAGATTAACTTCAGTCATTTATTAAGTTCTAGTAACTGACTATGTTCTATTTCGACTGATCTCATTCGTTAATGGTTTTAGTATTACTAAGGTAAAGAGGGATTATGTTGATAAGGGCACTTATTAACTTCCTATAATTGATAATAAATGAATTTCTCTACTAATCAGTTTATTAGTGTCAATGTGACAGATAACATCATCGCTTTGTCTTATATCAGGATACCAAGAAACAAGGGGATAAGACGAAAATCAACTAAACCTAAATAGTGTAATAAAAATCGTAGGGAGGGGGGTGGCACAAGTTAAGAAATGTATTTTGGAGGTTAAGATCAGGATAATTACGATTGCATCTACACTACTATGATCGATTTGGAACCATTTCACGAATTCTCTAACGGTTGATTTCATCTGCCTCAATGAAGCTCAAAAAAGATAAATCGTAAGGCAAATAAACAGATTTCAGGATCTACTGAAGGCATATCTTTCATAATTCGCAATTCTCGTGTATATTTACTCATGGTGAAATTAAAGCATTAATTGTGAAGTTTTGTGGTAACGTCTATCTCTAAGAAGAATTGTATCCAATTACTGATGATGGATTACTTAAATTCACACATTTGTCATCGAAGCCTTTGATAACATGTGATGTTTGCCAGAGATTTTCATGATCACTGTTTTCATTCAGATCTTTCAATCTGAAGTGATTGAGTGTGTTGACCACTTCACTTACCTACCTGGGAAGTAGGATCAGCCCTGATGGCTCAGTGGCCGGTGAAATCTCTGCACGGATACAAAAGGCTTAATCGGCTTTTGCCAACTTACACCACCTATGGCGTCACCGTGATATCCCATTGTCTACTCAGGGTCGCGTATACTACACCTGCACAGCAGTCCACTCTGTTCTACTATATGACTGTGAAAAATGGCCATTGAAAGTGAAAGACATGAGAAGGTTTGAGGTGTTTGACCACCATTCCCTTTGTAGTATAGGCTGTATTCCGTGGTGTCACCAAACCACGTGAGTAACGCAGACGTTAGGTATAGAGGAGTTTTAGGGAGTAGAGGTAAATCAATTGATGTGGTTGTGAACCTTCATCGACTGAGATGGTTGAGACACGTGTTACGTATGACTAGTCGCGGACTGCGTCATCACACAATGTTGACTGAAGTAGGTTTAGAGTGGGAAATGGCTTAATGTGGCCAGACTGAAATGTGGCACCAATGTGTGAAGTGTTTGACTGTTGGTTTGAGCTATGTGTGTTGATGGAGAGTAGCCGGTTCGGGTTTATGTGAGAATAGGAACCAGTTGTTGGAGACTGACTGTATGTGGCATGGTTGAGAACCGTTGTCAGTTGTGCAGATGTATACAGACATCGTCATCTTAACGAGGTTATACCGAGTCTTACCAAGTTAAACCGTTACTCAGTAATGCCTGGTGCTCGATTGATCTGGAAGGATGATGGATCTGTGGCTTCTTGAAGAAATGTCGCTTGCTAGTACATTCTCCTAGTAAGCACTTAATTCTATTACTAGTTTGTAAGGGCTGGTTGATTGATTTTAAAGTGCTATTCATCACTTTTGACATTAGCGAGAGATCTGTTGAAAACCTAAGAGTTATTGACAGCTGTTTCTCTGTCGTCTAGGTCTCTTTAGAAGTACACACTTACCCCTACCAGAGGTCAACCGTAGGATCTTCAGGTTTCATAGCGACCACGTGATCATTTAGCCAGTAGGTTGTGACATCCAATAGTTCATAGTCTACTACTTTTGTCATTTTGAAATATAGCTGGAATATCATCTTATACGATTAGTGAGTATTTTTCTTCACAGTCGATTTGGATGACTTCTCATTAGAATTTGAGAAAATCGGTCTGGAAATATATGACTATTGAGCAGTAAACAGATTCCCTTTAATTATACGCTAACGGTGAGAAGATTAGGTATCTTAAGATACATCAATATTTTATTTTGTCAAATGTTGATTAATGTGATAAAATCTGTTTATCTGTTTATCAAATAAAGCGCTAGGAGGAGGTATGTTACATTTACCGAACCACTGTACCTAATCCAATGTTCACTAATGATTGAGGTTGTGACGTTGCAGCAGGTGCCATTATTCTATCTATTTTAGCTTGTAAGCAGTATTGAAGTCAGATGAAGGATACTAGGCAAGACAGGCAAATCAGTTGATGATATGAGCCTTTTTCGTTGACTGACGTACCTTGGACATGTGTTGCGTATACCAAACCACCGCCTACCTCGACGTGGCATGCTATGGGAAGTTGGAATAGGTTGGAAGATGTGGCACGAGTCGATGAAGTCTCTTACAGTTGACCTCAGCCATGTGAGATGATGTAGACTGCCTGGTTGCTGTCTCCGAATCAGTGATTCAGGACTCTTGTTGAAGATTTATTCCAAGTTGTTATTCATCGTATACTGACATCAGTTGGAGGAACAAAGGAAACCTGATGCTCATTAATGACTAGCTTCGAGAGGTATTCTCAAAGTTCCAATGAGAAGTCGTTACCGTTGGGGCCAAAGCCTGATAGTCGTGAGGACAGTTATTCAACGATGAAATTGGGTGGCGGTTGCACTATATCGTGAGCTAACAGAAGTTGGAAATATGGATGATTGGATTTTGACCCAGTATCTCATTGGTAACGTTCTGGCCACGGAACCTGAAGGTCGCAGGTTCGATCTCTGGTGGGGTCGTGGGTGCGCATTGCTGAGGAGTCCCGTAATAGGACGACACAGCTGTCCAATGCTCCCAGGTTTCCATTGTTCCTCCAACTGATGTCAGTCTAAAATGAATAACAACTTGAAATATTTCCAAATCCCCACAACTCCTTCAGAAGATTTATTCATTCTTTGACATATTCTATAGCTTGAAAATTCGCACTAATCTGTATCTTCAGACGGTTTATTCTCTCACACAAGTTTTTCTATTTTGATGCCACTCCTCTCCTATCCTCCTGTTTTTGTGTACTGTTGTAAAGTATGGCAATTTGACTTCATTACTATCCGGATTGAAATTTGATAAAATAATTTTGTGTGAAAAAACGTCGAGGAAATGTAGAATTTTCACTTCCCTAGAAGTTGCACTAAATATGATAACGTGTTATTTGTTTGTGCTCATTTGTGGACTATGAAATTTAATCATAGTTTTCGATATAACCATTACATCCAATTCAGCCAGTCAAAAAGATTCAATCAATCTGAGCAACAAGACTATATAAGGTGTATGGGTCCCAATACACCATTGATAATTGAGCAGAACGGTCATTCGACGGTGTTTAGATTACTCCTATCTGACTAGAAAGAAGAAAAAAGCACACTCAGTCACCTTGTGCACATCCATACACTAGCCACACCTATTGTATGGTGGATAGTGATACTACCTGGCTGTTCAAACGTTTGTCTGTGGGGCAGGGTTCAAACCTCTTGACCCTTTTGGTTGACAATCACTTCCCTAAATCACTGAACCACAGCCATAGATGGTCTTTAACTACTCATGTTTTTAGTAGTATATAACGTTTGTAGTTTAAAAGACACTGTGGTGTATGTCTCTTTGTAGCAGCTAGTTAACTCTACAATGTGAAGTTAAGGTGATCTTTCTTGCGTTACAAATTCTTCTGTATGTGGTAACTTTTGGTGTTTACCATTACCAACATAAACTCTAAGGTATTTGATAGTTGAATTAACTTTATAACTATCCTATATCTTATATTGTATTATAAATTTTGCAAATTATGAAACCGATTTTCTTCAATTACCTTATTAGGAGGAGTATAAAAAGTGAATGTCATTCCTGCTTCTCATAAACACTCTATGCTACCATTCATATCTGAACGACCAAGTTGGTGTATATCTCGTCAAAGAGTTTGGGGTGTTCCAATACCTGTACTCTTCAAGATTAATGATAAATCTCCTATCATTGATTAGTATGTATTAAATTATTGATATTGGTTGTGTGTGTTTTGTGTAATATTTTACCCTGAATATTCTTGTTATTTATTATTTAACGTTGGTTCATTCGATTCAGTGACGGTAATCGGTTAAAGGTTTTGAGGAATTACCAATCGTTAGTACTTAAACGGAGAGTATACAGAGCGCTGTAAGTCGATCTGATCGAGTGTTCAAGTTTGTTTCTGGAAAATTTCATTATCACCTGTGCTTTACTTCATAAATATGACTATTATCGCATAGTTATGACTATCGGAGTGATATAGTTATGGTTCCGCAGACTAGTATTAATGATTGCAGGTGAAATGAAAATGTGGGCGGTGGCTGGATTTAAACCACCCCGGATTTCTGGCCTGGTTCTCAATTCACTGAGCTACGAGACCCGACTGGTGATCACATTAGATTCAACTGATACCAGTACCTTCAAACATTTTACGCTTTAATCTCTTACTAAATATGAAATATACTACTCCAATACGTCGAAATGAGTTGCCACAATGGAACATAAATGAGGTAGTTGAGTAAATAATAGGCTAATTGAATTGTAAAACCTTATATTTATCAGTTTTAGGCGATAATATGTAGGCAGCACTGTTTCAACTACAGGCAGCACAGACGAGGACGTCAAAGCCAGGATCGGAAACGCAAGACAGTGTGAAGATCTTCTGCACTCAGCATAAAGCATGAACAACATCCGAATTTTCAACACCAACGTCAAGTCAGTGCTTCTATATGGTTCACAAACTTGGGGCGTTACAAAAGGGATTTTCAACAAACTACAGACATTCATCAAAAACTGCCTAGGCTAACTCGTTACTGAAGATGAGATGGGGAAAATAGTGAGAATAAGCTAGAAGGAACTCTGGCTGGCAACAAACCAACCAAGAAGCTATCGCTGAACAAATATGCAGTAGCAGGAAGTGAAGATGGATTGGGGATGAACTGAGAAGGCCGACTGGGGACATCACGCGTCAGGCCAGGCCAAGCCAGTCCGTCGAGTGGAACCCAGATGGGAAACGACAAGTTGGGCGTTGGTGCTGAGGGTGACATGGAGGAGATTGTGTGAGGAAGAAATGAGAGCTTGTGGGTAGTCGTGGAGCCAGGTTGAAAAGAGTGCAGTAGAGAAATGCTACTGAAGCCGTATGTTCTACTAGGAACCCAAGGGACAAATAATAATAATATGGTGAACAAAAATCTTTGCGATCACTTCCTTCCTTCTTGTCCAAGGTGGTATCCAACAAGCCTACTTTACTCTCTATATGGTTATGACTAACTCAGTGATTTTATGTGTGTCGGCAGTATATTATGATTCAGCTTTAGTGAAATTTTGCTCATTCAACATCTATGCAAACTCTTATAGTACACTGTCGTTGGTACTTGTTGACGATTAGGTAATCTGAAATTTTGTCTATGACTAAACTGTTAGACAAAATATCACGCAATTGTTTCATATTTAAAGTGCCAGAATGACTGTAGTTTACAGGGGAAAAGTGTGTCATTCGCTTCATCATCATTATCAACATAGGACCAGGCATTACTGCGTAACGGTCCGAGTTGCCACACCTCATATCAGCACATCAAGTAAAAAGGTAGTGAGGCGAAGGATGAAGATAAGTGAATGCAGTCAAAAGAAATATAAAGTACGAGAAGAAAGGAAAGAGGAGTGACAAAATGGTGGGATTAGGTATAGCGTTGTTAAGATGACGATAATGTGTGTATACATCTGCGCCACTGACATCGGTTCTGAGCCATATCACCTAGGGTCTCCAACCACTGGTTCCTCTTGTCCCGTGGACCCCAACCACCTAGTCTGCATCGTCCTACATGGCTTAAACCAACAGTCAGAGACTTCATACATTGGTGCCATGTTTTAGTCTGGCCACCTCGGGCCTTTTTCCAGCCTGGACCCACCTGAGCCAAGATTGTGTGACGAGGCAATCGGTGACTAGGCATACGTAGTATGTGTCCCAACCATCTCAGTCGATGAAGGTTCACAACCTCGTCAACTGACTTACCTCTTCTCCCTAAAACTCTACACCTAACTTCTGCATTACTCGCGTGGTGCGGTGACACCACGGAATACGTCCTATACTACGAAAACAACGGTGGTCAAACACCTCAAGCCTTTTTATATCCTCCACTTTCAATGGCCATTTTTCACAGCCATACAGTAGAACAGAGCGGACTGCTGTGCAGTACACGCGACCCTTAATAGACAAACGAATATCACGGCGACGCCATAGGTGGCGCAAATTAGCAAAAGCCATTCGCTTACTTTAACTTGTTCGAAATTTTCTCGTCATTACTTCAGCTTAGAAAGGTTAGTTTATTACGATTAACTGTTTGTTATTGATGATTTGTATCAGTCGATTATTTTAGTCTAAGTTGTATCCATGACATTCGAAATAACTATTGTTAGCCTTGTCTTTTTATGTAAACAATATCTTAGTTATTCTTCTTATTTCTATGTTTTATTGTTTACTTTATATATGTATGTTTGTATTTCAAGTGATCTAATAGACCATATTGCCTCTCGTGTGGCATCTGAAGGCAGTGACTTTTGGTTTTCAGAAACACTTGATCAACTTGTCCCTGAATATTTTTGGAAAAAGGTGAGCAAATTATTCTCTTTTTACATTATCTTGTCTAAGCAATGACATTTTAAATTTAGCTACATTTTTTTTATCAACAAGTGATAATATTGTAGTGTAGTATTCATATGTTATCACATTGATTCCTATACTTTCTCAATTGTACGAGGGTCTAGGTGTATGTAAGTATAGAGTTTGAGCATTGTTATGGAATCTAATACCATTTTCTGTTATATAGTATTGTTTTCTGGATGATGTTGTGAGCAGAATTTACTGCTCATATTAAGATCTAGGTGTATTCTGCACGAAATGCAGGTACCTACCATTAGTTTAGGTGTAATCCTATAGGTAATTATACATGGTTGTTGAGAAATATGCTCTTCCGTTTCCTATGAGCATTCTTCCTAATTCGTTGCGTTGCAAATAATTTTCAGGTGATCAAAAATACCTTTTTGTTTTGTTTATTTATTTTTACTACTTATAAATAGTTTGAGTATATTTGATAAAATTATTGCCATACTTTTTTCATAGTGTTTCACTAACACTCTTTTATTTAGTAAAAATAACAATTGTTTTGACGAATGTTTGATTCACTAATTGAAATTCGTCAGAAAATCACTCAGAATCAGATGTCACTGAATAATTGTTTCATTCTAATTGATAACCCTCCACCAGAGAAACAGCTATTAAGTTAAAACTGGTTAGATTGCAAAAATTGAAGGTTGTAAGTTGAGTCTGTTAGGTTAAAGGGTTTACCCTATTAAGAGAGGCATTAAACGAATAGAGGAGAGGGGGGAAGCTAAATACCTCAGTGCACGGTATTTTTTTAAATAAAGGAATTATAGAAAATTGGATTTGAATCTCAGCTGATTACGATTTGGGAGCATATCTGATAACGCTTGGAAGCACTGAGTCGTATAATCTCTGAGGCTTTTTTTAGGATACTAATTTGATGTAGCCGTCTCACTGTACTAATTTTGAAGTGATCTCCTCTGGTTATAGCCAGTCAATTGGTAGTAATATATGATTGCCTGCAAGATTGTATAAATAAAATCTGTCTATTTTGTCAAAATTGGATTGGTAAATTGACTTCACTAATTCTACAATAATCTTTACTATGAACAGAATCCAGTAACACTTGTGAAGATTTATACCTTTCAAAATTTAATTATTGAATAATGAGAGTATCTACGATACCTAGTGACTGGTTTTTATGTGTTTGTTCGATGTTTAGAGTTGAAACCATGAACCTAGCTGAAATGAGATACAAACCAGTTACCTACCTCTAGCCTCTATTTATATTCAATCACTTGATTCTTTCACATATGAACATTTATCTATCCTGGAATTGCTCAAATTTCTGGATGGTCACAATAGCAACGAAAATCTAAGAGATCAACTCATCTGTTGACTCTAAAGTGAACATATTCACAACAATGCTATACAACAGACGTCTCTAGTACTTCTAACAGTGAATATACCTCCTTTATAATGTTGCTTACCTTAAAATGAACAGTATGTAAAACCTGTTGCCATTGGTCTGCAGTTCTTCAAATGTTTATTCTTTTGCATCACAACATCTAATTCTAATGGCGCAAATCTATATTACTGTGAATGGTACCGCTTAAAGAGACTGAACCTGTTATGTGGCATAATGTGGTATTGTGAAGCCATGTTAAACATGTCGACTGCTTGTTACAGAAATTTGGAATTTTGCGTGATGTTGGTGCCATCTATGGTGACAAAAAAGTATGACTGAAAACGATCTAAACTTTAACACAGTATATACTGAAAAGTGATATTTCCTTGTTCTTTTCATAACTAGCAGGATCTTCTGATGTTTTAACAGAACTTAATGACCTCCCTTATGTACCACTCAGGACCCTCTAAAATCTTGAAGATTTTTTAACGCATATCAATATGATTATTTGTCCCTTGAGTTCCTAGTGGAACACAGGGATTCAGTAGCACCTCTCCATCGCACTCTATTCTATCCAGTCCCTTCAATCTGGCTCCACGACGTCACACAAGCTTTCATTTCTTCCTCACACCATCTCGATTTCACCCTAGGACGCCCAACTCGTTGTTTCGCATTTCGGTTCTACTCGAATGCCATGCCTGACGCGTGATGTGCCCGAATGGTCTTCTCAGTGTCTGCTCGATCCATCTTCACTTTCTTGTGCATATTCGTTGGGCAATAGGTTGTTCGTCGATTGGTTCGTTGCCAGCCAGAATTCCTTGTTGCTTATTCTCATTATTCTGGCCATCTATCTGATCTTCAGTGTCAGTGTTGATTGAGCGTAGGTGGCAGCTGTTCATGTGATGTATGTCTGCATTATGTTGGAAATGCTTTCCACATAGAAGCACTGACTTACTTGACTGAATTAATGTTGAAAATCCGGGTCTTTTTGTTGATACTGAGTTTAGTAGATCTCCACACTAATTTGAGGTTGACGAGGGCCTGTCTTGTTGTCTTTCCGATCCTGGTTTTCACATCGTCATCTGTGCCGCCACCACCGCCTGTAGTTGAGAGGATGCTGCCTATGAAGTGAGGTAAGTGAAAATACTACCTCCTTTAGATTACTCCCGTTGATGGTGATTGGTGCTTGTTGTTGTTGTTAGTGGTGGTGGTGGTGGCGTAGGTTGGGTATCTTCATTACTTCTGTCTTCTCTACGTTCACTTAAAGTTCCGTCTTCGCTGCCTCTCCTCTTCTACTAACTTGTTACTTTTCGCCTGTAGATATTCGAGTTTGTGCGACATAAGACACTAGACATAAATCATCATAGGCGAAATTCAAATGTTCTAGGGTCTTTTCTTCGGTGCAGTCAGCGTTTGGGCGTCTTCTCGCTCCTCACAGTTTTTCGCATGATCCAGTCGACTACAATGAGGAGGATGATCGATGATAGTAGGCGGCAACCTTGTCTTACTCCTTCCTATCTTCACTTAAAAGGCATCACTGAGGTTCCCATTATCAATCACTTGACATGTAGCATCCTCGTATAGCCGTTGAATGAGTATCAATGTGGTGATGTCTGTAAAACTCGTCTCCTTCATGTAAGATCCCTAATATGGGAATGAAATATTTATTGAAGTGTAAGTCAAGCTTTATTTTAATCGAAGAGAAGTAAAACCAATTAACTAAATTTACTCATCAGTCTAGTCATTTTTCTCCACTAATGAGCTAGGTACTCAGTATTCACAATTGTTCAAAACAGTCATGAATGAATACGATAGGATGTCTACGAAGTAGAGTGATTGACGATTTCAGTAATGCAAAAATTCTCATTTAGACATTTAGTAAAAGAAACAATGTGAACGAAGAAATATTTCTTTTCAATTACTTCCTCATCAATGGCTCTACACTAATGTATGTAGCATTTTCAAACGTAAAATTACTCGTAGAGGATGGGTGAGGTGAGAAGGAATGTGATAAATAACTTTAAAGGCATTATGAATGTTAACTCGGTGGCCGGTGTCAATCAGATGAGAGAGTACTGAGCTTCGTATCAATCTGGTTTCCTGCTTACTTAGTCATGAAGGATGATGCTCGGCGATTCAACGACGGACTTGCCTAACTGTACGTCCAATGCAACTAGCTCCACAGGAACAGTTGAACTGGTAAATGCACATAGAAGAGGAGAAGTCAGGCAGTCTGTCTTTAGTTCGTGTGGTCATCATCGGCCGGCTGTAGAAAACACAACATAACTTGGCGGTATTAAATGATCTTCTTATTGCATTTCTTAAGCGTTGTGTCACAATTTCGCTAATGATGTCACCTCGAAATTGTAGTCTTAGGAACAATGGTCTGTTGGAGACTGTAGGCATTCTGGTTTTCATATTGGATGTGTTCATATTTTTAGCCAGTAACGTTCCTGCATATCCATTACTACTGAGTAGATCGTGGATAATTTGAAGCTCTTCGTCAAAAGTATCATCTGAACAGATGAGTCTCGCCCGATGGATTTATATATTGCCGTCAACAATTTACCATTTTACGTAACAGTTCATTTTTGCTCTTTAGTTATCATTATATACAATATCAATTATGTAAGAACCTGTTCACAAAATCTTTCTACTATAATTAATCTATGCTTTAGTTAACACTGTCTTAATTACCTGGTCAATTATCACCTTCTTGATACTTTGAGATGGATAACCTTTCATTGAACAACTCTCAAACCACTAGATTGGTGTGTAATTTTATGTTTGAAAATGCTACATACATTAGTGTAGAGCCATTGATGAGGAAGTAATTGAAAAGAAATATTTCTTCATTCACATTGTTTGATCGATGATTGTCAATAATGTAAATTTTACGTGTACTTCATTTCATTCATTTTTTCTTTTTACTTTCAGTGGGGAATTACTAGCGATGATGTTTACAAAAGTACAGAAGTTTTCGATGTTTGGTTCGATAGCGGTCTGTCTTGGTTGTGTGTTTTAAACAGTAAGTAAATACTTTGTTAAGTTGGTGTAATTATTCATTCTTGAAATCGTTTTTAATATTGTACTTATATATAATAAAGGTTGAAATCTTTAGGAAATGGGTTCAGCTGAATGGTTAACTTCAGTTGGAAATGATATACAATTGAAGAACCTTGACTAATGATGTTACCTGATTGTCTAAACCTTAGTATAGAGTAAGCAGCGTTTAAACCGCTGACCCCCCAATGGTTAAAAGTCGAGAGTTTAGACCAACAGGTCATTTTGTTCAGTCAACTTATTCAGAGAAGTTAGAAATTTCATCCATTATTGATTAGAAAAAAAATTTCAATGCTACTTAATTTTTCTCTATAAATCCTAATGTGATATCATCTGCAATATGTACATAAGGAGATGACTTTTGGTGAAGTCAGATTATTATTATTATTTGTCCCTTGAGTTCCTAATGGAACATAAGGCATGTCACCATTTCACTCCGTTCTCTGCAGTCTTTGCGACCTGGCTCCATGAATGCTCACAAGCTTTCATTTCTTCTTCACACCATCTCCTCTATGTCACCTTCAGCTGGGACGCCCAACTCGTCGTTTCGCATTTGCATTCCACTCGAGTGCCTGACCTGGCGCCTGATGTCCTCAAATGGTCATCTCAGTGTATGTCCAATCCAATCCATTTCCACTTTCGTCTCCTGCATATTTGTTGGGTGATAGATTCTTGGTTGGTTCGTTGCTAGGCCAGCCAGAGTTTCTTGTTACCTATTCCTATTATTCTGGCTATCTGATCTTCAGTGTCAGTATTAAGTGAGCGTAGGTGGCAGCTGTTCATGTGATGTATATCGTAACGTGCCAAGTCTCTCAACCGTCACATAGAATCACTGACTTACTTGACTGAATTAGTCTTAAAAATCCTAATATTGTTCATTTTTTAATGTTACTAAATATTTTTATATACTTTTCATTATTACATCATTACACAGGTGGTAATTACTCACATCAACCTGGCTCACATATCATTGCAGATACCTATCTAGAAGGTCATGATCAATTTCGTGGTTGGTTTTCAGCTTCACTCCTACTTAGTGTTGCACTCACTGGATATGCACCCTTCAAGTAATATAATGAAACCTACTAAAATGTTGTTTTATTTTATTTTATAATTTATCTTTTTTTATGTTTCTTTCTGAAGACTTTATTATCTGTTAAACTGTACACATAGATTTATATTTTAATTCAGAAATCGGTATTCATCATGTACTGATGTCAGTTGAATAGGTATTGAGAACTTGGCAACATTGTACAGGTGTTTCATCCTTAGTAGTGGGCATCGATGAAACTTGCACCGTCAACGTATACATGATGGACTTAGTAGATGTGATTCCGTTGATTCAAGGGAACAAAATAAAAAACGAGTTATTTAAGAAGGGGGTTGATAGTGTTATTGCTTGTTTGACGTATGGGCTCCTATGCGAATGCCTCGATATTGCCTGTGTTTTTAATTTTGTGTAGTAATGGTGAGCAGGGGAATCCAGGATGCGCATTTTGTCCTATTTGGGACTTGTCAGCTGGATGTACCTGCCTCCCAGTGCGGAGTGATGTTGTTCCCACCGGGACTCGGACTCGGGGGCGATTGCTTCAAACGCGAGAACGTTGATTGTTATCACAAAACAGTGTAAACTGATATGATAATTGAAGTGTAATGAAATTGACTAAAAAATCTATTACCAGGAACAAGATAGATGCAGACTACTTATAATTCCAGTAATCTCTTTTTCTCAAATACATGACTTTTTAGTAATGTTACTGTGTAGGCTACAGAATTCTGATCATCTGTTGCTCTTTTCAACCCCTCTCATATCCAGTTGAGTCATAGAGTAGACTGTGTTAAGCTTTAAATGTAGAACTTCAGATGAGGATACTAAATAAGGTTGTGAATCTTTAATCTGGTATCAGCAGAGATATTCGACGCATATTCTGTCCATCTCTCCTCTTCGACTAGAACGTACAACATACAGTAGACATCGGTTAAAATAAGCATCAGATTGACAATTTATGCCAAAGTATTACGGTTTAATTTCACTGTTAAAGTGTAAACTCAGTGATTGATGCTCTCAAGATGGATTAAATAATTAGTTCTAGACTTTGAAATGATGTTGTGTGGTGGAATTTCCAACCGCTTATCGAAAGCCAGAGTGGCATCGTCGTGACTTTACTCTCACCGTCAAAGATCGGGTTTACAACACTGCAATGCAAACAGTTCTGTTTTATGCCTTTGACCATCATTGTCTCGATAGGATTGCTCGTACCCGTCGGCAACACAATGTAAGTATTCCTGAAGTACGACAGCGTGTGTTTAGGTATTACTGAAACACCAGCATCGCGATGGCTTGGGCATGTGTTACGCATGTCGTCACAACGGCTTCCACACCATTCACTGTTTGCTAGTCTTTGGACTAGATGGAAGAAGTGGAGAGGAAATCACTGTATGACGCGGTGCCGTGGGATGAAAAATAGTTGTATCGGGTTAGCATCTATTGGTTCATAATGATTCTCTGGGTGGGGGGTCCGAGAGACCACACAACTTAGTGGCTTAAGACGTTATCAGATATGGCTAAGAATCGAAACCAATGGCGATCATGCTGTAGCTTCCTCGTATCTTTTCGCTGCTGAGAAGTAATGAATCTTTTGTTTTGGATGTATCTCACTGGAGTGCCCTTCCAATCATTCTATTCTTGTGTTTAATTGTTATCCACTTTCCTTCACTTTGTGCCTTCACAATAATGTTATATTATTTTGTGTGGTGCATTTCATGGTGTCCTCACTGTATCTTATTTGTGTTCTAATAAATAAGCATAAAATTGAATGATGTTGCTGGGAATAAGTTATAATGGCTTAGATTCACGCATATTTTCACGTTTACTCATAGCTGAATATTCTGTTAGTCTGCCTCTATGTTGACTGATGCACTATTATACCCTGTTTCATATTGTTTCAATCAGTTATTGTTATTATTTATTATTTGTCCCTTGGGTTCCTAGTGAAACAGAATGATTCACTAGACGGTCTCCATTCCACTCTCTTCTCCACAATCTTTTGAACCTGGCTCCACGACAGCCCACAAGCTCTCATTTCTTCCTTACACGATCTCCTCCATGTCACCCTCAGCTGGTATGCCCAACTCGTCGTTTCCCATCTGGGTTCCACTCGAGTGCCTGACCTGGAGCGTGATGTCCCCAGTCGGTCTTCTCAGTGTATGCCCAATCCGTCTCCACTTCCTTCGTCATATTTATTGAGCGATAGGTTGTTGGTTGGTTCGTTGGTAGCCAGCCAGAGTTCCTTGTTGCTTATTCTTTCTGGTCATCTATATACTAATTCTGAACATTCTTAATTTTTAGGGGATGTTTAGCGCTTTCTTTTCAAGGTTTGGGCAGATTTGTTTTTGACTTAATTGAATCTTAAAAAGTTAAACTACTTGTTTCCAAGACTATAGTCAGTTGCAACTACTCAAAAGGAAAAAAAGTAGTATATAACTATTCTGTTATTTTTTCGTCAGTAACCCGTATATAGTAAATTACTGGAAAGATTAGACCACTAATCTTAAACAGCTAGGCTCTAAGACACTCGGCATTCATTAGGTGATACATCATCATCAATATCAATCAGCATAGGACCAGACATTACTGCGTAACGGTCCAACTTGTCACAGCCCATATCAGTACAACAAGCAAAAAGGCAGTGAAGTGGAAGATGAAGAAACGAAAACTCAGTCAGGAGAAATATGAAGTACTAAAAGAAAGAAAAGAAGAATGCGAAAACAGCGAGATTCGGTATAGCGTCGTTAAGATGAGGATAATGTGTCTACATCTGCACAACTGACATCGGTACTCAGCCATGTGATCACCTAGAGTCAGTCTCCAACCACTGGTTCCTCTTGTCTTATGGACCCCGACTGACTAGTCTGCATCACCCCCACATGGCTCTAACCAACAGTCAGAGACTTCACATATTGATGCCATGTTTTAGTCTAGCCACTCCGAGCCTTATTGCAGAGTGAACCTACTTCGGTCAACATTGTGTGACGAGGCAGACAACGACTAGACATTCGTAACACATGTCCCAACCATCTCAGTTGATGAAGGTTCACAACCGTGTCAACTAACTTACGTCTTCTCGTAACGTCTGCGTTATTCACGTGATGACACCACGGAATGCGGCCTATACTACGAAGGCAACGGTGGTCAAACACCTCAAACCTTCTCATATCTTCCACCTTCAATGGCCATGTTTCACAGCCATACAGTAGAAGAGATCGGATTGCTGTGCAGATGCAGTACACGCGACGGTCAATAGACAATCAGATATCACGGCGACGCCATAGGTGACGTAAATTGGCAAAAGCCAATCAAGCCTTTGTATTTGTGCAGAGATATCAGCGGCCACTGAGCTAGCCACCGGGCTTATCCCACTTCCCAGGTCAGTGAAGTGGTTGATATACTCAACCATCAAATTGTCTATTGTTAGCCCAGGCATCATTGAAAACCAATTGTGGAGTAACAATTTGCATTCGGTTATGGTGATAAGAAACGGATCCCAAACACTCTCAAATTGCTACTCAATATGACACACTGAAAATCAACGTAGAAACTTATAAAAAAGCGGATAGGTTGAAGTTGTCACAATTCACAACAGTATACAAAGTGGAAGCTGACAAGAAACGTTATATCGAGGCAGACAATAGCGTATAAAACTAGAGAGGATAAATATATGAAGAATGAATAAATCTATGCTATTGTGACTTATTCTCAACCATTTCACCATCATTTGTCAATACTTAATTTCTATTGTCTCTAGAACGTCAACTAATCAGTCAACCACTTCTGTATACGAGGTGTCATTTTACGTCTAACTGTAAATATTTCATTATTTAGTTTGTGTGTACTCTACAATTTTAATGTCTTTCTTTGTTGTCTATTTCTCCTTCATGTATTCTACTTTGGAACTACAGCTCATTGGTTCAGTGAGTTAACTTTTAACCGACAGTTCACAGGTTCGAGCCTCACTCCTTCTAACGAGGTTTGTACAGCCAAGTAGTAGTATTTAACTTTCACACAATAGATGTGAGTCATTGCCTACTGGATGAATGTGTGCATGGTTTGCTCAGTGCATTTCAATAACACTTTAAACTGGCATACTAGAGTTCTAAATTCATCTGTTTTGCCTTCATCAATTCTTATTGAGCTAAAGTATATGCATACCAACAAAACTTTTAATTTCAAAAGGATTATACTATATATACTATATCATACTATATTATCAAGTATTCAACTGTTTATGATTTATTTCAGAGATCTTATCGTACATGGTTTTGTTGCAGATTCACAAGGTTGTAAAATGTCAAAATCTTTAGGAAATGGTATCACTCCAAAAGAACTAATTGCTAATGAAAATGGATGTATTGATATAATGCGTCGATGGGTATGTTCATCTGGTCTAGATTCTGTTTGTCGTCTAGGTTCAAAAGAAATGAAACAAAATAACACTGGATATAAAGCTGTAAGAAAATAAAGTTTATTCATTGAATTCAACAATATTATCATATATTTTCTGGTTTCTTCGAGTTCACTTCGATATCATTATTCACGCATCGCTCCTCGCCCCCCGTATTATTATCATCGATATATTAGTTATCAGATAGTTGTAGTTTTCTTAAGCATATGATTCTGTAGACTCGGTCTTAAATCTAACCTTCCATATGATCTGTTTTGAATAGATTTGCCTACTCTCTCAATATCCACCTAATTATATTGGATTTGAGAAGGATGGTTTTATCCCAGCCATCCAATTGTGTGCTTTGTGTGCTTTGTGTGCTGATGCATGGATTGGAGTAGCCGAGTCTCCTTCTAGATGATTGATCTTATTTGGGTTTTTCATTCTATATTTAGCTAAATTCCAATGTTTAGCTATTCTAACTGACTCTGACCAGCTAGTTTGACCTATGTACTTGACTTCATAGTCATTATATGGAATTTGATAGATTAAATTATTTTGTTTAATTGGTTCTATCAGATCCTTAAGCCAGCTGACAAAGTGTATCTCTGAGTGAGTTTGTAGGTTTAAATGCCACTCTAATTCCAACCTTGTTGAGAATCCTACGTTAAGTTTCTGATGTACTTTCCTTATAGGGTAATACAATGGAGGTTGTGAACTCCTTTCTACTTGTGTTGTTGCTATTATTCATACTCGTTTACTCTTGTCATTTCGTTTCTTATGTTTTCCTACGAATTTCTTAACAAACTATAGAGGATGATTATTAACTATTATCGAGCCCTTCGTTAACGTTTTTCGGTTCCTTGTTTAGGTTCTCGCACTGACAAGTCAGCTTTCTAGCTCCATCATTTAGACATTTCATTAATCCTGCCTTAACTGATTTTGGATGGGATGATCTGAAGTTTGAATACCTGTTGGAATGTGTTGGTTTTTTGTAGACAGTGGTATCCAAGCCACTGTCTGTCCTTCGTTTTATCCTGGAATCCAACCTAGACAATTCTCCTTGTTCATTTTCTACCTCCTCGTAAGTGAATTGCACTGCGCCTACAACTGAGTTTATATGTGTGAGGAAATTGTCGATATGTTTCTATTTCAACACAGTAAATGTGTCATCCACATATCACCACCATATTTTTGGTGTAGGACTAAACGTTTGTAAAGCCATGTTTTCCCAACTATCTATAAATATATCCGCTGCGAGTGGGGATATTGGCGATCCCATTGCTACTCCTTCTGTTTGTCTGTATATTTTGTCCTGAAACTTGAAGACTGTGGAGGTCATGCATAACTGTATGCCTAATATGATCTCATCAACCGATATCTTAGTTCTGTAAGTAAGTTCTGAGTCAATATTTAGTTGACTTCTGACTGCCTCTAGTGCCATATTGATTGGTATTTTAGTATAGAGACTAGTTACATCGAAGGTAACCATTTTCCCATCCTCTTCTATGTGTAGGTCATTAAGCCTAAGTTTTAACTGGTAAGAGTTTACTAGTCTATGATTTGAACAGTTCTTAATAGGAAACAATATTCATGGCACGTACTCTGCTAGTTCATATGTTGGGGTATTTCTGAAGTCAACTATGGGTCTAATGGGATAACCTGGGTTATGAACCTTAATAGTGCTATAAATTCTGCTAGGATTATTAGTTTTAGGCATTAAATTAGACCGTTCAGACTCACCTAGAGATAGCCTTAGACGGCGTATCCGATCTACTGTAGATTTCTTTATTTTATTCATGACCATGTCCAAAGGTTTCTCGATCTCTCATATCGTCGTGTTTGGATATGTTCGTTAATTTTGTTGAATTACTCCAATTTATCCATAGCTACTGTTGAATCGCCTTTATCAAGTTTGTCAATTACTATATTTAAACAGCGTAATGAGAAGACGAAGATTATCTGAAACATGTCGTGATGTATTAGCGCTATACATTTCGAACAATCTGATCACACATGGACTTGTCGAACTATTTATGTGAAAATTTACGAAAAAGGTCAATGAAGTTAATAGGAAACATAGGAATAGGAATAGTCAGATGCTTATTCAACAGGATAAACCGTATCTGTACCGATGACATCAGGGAGGAAGAAACCAACTTACTGACGACAACTCTGACACAGAATAGATACCCGTTGAGATTTATCGACCGGTGCAAAAGTTATGTACCATTGAAAAGTACACAGTGTTCCGTTGCTAAGAAAAATGTCTACATCTCATTACCATTTAGAGGTGATTCACACAGCTTTGTTGTGGGGAAAAGACTTAGATCGGCCATCTGTAAGACGTATTATGCAGCTAAGGTCATCATTGTAGAGAAGACCAAGTCCATGTTACAGCACAAACCGAAACAACATATAAACGATTACATCACATCCCATTGTGTTTATTAATTTACATGTATGTGTGGATACACATATTGGGAGGAGTAATCGTGATATGCAGTTAAGGAAGGTTGAACATGTATCTAAGTGGCTACAAAAACAAATGACCTCAACAGATCCGATAAGTGCAGGTGACAAACATCCATCTTCCTCTATCGCTAAACATATACTAGAAACTAACCATAGGATAGACATGAAAACAGCCTTTAAAGTTCTGCATAAAAGTGGTCAGAGCCGAGTGCTTAAATTTATTGAAGCTCTTGTCATCCGTAAATTTAAACCCCCGCTTTATGTACACAAAAACAATTCGTACTCACGTTGAACCTACCTTAGTAGTATTGATTTTAATTTTCTACCAAGAGTAAGGTTTTCCTTTTTTTTTTCTATCCCTTCCTATTCCTATGTTTCTTATTAACTTCACTGACCTTTTTCGTAAATTTTCACATAAATAGTTCGACAAGTCCATGTATGATGAGATTGTTCGAAATGTATAGCGCTAATACATCACGACATGTTTCAGATAATCTTTGTCTTCTCATTATGCTGTTTAAATTTATCAAAGGGACCAGTTGCTTTAAATTACTATATTGTTGTCTTTCTGAAGATGATTCAGAACTGAATTTTCAAGTTTTGCTAAGTTTCACTGTCTCTTCTTTTGTCTTTTCAGTGTTATCACACACTGTGCTCTAAGCGGTTCAGCTGTTGCTGCATCCACCGAAGTTAATGCTACTTCTATGCTAACTATGACATTTCCTGGTTTTAGATGACCTATTTTCTATCACGTTGGATTTTAATCCTTTTTCGAGTAATTTCATCTCAGCTGAGCTTAAAGTTCTCACGAGGTGAAGTATAGAGGTCAAACTAGCTGGTCAGAGTCAGTTAGAATAGCTAAACATTGGAATTTAGCTAAATATAGAATGACAAACCCAAATAAGATCAATAATCTAGGAGGAGACTAGGTTATTGCAATGTATGCATCAGCACACAAAGCACACAAAGCACACAATTGGATGACTGGGATAAAACCATCCTTCTCAAATCCAATATAATTAGGTGGATATTGAGAGAGAAATTGGTTACTGAATCTTTATTCATCGAATCAACATGCAACATATATGTAACAGGAATGATGCAAGACGTCCATACCAGAGATATGGAAAATCATATGTGGTAACAGAGCTATAGAAATCGATTGTTGAAAGTAGTGTGATTACATTGAGGTATGATTATGAGCAGTGATAATTTATGCTGGCAACATCGTCATCAAGTAAATAATACTGTATCATTATTGTGTATTATCAATCAAATAAATAAATTTAATATGTCTATCTTTCGGTACGTGGTTGTGGCTGAATTGGTGTAAAAGAGTCAATGTTTAAGCAGTATATCACAGGCTCGAACACTGTTGCAAATACCGAAGTCCTCAAATATGATAGGTTTAGTTTATTGCCTACTTTACATATGTGTGCGAAGTCGGTGAGTTAGTTTCGAAGCATTGAGCTACAATTGTCGAACTGACAAACACGATTTATATCAGAATGAAACTTCAACGTTTTAATAAAATCTAATTGTATCCTTTGTCTATGAAAGGTATTAAATAATGAAATAGTATACTGATGTTTTCCTATAAATTTAATTTATATCTTTATTATTTTTATTTGATAGCTACGTAATAGTCTGCGTTTTATGCTTGGAAATTTATACGACTTTTGTCCAATTACACAAATAAAGCATACTTTAGACTTGAATTCTATGGATACAAGTTATTCGTTATCTAGATTGGTTTTAGAGATGATAAATTCGGTTCAAGAAAATAATGATAATTCATGTCTTGGTGGAATGGATAAATCTGTATTATATTCACTTGGAAATATTGTTTCCACATCATTAAATATTTACTATCCACAGTTTCGATATGATACTATTCTAGCTGAAATTGATCAATTTCTATCTCACTTCTCATCTGTATATATTACATCAGTTAAAGACAGGTTAGTTGATTTCACTCTTTAAGTTGTATTGAATTCTTCACTTTCATTCAACTGTAGAAATTTAATGAGATCTATCAGGTACACAAACAGACAAATTATTTATTTATATTATTTGTTCCTTGGGTTCCTAATGGAACATAGGGCTTCAGTAGCACATCTTCAATGTGCTCTGTTCTCTGAAATCTTTTGAACCTGAATCCACGACAGCCTACAACCTCTCATTTCTTCCTCCATATCACCCTCAGCTGGGACGCCCAACTCGTCGCTTCCAATCGGGAGTTCCACTCGAGGGCGTGTGATGTCCCAAGTCGGCCTTCTCAGTGTATGCCCAATCCATCTCCACTTCCTGATACTGCATATTTGTTGGGTGATAGGTTATTGGTTGGTTCGTTCCCAGAGCCATCTGATCTTTAGTAGCAAGCGTAAGCAGTTGTTGATGAATGTCTGTAGTTTGTTGGAAATCCCTTTTGTAACGCGCCAAGTCTCTGAACCATCATACAAAAGCACTGACTTGACTGACGTTGGTGTTGAAACTCCGGATGTTGTTCACGCTTCATGCTGAGTGCAGAAGATCTCCACACTGGTTTCAGGTTAACGAACGCCTGTCTTGCTTTTCCGATCGTGGCTTCGAAGTCGTTGTCTGTGCCGCCTGAAGTTGGAACGATGCTGCCTAAATAGGTGAAAGAGGTTACTTCCCTTACGTTTCTCCCGTTGATGGTGATTAGAGTTTGTTGTTGCTATTGTTGTTTGTTGGGTATTTTCATCGCGTGTATCTTCTCTACATGACTTGACTTGAAGTCCCGTCTTCGCTGCCTCTTCTGCCAACTTGTTAGTTTTCGCCCGTAGATCTTCGAGTTTGTGCGACATCAGACACAAGTCATCACTGGCGAGATCCAAGTCTTCTAGGATGTTTTCCCCGGTCCAGCGTATCCCTCTCTTCTCGCTCCCCACTGTTTGTTGCATGATCCAGTCGACCACAATCTGGAAGATCATCGATGATAGTAGGCAGCCTTGTCTTACTCCCTCCTGTCTTCACTTCAAAAGCATCGCTGAGCTTCCCATTGTGAAATACTTGACATGTGGCGTCTTCATATAGTTGTTGAATGAGATTGATAAATGTTTGTGGTATTCCGTAGTGTTGAAGCAACTGCGAAATTTCTTGTCGGTTGACGCTGTCAAAGGCCTTCTCAAAGTCGATGAAGTTGAGTTGAGGAAGAGTGTTGACTGCCATTCTATACTCTGTTCTATGATAATGCGAAGCGTTGCAGATTGGTCCGCACATGATTTGTACTCCCTGAATCCAGCCAGCCAGCCTGTTCCGGTAGTAGTTTTGAATCCAGTGCGTCCTTTAGCCTCTCCAAGATGATGCGGCTTAATATTTTGCTTGCTCTGGGTGGACAGGAGCGTGACTCCGCGCCAGTTCATGCAAACACTTAGGTCTCCCTTCTTCGGCAATTTGACGAGGTAACCCTCGTTCCAATCGATAGGCAGGTACCTTCCCTTCCTTCCACACCTTCTGCAATAGTGGTGTGGTGTGAGCATGTCCGCTTCAGTTGTCTCTGCGTCTGTTCTCAGTGCTTCTGACGGGATTCCATCTGGTCCTGCTGCTTTCCCACATTTCAGTAGCTTTATGGAGCCCAAAACTTCCACTTTTGTTGGAGGATTTGTGTTTACTTGTAGTTCTGTGACTGGGCTGCAGTTGGTATATCTGGACGAAGTGCAGATGGTGGTCGATTCAAGAGCTTTTCGAAGTGGTCAGCCCATCGTTTCCTTTGTTTCTCTTCTTTCGTAATTATCTTTCCTTCATCATCTTTCATTGGTTTCATCTGCGTTGATTTCTTCCCTCCAAGATAGTAACCTGGTTATTTGATATAGTGTTGTCAGGTCTCTGCCTCTCTTACCTTCAGCCTGTTCTGCTTCATTCACTTGCTAGTGTGTCGTAGAAGTGTCTTTTGTCATTCCACGCACTCTTCTTCACTTCTTTGTCCAGTGTAGCGTTTTATACATTGTACTCAGTTCCTCTTCTTCCTGTCCATCACTGCACTGCACTGCACTGGTTCATCTTCTGCTTCACCATCCTCCTCTCCCTCCTCTATCAGTTTCCATGTATCCATTGAGATCCATTCCTTATCTTCTTTCTTCCTTCTTCTTCCTTCCTAATACGACTGTGCAGGTTTATTTCCACATAACTTTCAAAGACTTCCAGTGTTCTTCCACACAGGTTTCTTCAGGCATGTTTCTCGATACCTCCCATTTTGTCTTGATGGCTGGCTGCTGTGAAGATCTCCTTTGTAGTTTCGTCCTTCAGTTTCAGTTCTGGGTGTTCAACTTGAACTGTGGTCTATCGCCAGCTTCCTTGAAGGCTTCTAACTTGATTTGGAAGGTTCCTTACACTAGATAATGAGTGGTGTGAACCTACATCTCCTCCTCTTCTTGATCTTGTGTCAGGTAGGCTGACTGCGTCTCCACTTTCTTCACATTGAAATGAAGTCTGTCTGACTTTCAGTGTAGTGAGTCCTGGTGTCTGGTGAAATCCATGTCGCTCGCTTTGTGGATATCCTTGTGCTTGAACAGACTGCCTGACTCTCATCACCAAATCGTTGAATGCACAGAATTTTGCAAACCATTCTCCATTCTCGTTCATCACGTCACCGAGGGCTTCTCGACCCATGGTTAGTTCTTTTCCTGTGTTGTCCCCTCCCAGTTTGGCATACATGCCGCCCATTAGAATGGATTTTGATATCGCCAACCGGATTGAGGTCTTGTCCAGTAATGAATGCAGTTGTCTGTAGAATTCCTCCTTCTTCTCTTGCTCTGCATTATTTGTAGGTGCATAGCGTGGCATTGTACAATTGTGACCTTCCTTCATTTTGAGTTGAAACTTGCTGTCGTGATGCTGCAGGAGGAGATTGGTTCCCACTGCAGGAGAGCATTCGATGCTGTTGGGGACATTATGATAGCCACTCCCATTACTCAGTGTGCTCGTTGTTGTTGTCTGGGTGACAATATCGGAGTAGATTATTGATTCTCCAGTTGACAGTTTGGAGATTCCACTCCCATTCCATCTGCTTTCGCGAATCCCAAGCACTTTGATGTGATACCTCCTCATCTCGTTTGCAATATGGACTGCCTTGTTGGGTTCTAACATGGTGTGGACATTCCATATCCCCATGTTTACTTTCTCTTTCATCGAGGGAGAGAAGACATATCGGTCAATTGGCTTCCCGAAGGCAGGCTTTCACCAGCTGGCGTCATTTCGCCTGTTCGATTCCAGCGAGGAATAACTTTGTTATTATTTTTTATATTTTGTTTGTGCTTTGAAGTTTGTTTAGCGGTTAGATTTGTTTTTTGGGTTAGAGTTGCTAGCCGCACGTCCAACCTTCCCTCTTTACCCGGGCTTAGGACTGGCTAGTAACTAATGAACTAGTTAACCAGGCGAGGTTGTAGAATACTAAACTACTTTTTAATCCTACTTTCGGAGTTTTCAACAGTGCATACTTAATGCCTGCGAGGGATAAAGTTCAAGACTGTTAGACCTCGTGATGAGGGCGTTATCATTAATCTAACTATTTACTTGTTTTGAATACTGTCGATTCCCTCTTAGTTCCTTTTTAGTTATTGCTATAAGTGAAATTCTGGATATTCCTAATTTTTAGGTCATGTCGTCTGCCCTTATCAGGTTGATGAAGTGCAGTGGGCTGTGTGAGCAGGTGGTGTTTGTGCAAATCCACTAACATCACCACTATGACTATACCTTTACAGTATATTGTCATGTCAAGCAATGGAACTGAAGATGAACAATTCACCCTGTTTTTAATTATCCAGCTAAATTTATCCTTATTGATGATGGATAGTGGTTAGCATTGGAATCCAGGATGCGCATTTCGTCCTGTTTGGGACCTGTCAGCTAGACGTACCTGCATCCCAGCTAGGGATGTTGTTCCCGCTTGGATTCGAACTCAGGGCCGACTGCTCACATAGTATGATCTGCTCAACTCAGAAACCGGTGTCAGCATTGCGAGTGTAATGGGGCAAACGACGAGTTGAGCGTCTGAGGGTGACATGGAGGAGATGGTATGAGGAAGAAATGAAAGCTTGTGGGCAGCCGTGGAGCCAGGTTGAGAAGACTGCAGAGAATGGAGTGAAATGGTGACGTGCTAGTGAAGCCCTATATTCCACTTGGAACCCAAAGGACAAGTAATAATAATAATTTCGAGCGTAATATGATGGTGATCAGTGTTAGTGGTCTAAAACTGTTGATGCCGGGGTCAGTAGTATATTACGTGATACTTCAAGCTCTCAATGTTGACATCAATTGTGATGTCGAGGAGATCATATTACGTGATCTAAATATTTTGATTTCCATGTGAAACTATGGTGAGACAACCGCCCTATGTTTTGATCACCTTGATCTATCTAGTGAGCACTACTGATTGGTCAGGGTGAGTGACCTAGAACTACTCATTTCAGTCAGTAGTAGAGCATAGTACATTCGGATACCACCCTTTTGTTGGTAAAAGTGTCTTTCATACTGGTACGAAGCATGACGGGCAAATCGATTGATAAGGTTTGAAACTTTGGTCGACCGAGGTGGCTTGGACATGTGTCCTGCGCATGCTGATCCACCGCTTACCTCGATGTGTCATTCTAGGGGAAGTTGGATTAGGTTGGAATATGGTTCAGGATGGCAAGATCAAGACGTGGGATCAGTCAATGGAGTCCCAAACTGTTATTCTGAGCCATGTGGGAAGATGTAGACTGCTTAGTTTTGTCCCCCGAGATCTAAGGAATCAATGGTTGAAAACTTTTAGTGAAATGGCTGAAATGGCCGTGACAGTTACGCAGATGTATTTACTCCTTGATATCTTCTAAAGTTTGAATATTCGCATTAAGCGTTATCTTCAGATTGCATGTAATTTTTCAACATATTCACTCCCAGACCAACAATACTTTCATATGAAACGGTTATTGGATCTGTATGATGTTGATGATAACAGTATTCATGGGAATAATATGAAATAACCAGGTTGTTGTAGTTGGGCATCTGGTGCATAATAAAGAATTAACAGAAATGTAAGCGTGGCGGTGGTTCATTCAGTCGATACAAAAATCTACAACTCAAGCTAAACATCTGATGGATAGAAATATGATGTACTTTTTTGCATTGAAAAGTCCATTCCTATGTAACGTAACAGGTTTTCCTCTGGTTTGTTACTGACACTGAAGAAACGGAGAGTTGGAAAACAGTTTTAAAATGTGCTAGAATATATGATCTTAGTTCAAAGAAGATATTTAAATGATTAAAACAAATTGAAAGGAATGAATTAAATGAAAAATGTTCGATGAATAGATTTGGTAGCCGAAGGTTCAAACAAACTATCATTTATGATAACACTCCTTTTCTATCCACCTATTCTTGGTGTACTTTTATGAAGTATAGCAACTTGAGTCGAATACACCTGTATGTGAAGTTTTACGTCTTATCAGTTTTTGGATACTTAAAATGGTAGTTGCTAAGAAAAGTCTGTAGGAGAATGTAATAATGTGATCACTTCTTTTGGAATGTGATTGAAACGTTTTGTTTTCTGGAAAAAGACGGTGTAAACTTGTAGAGTAGCAAACTATGCAGGGATGTTTGCTTCAAGCATTTTTCTTAATCAGTTTATTGTTGTTATTTTTGAAAGTTTTACTTCTCTTTTATTCTATGGTTATCACAGATCATATCTATCTATAATTATCCTTTAATATTTTGGTGGTGTTGTGTATTCTCTGAACAACTCTGTTTCTTTTGGTAAAAATCATCAGCTATCAGAATTATAGTAATGATAGACAGTAGGTAGCAATGGAATCCAAGATGCGCATTTCGTCTTATTTGTGACTATTCAGCTGGCTGTACCTGCTTCCCATTGCAGAATGATGTTGTTCCCACTGGGGTTTCGGACTCGGGAGGGATTGCTTGAAATACCAGAGCATTATCCACTACACCAACAATCCACGATAGCCATTTCTTGTGAGACGGATACAGTTTTAGTATAATTGCGTGTATTATACTGTCGTTGATTGGACCGCATCCTCCTAGAGAGACTAACGGATACGCTGGATTCAAAACTACGACTGAAACAGGCTGGCTGGATTCAGGAAGTACAAATCAACACTACGGAATACAGCAAACATTTATCAACTTCATTCAACAACTATATGAAGACGCCACATGTCAAGTATTTCACAACATAGGAAGCTGAGTGATGCTTTTGAAGTGAAGACAGGAGGGAGTAAGACAAGGCTGTCTACTATCATCGATGATGTTCCCGATTGTCGTCGACTGAACTGGATGATGCAACAAACCGTGATGAACGAGAAGAGGGGGATACGCTAGCTGGACCGGTGAAAAGATACTATAAGATTTGTATTCCCCCAGTGATGACTTGTGTCTAGTGTCACACAAAGTTGAAGACCTACAGGCAAAATCGAAGAAGTTGAGAGAAGAGGCGAGATGAGGCGAGGCAGGGCAGGGCAGCGAAGACGGGACTTGACGTGAACGTAGAGAAGACAGAGGTGATGAAGATACCCAACCTACGCCATCACCACCACCAACAACAACAAGAAGAAGAAGCTGCAATCACCATCAACGGAGAAACTTAAAGGAAGTAGTCTTTCTCACCTATCTAGGCAGGGCAGGGCAGCACTGTTTCAACTACAGGCGACGATGACACAGACGAGGACGTCAAAGAGGCCAGGATGCGAAAAGCAAGACAGGCGTTGATTAACGTGAAAGCAACGAGTGTGGAGATCTACTCGACTGTACTGATCATAAAGAGTGAACAAGATCCGGACTTCCAAGACTAATTGAGTGAAGTAAATCATTGGTGGTATGTGATGGTTGAGAGACTTGGAGCGTTACGAAAGGTATTTCCAACAAACTACAGATATTTATGAACAACTGCCTATGCTGACCCGTTACTGAAGATGAGATGGGGAAAAAAGTGAGAATAAGGTGGAAGGAAGTGTGGCTGACTGGCTGGTAAGGAACGAAGGAATCAAGAATCTATCGCTGAATCAATATGCAGTAGCAGGGAGTGGAGATGGATTGGGGATGAACTGGATAGACCATTTGGGGACATCATTCGCGTGGTGGTCGAGTGGAACCGAGATGTGAAACGACGAGTTGGGTGTTTCAGGTGAGGGTGATATGAATGAGATGGTGTGAGGAAGAAATGAGTGTTTGTAGGCAGTTGTGGATTCAGGTTGAAAAGATTGTAGAGAAGAGAGTGCAATGGTGACGTGCTACTAAAGCTGTATGTTCCACTGGGATCCCAAGGGACAAATAATCATGATATGATTGGACCGAATTGATCGATCTCTATTGGCCTTATCCATCATTAATATAACAAGATTACAGGTATATCGACGGTATAATACAAGTAATAGTACTAAAGCTATGAGAATTATTCCACAAGGGGCTAAGTAAGCCGTCTGAATTATTTTTAAATGTTTCCTATTGTAGTATTGTTATTCTCTCCATTTGGATTACAATCCAATCTCCTGCTAACTTCTTGAATTGGCACATACTTTACATTACTTGATCGTTTAGTTCATTGACGGTGTGAATATTAATTACTAATT
This sequence comes from Heterobilharzia americana, assembly GCA_944470555.2. Taxonomy (NCBI): domain Eukaryota; kingdom Metazoa; phylum Platyhelminthes; class Trematoda; order Strigeidida; family Schistosomatidae; genus Heterobilharzia; species Heterobilharzia americana. Next base: position 2,346,212 of record OX104128.1, on the reverse strand, counting down.
GACCTGATTAACACATTTTTAAAATTCCTTAGTGTTTGTTTATCTCTTGTTTATCCAAAATTTCTCTATTGAATTTAGAATTTTTTAGAGGCAATTGATTGATTTCAAGGGTATTTATTTACGAACAGTTGGAAAGTTGTAATCATTCGGTTTTTCGACATCTTTCCTATCCGATAGTATTCTCTACCGCTTATGATCTGGTATTGATAAGTTGTAATTTATGTAATAAAACTCTAGGGTGTACAATATGTTTGATTTGGTTATAATTTTAAAGCGTGAGTTGTTATTCATCATCATCAATATCAACATAGGACCAGGCATTACTGTGTAACGCTCCAACTTGCCACACCTCATATCACTACATCCAGTAAAAAAGGCAGTGAGGCGCAAAATGAAGATACGAAAATTTAGTCGAAAGAAATCTAAAGTACTAAAAGAGAGAAGAGAAGAATGACAAAATGATGAGAATCGGTAAAGCGTCGTTAAGATGATGATAATGTATGTGGGGATACATCTGCTCCACTGACATCGGTTCTCAGCTATGTGATCACCTAGAGTCTGCAACCACTGATTCCTCTTGTCCTACCGACCTCAACCACCAAGTTTGCATCGCCCTGCATTGGCTCAAAGCAACAGTGAGAGACTTCATACATTAATGCCATGTTTTAGTCTAGCCATCTGAGGCTTTTTTCCAGGCTGGACCTATTTTCGGCTAACATTGAACTATTGAAGTATTCCAAAGGGGTTTACGTTTCCATCACTTAGGCATAACTGAAGCATTACCACCCATACATGAACAAAAACTGAAACGTTGTATTGAAAAACGTTTTGTGAAACCATTTTCTCTACCTTGGCCTTAACAATTCATTTTGGTTATTTTATCAATTTCATTTTACTTCACTTTGGTACATTTCTCTTTTATTATTATCATCATTATCACCAATTTTTTCACTTCATTGACAATATTTGACCCATATTTCACCATTTAATATCAATTCATTCCTTATTCATCGACCTATTTTGCATGCTTCAGCTATCACCGTTTTACAATTCCTTGACAGCACTTGTCTCTTATCTCACCACTTGTTATCAATTCGTTCCTCCTTATTCAGTGACCCATTTTCTATTACTTCCACTTGAACAAATACCGCCAACTACAACGATTGTATATTTTGCATATTGACTGAGCAACTCCCTTTTTAGTTCAATTATCTGTCACCTTACCTAGTATAAATTATTTTAAAGGATGAATCTCGAAGTGCTGAATGACCTAATTCAACAAGGTGTTCACATATAGATGAAGTTGTTTTCCTTTGCTCATCTTCGGTAAGACAAACCGGGTAATGTTTAGCAACACGTTTTCGAAGGGCCCGCATACAACGTCCAATATAGTCAGCTTCACAGGAGCACGTGAACTTGTAGATACACATAGATGTGGACATAAGTAGAAGCCTATCCTTCACGCATTGACGAATCAGACAGCGGTTGGAGAATATCAATCTCAGTCTAGCAGCATAGAAGGTTACTATTGATACATCTTGACAGACGATTTTTCAGCACTTCGACTGTGGTGTCTCTTTTGAATTGTAGATTCGTAGTTAAAATTTTCTTAGGGATTTTAATGGGATAGGGAGTGAGTTGTTCGTTTCTTCAGATTCTTATAAATAAATCTTTTAGGGTAAATACGACTGTATAGCTTGATGATGAAGTTGTTGAGAAGAAATATTTCTTCGCTGATACATGCCTTGTTCTTACTATTAGAAGATTAAAATAAATAACCTAAAGATTAAGGCTATCTACTACCGGTTAATTATGACAGTTCATAATATATGGATTGTATCTTCAACTTGTCAGTTAAAAAGTGACTATTTTCAACTTTACAGATTATACTTTAACCATCCAGATGATCCATTTCGACGTAATACACAAATAGTATTCTGGTTGACAGTAGAATGTTTAAAAGCTATTCTTGCACCAATTTTACCTTATTTAATGGAAGAAATTGAAATAGTTACTTGGAATTATTTATCATCTAATTGTATGATATTGAAACATCAATATGAAACACTTTTAGAACGTTATTCATCATTAACTCTACATGATTATTATTGTGTAGATGAATGGAAAATATGTTCCGATTGGTTATTATGCTTATCAGCTATGCAACAATGGAATGAATTTAAAATATATTCAACTTATGTAAACAAAGCATCTTTATTATTTCATTCTCTGATCAATACTCTATCGAAGGATAGAGATGCTTTACCATCGTCTAATAATTCGTTATCAGTTTGTCATGTACACATCAATATACCAACTAAAGATCATGATATGTATTGTATGCTGAAAGTAAGTATTTCTTTTGTAAATCATTTCAAATAAACATGTAATGTATCATTTTGACTAGATAGTTTCCACTGTTCTAAGAGCGTGATCAGCTTCATCATTCGACTATGATTGATTCACAGACTGAAAGCTATAAGTTTACCTGTGGTTAAACCAAAAATTGGATTAGCTATGTAGACGATACTTTTATCATCATTAAAAAAAAAAAAAGATAATATAGAAAACATTCACAGTTTCACCAACAACATTTTCAATGACATCAAATTCACAATGGAGAAGGAGTTGAACAATCAACTATTATTCCTGAATGTTTTAATCAGTAGGACAAATGCTGGAAAGCTAGAAATCGAAGTGTACAGGAACATACTGTAGTGCAACAACTTCACGGAGAAGCAGAGATAATCACTTGATGTTCATCCTAAAGAAGAACGTCTAACCACAAAACTGTATCACAAGATGACTATCCCGTACGTCATCAACGACAAAGTCATCAACAGAAATCAATAAACTTATCATCGTATCGTACATGAAGAATATATCACAAATCACGACAAGGTTACTGAGACCATTTGGAATTGGTGTGGCCACTCATAAACCAACAGATTCCCTCCAAACCTTATTATGGAGGCCAAAGGATGTAACAACTAAAGCGGACAAACCGAATATCATTTACAAAATCAACTGCAATAACTGTAGTCAACATTACATTGGACAGAGTGGTCGCCCTCTTCTCCTTCGTCTACATGAACACCACTCATTTCACTGCACGTGGATAGCAACTATGGACATGAATTCAATTTTGACAGTAGAAATTTTGGATGGAGAGAGGAAACATAAAAAAATCAGAGAAGTTCTAGAAGCATGGCATTCAGGTCAGTCAGCCAGCAATCACCAGATATATAGACATGGACCCAATCTACCAACCAATGAGAAAGGTGATAAATGACAGGAAGTTGAGAGGTGAAGCGGAGGAACAGCCAACATGAAAGTTTATAGAGTCAATGACACAACAATCAATCAGAAACCAGTTCGTCAGGGCAAGTTACTGAATCATTGACGGTGAGACACTGATAGGTCACTTCCTAATGAAGTTAGTGCTGATGATGTCGTCTAGCAAGACGATGAAAGCTCCATGATTAAACAACCCAGGTGAGAGGACAATACAGCCAAGACTCTTACAACTTACATGTTAAAAACTGCTAATCTAATTTGGTGGTTGTCTAGGGTTTGCAGTCCGTTTCCAATTGTGTTGAATAAATCGAAGATGCCAACAACCGAGAAAAATATGAAAATGAATAAGGATAGCATAGCTATTATGCGGAATCAAGCTTAACAGCCTTGATTACCTACAGTCTGAATATTCAGAGCAGTAGGAAGTTATCAGTAGGCATCTTAGAACAAAAATGCGATGAATACCCAATGAAATGAGTTAGATAAAGATTGCATTTTGCTAATGAGCTGTCTATTTCCTTAACTGTATGTTAAATGAACTTTGAAGGTTTATCGAAGGTGATCTCCGCTTCATATATATTGAATCTCCTCAAATATTCCGTTATAAAGGGGTGAATTTACACTAGTCAATCCCCATAGGATTCGAGCCTGCAACCTTACCTATCTATTAGTATAAGGGTTTTTATATGATATCGTCTTTGACTGGACCGAATTAATCGGTCTCCATTAGCATATGGGCTCCTGTGTGGACGCATTTCGTCCTATTTGGGACTCGTCAGCTGGATGTACCTGCCTCCCAGTGCGGAGTGATTTTGTTCCCACCGGGATTTGGACTCGGGAGCGATCTCTTCAAACGCCAGGGCATTATCCACTACACCACTGAGCCACAATAGCCACTTCTTGTGCCACTGGGAAGCAGGTACATCCAGCTGACGAGTCCCAAATAGGACGAAATGAGCATCCTGGACTCCACTGCTAGCCACGATCCATCCTCAACTTACCTATCTGTGTTAGTGACATATTTTTACGAAACTTTTGTTCACCTGTAAGTGTGCATTACTGAAAAGTTCTTACTCTTCTACAATGGCTTTCTTTCATCTTTATGCATTCTCGTTAGGTATGTTGACAAGATGGTGTGGTGACTTGTACCGTTACTCAGAAATACCATGTGTCCTATGTTGTTATTCTACGTATGTCTATTTGAAACAAAAGGAAGTAGTTATGGTTTGAAGTTTGTGGAGACTTTATTTATCTCAAGGTAGTAATCATGATGGATTGAAATCACTTTGAGAACTATTAAAAATCTGGGAGCATTGGACATGTGTTTCGTGCAAGCATGGAACTCCATAGCAATACGTACTCACAATTCAGCTAGGGGTCGAACTCAGGATTTTAAAGTTTCATGGTGAATGCATTAACCATTCAGCTACTGAGTTGAAATTCAATGATTTACAGTCTTCTACTTCTATCGATTAGCGATATAGCGCGAGTAACATCCAATATCTTCTGTTAGCATTTGTTTCACTTCTGACTAACTGATCCCGTAGGTCACAGTTTCTCATTAGAACTTCGGGATAACCATCTGGAAACATATCACTAGTGAGCACTATACAGTAATGCACTTGGCAGTTGATGCGAATTTTAATTTGGATTTCGGTCAAGGGGTTAGAAGAACTACAATGGAACTATACTCCACAATTATGGTCAAACTTTACAACAAGCATCAGTCGCCATCAACAGGAGAAATCTAAAGGAAGTTGTCTCTTTCACACACCTACCTACCTAGGCAGCATCGTTTCAACTTCAGGCAGCGGTGGCGGCACAGATAATGTCAAAGTCAGGATCAAAAAGACAGCAAGACAGGTCTTCCCGCATTTATCTGAAATAATCAGTGTGCAGATCTACTGCACCGCACCGCACCTCACCGCACTGAACTTCACTCAGCATGAAGCGTGAGCAGCATTCTGATTTTCAAGACTAATTCAGTCAAGTGAGTCAGTGAGTGCTTCTATGTGATGGTTGAGAAACTTGGCGCATTACGAAAAGCATTTCCAACAAACTTCAGACATACATCACAGCTGCCACCTACGCTCACTCGATACTGACAGTGAAGATCAGAAAGATGGCCAGAATAATAAGAATAAGCAACGAAGAAGTGTGGCTGTCAACGAACCAACCAACCAAGAATTTGTTGCCAAACAAATATGCAGGAGAAGAGAGTGGAGATGTATTGTTTTGGACACTGACTGAAAAGACGGCTTAGAGACATCATGCGCCAGGCCAGGCTGTTGACTGGAAGCCAAATGGGAAACGATGAGTTGGGTGTCCAAGGGTGACATGGAGAAGATGGTGTGAGAAAGAGATGAAAGCTTGTGGACAGTTATGTAGCCAGGTTAAAAAGACTGCAGAGAATGGAGTGAAATGAAGACCGTGCTAGTGAACCCCTATGTTCCATTAGGAACCCAAAAGACAAATAATAAAATAATAAGTATCTTCAAATTAGGTGGTTTCCTGAAATCATCAAAGTGTGTAGTAGTCCTGTAGTGTTTCTAATATTCTCTTTCCTTTTTTCAGGCTCTTCATCCTCTAGAATCAGTCAAGTCTATATCATCGGATTTGTGTTACTTACTTCGTGCAGCATCAGTTTCATGGTCATGTGGATTGTATCCAAATGAATTTCTTAATGCAACTAGATATTATAACTTTCCATTGAATGATGCTTTTGTGTCAATTAAATTTCTCTCCGAAGATGAAGGCATCAGATGTCATCGTTGTCATCGGTATTCTTTGAAGGATTCTTCAAAAAACTTATGCTATAGATGTACAAAAGTACTGAACACCTCAATACTTGTAAAAACATCATCTGAATCACTTTAAATTTTGTCTAGAAATAATATTCAGAAATAAAACAGCCTAATCTTTATTTTTCGTTATTTTCTTTAGTATTCTCTCACATAATTACATCGTGTTATTATTATTATTATTATTAGTCCCTTGGGTTCCTAATGGAACATACGGCTTCAGTAGCACGTCTCCATTTCATCCTGTTCTCTGAGATCTTTTGAACCTGGTCCCACGACAGCCCACAACCTCTCATTTCCTCCTCGCACGACCTCCTCCATGTCACCCTCGGACGTCCAACTCGTCGCTTCCCATGGGGATTCCACTCGAGGGCCTGACGCGTGATGTCCTCAGTCGGCCTTCTCAGTGCATGGCCAATCCATCTCCACTTCTTCCTGCATATTTGTTGCGTGATAGGTTCTTGGTTGGTTCGTTCCCAGAGTTCCTTGTTGCTTATTTTTTCTGGCCATCTGATCTTCAGCAGCGAGCGTAAGCAGTTGTTGATGAATGTCTGTAGTTTATTGGAAATACCTTTCGTGACGCGCCAAGTCTCTGAGCCATACAAGAGCACTGACTTGACGTTGGTGTTGAAAATCGTATCTTGTTCCACATGCTGAGTGCAGAAGATCTCCACACTGGTTTCAGGCTAATGAAGGCCTGTCTTGCTTTTCCGATTCTGACTTTGACGTCCTCGTCCGTCCCGCCTGTAGTTGAAACAGTGCTTCCTAGATAAGTGAAGGAGGTTACTTCCTTTAAGTTTCTCCCGTTGACAGTGATTGGAGTTTGTTGTTGTTGTTGTTGTTGATGGTGGTGGTGCGGTATCTTCATCACTTCTGTCTTCTCTATATTCACCTGAAGTCCCGTCTTCGCTGCCTCTAACCGCTAAAGAAACTTCAAAGCACAAACAAAATATAAAAATGAAAACAATTACATCGTGTTAATCGTGACTAATTATGATTGTAGTTGTTATTAAGTAATTTTGTAAATAAATTAGGCAATAAACAGTTCGTATGATATCATTTCCGAAGTTGTGGTTGTTATAGTGGATTGATTCAGGTATATTCGACTTGAAATTGCTCCACCTTGTCACTTGATATACAGATGATAACATCAGCTGTCATTTTATAATGATTGTTTTATTGACCAGTGTATAAATATCCGAATGGTTTTTGAGTAGTTATAGCATTCATAATTTGAATATAGCTTACCTTTAAGGTGTAGTGTGTTTTCGCATAATTGACGAATACAAACTCAGTGCAGTTTGTGTACTGAGAAATGTATCACATAAAATGTTTAATAGTATTTATGATGAGGAAGGGAGACAGAGATTAGAAGAATCTGAAGCATTTGAAGTTAGACACATCCAAAAAAGAGGGATTGGGATCACCATTAGCTCTAGTTTTACACCGTATTTAGTATCCATTCATCTATCCAAATCAACATAGGATCAGGCATTACTGTGTAACGCTCCAACTTGCCACACCTCATATCACTACATCCAGTAAAAAAGGCAGTGAGGCGCAAGGTGAAGATACGAAAATTTAGTTAAAAGAAATACAAAGTACTAAAAGAGAGAAGGGAAGAGTGACAAAATGATGAGAATCTGTATAGCATCGTTAAGATGATGATAATGTATGTGGGGATACACCTGCGCCACTGACATCGGTTCTCAGCCATGTGATCACCTAGAGTCTGCAACCACTGATTCCTCTTGTCCCACCGACCTCAACCACCAAGTTTGCATCGCCCTGCATTGGCTCAAAGCAAGAGTCAGAGACTTCATACATTAATGCCATGTTTTAGTGTGGCCACCTGAGGCTTTTTTCCAGCCTGGACCTATTTCGGCTAACGTTGTGTGACGAGGCAATTGACGACTAGTCATACGTAACACGTGTCCCAACCATCTCAGTCGATGGAAGTTGATAACCTCGTCAACTGATTTACCTCTACTCCCTAAAACTCCTCTATACCTGACGTCTGCATCACTCACATGGTGCGGTGACACCACGGAATACGGCATATACTACAAAGGCAACGGTTGTCAAACACTTGAAGCCTTCTCATATCTTTTACCTTCAATGACCATTTTTCACAGTCATGTAGTAGAAGAGAGCGGACTGTTGTGCAGGTGTAGTATACGCGACCCTTAATAGACAATGGGATATCATGGCGACGCCATAGGTGGTGTAAGTTGGCAAACGCGAATTGAGCTTTTTGTATGTGTGCAGAGATTTCACCGGCCACTGCCAGTGAGCCATCAGGGCTGATCCTACTTCCTGGGTAGGTAAGTGAAGTAGTCTGCACAGTCAACTACTTCACTGTCTGTTGTTAGCCGTGGCACCGTTGAAGACGGATTGTGGAGTAAAATTTGTATTTTGTGATGGTGATGAGAACCGCATCCCAAACATCCTCAAATTTCCACACAATATCATTTGAAGACACTAAGTAAAGTTTTCTATTAGATGCCAGTAAGGTATTGGTAGGTCTTTTTGCCAAGCCCTACCATGAGAGATATTTCAACAATATCATCAGTGTTACATTCAAAAAGCGAACATCGGAATTTGACAGGAGACAAGTGGTTAAGCAGTTTGTTGGAAATGCTTTTCGTAATGCGCCAAGTTTCTCAACCATCACATAGAAGCACTCACTGACTTACTTGACTGAATTAGTCTTGAAAATCAGAATGTTGTTCACTCTTCATGCTGAGTGAAGTTCAGTTCAGTTCAGTGCGGTGCAGTAGATCTCCACACTGATTATTTCAGATAAATGCGGGAAGACCTGTCTTGCTGTCTTTTTGATCCTGACTTTGACATTATCTGTGCCGCCACCGCTGCCTGAAGTTGAAACGATGCTACCTAGGTAGGTAGGTGTGTGAAAGTTACAACTTCCTTTAGATTTCTCCCCTTAATGGTGATTAGTACTTGTTATGATTGTTTTTGGTTAGGTATCTTCATTATCTGTGTCTTCCCTGCGTTCACCTTTTCCGTAAGATAGTTAACCTCCTGTGGGTCTGGTTTACAAGTATTGATTGGTCACGGGAGTGCAACCAATTTCATGTTGTCTAGTCCTGAGTGCAGACCGAATCCTATCGATCATATTTGCAATGTGGTAACCAAAATAGGAAATTCAGCATTTCGGAGCACATTAGTAGATGTTAGTTGGTTTAAGGCGATCAGCAGGAAGCTCTGGATTTATGATCGATAGGATTCGGTCTGTACTCATGACTAGACAATATGAAATTAGTTGCACTCCCGTGACCAATCAATACATGTAAACCAGTCGTACAGGTCAGTCGTGCCCCTAGCAGCTCAGTGATGAAGTCGCTGACTACAACTCTGGATGACGCAGGTTCGAATCTCAGGTGGGACATCAGTTCCGTCCAGTTTGCAGATACGCCTTGCTGACGAGCGCCAGAAAGCACGAAACCTAGGTTAAGCAGGGCTTCCTGCCGATTGCCTCCAATCAACTAACATCTACTAATGTGCACCGCAATGCTGAGCTTCCTGACTTGGTAGCCAGCCACATTGCAAATATGATTGATAGGATTCTGTCTGCACTCAGGACTAGACAACATGAAATTGGTTACACTCCCGTGACCAATCAATATATATATCGTATATTCATTAGACTAGTTTGCGATTATACGCATCATCTAATCATAAAGAGAAGAAATGCACTCACTTGAAATCTGAGCGAATATGAACTTTAATAAATCCAATCTTGCTCCTGATGATTACGTGACATCATATTTTCGACCTTAATCATTGGTATTTCTTACTACAATGATAAATTGTAAATGTGAAGAATTGGAAATAGTATGCTAATATGTTACTTATCTGCTATCAATGAATCTATGTATATATTCATTCATAAGTAGTTAACTGATGCACTGAAAACATTAAAAAGTCAAATGACCAGTCTTATATAGTCTTAAGGACACTTTTAAATTTATTTCAAGAGATGAAGATATGAATTTGGGTTAGAAAACAATTATTATTATTATTATTTGTCCCTTGGGTTCCTAATGAAACATAGAGCTTCAGTAGCACGTCTCCAATGCGCCCTGTTCTCTGAAATCTTTTGAACCTGGCTTCACGACAGCCCACAAGCTCTCATTTCCTCCTCATAAGATCTCCTCCATGTCACCCTCAGCTGGGACGCCCAACTCGTCGTTTCCCATCTGGGTTCCACTCGAGGGACTGGCCTGACGCGTGGTGTCCCCAATCGGTCTTCTCAGTGTTTGCCGAATCCATCTCCACTTCCTTCGTCATATTTGTTCAGCGATAGATTCTTGCTTCGTTGGTTTGTTGGTAGCCAGCCAGAGTTCCTTGTTGCTTATTCTTATTATTCTGGCCATCAGAGCTTCAGTATCTGGCGATCGTAGGCAGTTATTGATGAATGTCTGTAATTTGTTGGAAATGCCTTTCGTAACGCGCCAGGTCTCTGAACCATACAACAGTACTGGCTTGACGTTAGTGTTTAAAATCTGGATGTTGTTCACGCTTTATGCTGTGTGCAGTGCAGTAGATCTCCACACTGGCTTCAGATTCATGAACGCCTGTCTTGTTTTCCCTATCCTGACTTTGACCTTCCTGTCCATGCCGCCTGTAGTTGAAACAGTAATTCCTAGACAGGTGAAGGAGGCTACTTTCTTTAAGTTAGAAAACAATGATCTCTATAAAGGGTGCTGTTTTGTTCACCTATGTTCATTTGTTAGAAGTCACTGATCTCATTTATGAACCACTACCAGATAACAACATGGAGGTAGTCCTTATGAGAACCACTTTACCAATATATGACACATGTTGCTACAGTTTCAGAACGAAATTCTATGTGGGATAGAAAGTAGAACAGTTCATTCACCTCTGAACCCTTTTATAGTCCACATGTTTACGACTGACATGAAAAATGAACCACCGCATAACACAATATATAGATGACACGTTCATTTATAAAATAATGATACCGATGATGATAACCTTCTCCACTTATTCAGAACTGTGTTGTTCAAGAATCATCGACTGACTATTTGTTTGTCTTCTAGAATGTCTTTTCCCTTGAAGGTTAATTAGGCAAACATGGGGTTTACTTCAACCGAAGCCACTAAATTTACCAATCCCTGATTAAATCACCATGTTTACATATACATAAGGTAATTAGTTCACGGTTTTCGATGTCGAAGCAGGAATTGAACCAATGGGTAAACTTGTGTTCTACCAGCTGACCTGCGACATACTACTTATGGACAAGTCTGAGCTTTACTTCAGCCATCAAGACTTTTACTTCATTTTCGTGTTCATGCTTCTTAAAATCATGCTTAATATGTATCATATTTACTTGTCATATGTAGATGAAATTCCTACTGAAAGTCAAGTTCTCGGACATGAAAATTGTTTCGGGTAATTTCAGTGAACACGTGAGTATGCTAAATCACCTAGAAGGGCAATTTCGGAATCTCAACCGAACAAACAGATAACAGCGGTGGCCTACTAAAACTATCCTAAGATAAACATTTTCTGGTCAGCGTGAACTTTTGAGATAAAATGAGACATTGTCTGGTGTGGTTTCCACTGATCTCTACCAGCGGTGGTCACAGATAGGCCATATTGTTATCAGTCATCTCTAGAGAGAGTCGATGGAAGATTCCTGCTTCTTCTGGAGTACGTTTTCGGACAGCGACCAAGTGTTGGTTTAAGCGTGTGTATGTCTACGTCTCCATGGATGCTGGAAAATCTTAGCAATAATAACACTGAGAATACAGCTCGACAATGAGAGCAGCATGTGGCCTCTTTCAATGAGAAACTGGCTCGACATTTATCAGGACTGAAAAATATCACTCATCCAGTAGAAGCTTGGTGCCATCTCCAGTTTGCTGTAAACGCAGCGTCTAAGACCTCAGCAGACTCTTAGTAAGTGGTTAAAAAGTCAAGGGATCTCACGCGCTTATTCCTAATTAGTTTATGCATACAAACAGACCCTGAAGACTTCGAGTATATTCAGGATCCACTGTAACTCAAACGTACACCGATAGGATGTCGACGCAGTGACGGCGAACAGCAATAGGCAGCGAAGGCTAAATAGATTATATGGCACTGGCAATAGTAGTAGTTTACAGTTATTTAGTTAATTAAGGATACTGAGGCTGAAAGGTCAGTGATTAGTGAGACTTCTGAAGAGAAGGACGGGTTTGTGAGTCAGTCGAAGGGGATACGACTGGAACGATGGGTGGAACACTTCGATAGAGAGTTCAACTGACCAGCTACTGTTTCGTTGCTCCCTATCCTATCACATCCTAAATGAAACATACACATAGGACACCCAACACTTGCAGAAGTTAAAAAAGCAGCAGGTAACCGGAAACAAGGAACATCAGTAGGGTCAGACAGACTAGTTCTAGAAGTATCTAAGGGCAATGGTTCAAGAGTTTATTCAAGTTTACTAAAGTGTAAACCAGCGTTTAGGAGTCCGATACGATCCCGTCTGACTACTGCCAATCACTAATTGTTCTAGTCTTCAAGAACGATGAGAATTCCTCGAGTGGTAACCACAGAGCAATTGGCTTAATGAACATAGTGTCTAAGATTTCAGTTTCTATAGCCATTATAATTATGGGTCAGACCCAGGAACAGCAATTCTGCGGAAACCAGGAAGGCTTCAGACTTTGACCATGAGTGCATTAACCAGATATTCACACTCAGCCATGTTTTGGAAAAAAACCAAACTTACTGAAGCCCGACACTAGCTATATTCCCTGACCCCATCAATCAAGAGGTCTCGTGACAATGTCTATGACTGAAAGGGGTATCTAGTAGGTAAAGTGCCCTATTAAAGTCTGTTAACTCGAACACTTGTGGAGATGTAAGCACCTATGTTGAGTCTTCAGGTGAGCTGTACCTGTCGAATAGTATCCGTTAAGGATGCCCACTCTCTTTATTCCTGTTAAATTTTGTTACAGAAGTTCTTATGAAGGTCTTTCTCTCATCTTCTGACCTCACTGGAGTTGAAGTTATCACAGCATAATTTTCAGTTGATCTAGAATATGCAGATGAAACAGTCCTGTTAAGTGAGAACACTGAAAAGATGGTTAGTCTTCTGGATACTTTGAGTGGCAGTTCGAGAATACTTAGGATGCGTTTCTCATCACCCAAATGCAAAATGTTGCCTCAGGAATGGTCTTCAATAGTCCCCTGCGTAACAATAAAAAGTGAAGTGGTTGAATTGATTAAACACTTCTTTTACACTTACTTAGGAAGCTGGATCAGCCCTAGTGGGTCAGTGGCCGATGATATCACTTCACAGATGGAAAAGGCTTAGTTGACTTTCACGAACTTACACCATCTATGAGGCCCCCTAGATATCCGATTGTTGATTGTGAGTCGAGTGTAGTATGCTGCAGTTGGCTCTGTTTAACTGTCTAGTTGTTAAACATTGCCACTGAAGTTAGGAAATATAGGAAGTCTTCAAATGTTTGACCACCACTGTCTTTGCAGCATAGGCCGTGCGTCGTGGTGTCACCACATCACTAACGCAAAAGTCAGATGTAGACTTTTATGGAGGAAAGGAGAGTCAGTTGATAAGGTCATGAACTTTCATCGACTGAAATGGCTGACACATGTGTTACCCATGCTTAACCACCGTCTGTGTCGTCATTTAGTGTTAAGTGAAGTGGTTTCAGGCTGGATAAAGGCAGGGGATGGCGAGACTAGAACATGTCATCAATGCATGAAGTCGTTGACTGTTGACATGGGCGATATGAAGATATTAAGACTAGCTGGTTAGGGAGGATGTAATAACAGAAACCAGTGGTCACGGACTCTATGGGATATAGCTCAGAATCGGTATCAGTAGTACAGATGTATTCACACTTTATCTGCAACTTGACCACTACAATAAATTCAGCATTACCTCACTTCACCTTTGTCTCTTTTACTACTTTCTAGTACCTTTGACCTCTTCTTTTTTCTTTCTTCATCGATCATCTTATTATTTTCGTTACTTGGTATGCTGACAGACGGTGTGTCAACTTGTACTGTTACTCAGTAATGTCTGTTCCTCTTTCTATATTGATGATGATGACATGACAATCTTAGTAATAGTCTAAACATGAGGTAAGAAAAAGGAACTACTTTCAACCCTATTGTTTGCTCCGAAATTTATGGTCTAGTAAAAATTTTCTCATCAGTATGGTTCTGAGGTTCTCATTGAGTAGTAATCCTGTAGCATTTACTTTATTCCTTTCTTTTCTAGATTTTCCTGCTCAATGAGATGACTTTCATCATCAAACCTATTCACTTTTCTTCACCCATCTCTTTACAACAAATTGTATGCTGGTCAAATGTAAACCTACTATTATCTGATAGTTTGCGATTGTTCATATCTTCAAATAGGTCATTTTTCACAATTTAACCATGAACAATTTCAAATACATGAAGAGATTTTGCATACTATGAAGTAAATGTATCTGACCATGGTGTATAAAAAATAAGGTTTATCATTCGTCCATATAAGTGTGTATTTATAAATTTAACCATTCCAGTGAGGTCAGCTATTCAAGATGCACTATGAGAACTCTTCCATAACATGTAAAATAAATTCTGTCAGAGTAGCTGGTTAAACGGTAAGTAAAGATCATCAGATCTGCTTTTTTCGTTATCCACAAAATATTAAATTGAATATCACTTTCAGTAAGAATTCTCCTTCCGTAAACTGTTGAAACTGTTGTAGTCAAAATTACTCAACTTGACTTAAATAACGTTTACATAGTTGGATGGAGGTAATCCTTAATGGAAGAAGTCTTGCTTGATCTGAGTTTTGTGTTAATTGGCACTCATCAGCAAAGAGTATCTACAATGTCGATGGAACTGACTTTCTATCCGAGAATCGTACCTTTATCATTTAATGCTACAGTTGACGATATTACTACTGAATGAACCGCCACCACCAAAATTAAGTTTGTATTTCTGTTGATTCTTCATTATGCACCGGATGCCCAACTACAACAGCCTGGTTATTTCACATTATTCCCATGAATACTGTTATTATCAACATCATACAGATCCAATAACCGTTTCATATGAAAGTATTGTTGGTCTGGGAGTGAATATGTTGAAAAATTACATGCTGAGAATTGCATACTGTCAGATATATTGCTTGGAATAAAGCGATTATTAAGCTAGGTAATTCACTATCGCTCTGCACTGGGATAGATATCATTTAGATGGAGGTAAGTGAAGATTCAAATCTCAGGCAGGTCATCAATTACGTAGATGTTGTAGAGACGCCTTGCTGACAAATGTTAAAATACACGAAACCTAGGTACATGGCTTGCTATCAATTACCTCCATCCAAATAATACCCATTCGCCTTACTAGATACTACAAGTTTTATTGAAATACATAATATCCGAATGTCTGCCTAACGCCAGTCTTGCTATGATGGATCGTGGCTAACAGCGGAATCCAGGATAAGCATTTCGTCAGTTGGATACACCTGCTTCACAGAGTGATGTTGTTCCCACCGGGATTCGGACTCGGGAGAAATCGCTTCAAACGCCGGGGTGTTATTCACTACACCACCAAGCCATGAAAGCCACTTCTTGTGCGACGGGTATAGTTTTAGTATAATTGTTTTTATATGATACCATCGTTGCTTGGACCGCATTGATCGGTCTCTATTGGCATATGGGCTCCAGCTGAAGAGTCCCAAATGGGACGAAATGTGCATCCTGGATTCCACTGCTAGACACGATCTATCATTAATATAATTAGAACGCAGGCAATATCCAGGCATCCGTACGGGATCCCATATGCCAATAGAGACCTGTTTCGCTACTTTACACAAGATGTACTGAACAGATAAGTTATCTAATGTCCCATCATCTATAGTCAACCAATTTCAGGCGAATGGAATAAGGACTGACTTCATAATTCTGCCTATACCATGTATACTTGTCAGTTTAATTGCTCTTATGATGGTAGCTTATTAGGTAGCTCAAATTCTTCCTAGATATTCGCAACAAAGAGTAAATAAAACCTTTGA
Organism: Heterobilharzia americana; assembly: GCA_944470555.2. Taxonomy (NCBI): domain Eukaryota; kingdom Metazoa; phylum Platyhelminthes; class Trematoda; order Strigeidida; family Schistosomatidae; genus Heterobilharzia; species Heterobilharzia americana. The sequence continues at coordinate 2,330,036 of OX104128.1, read as the reverse complement.
GAATATCTAGTCTAATTTTAATATTTAGTGTTTATCTAATGACACCATTCTCAAATTACTTTGCATAAAATAAAGAACGAAAATATAATCTGCTTAAAGTTGCTACTTTTTGATGAAGTAAATGCTGATGAATCCTTTTAACCTGGTGTTGAAACGTCCGAGAACAAACCTCATAGCTAAGAGATGATCAAGCATTGATCAAACTGTGCAATATCCCACTAAATTGTTTACTAAACAAGAATTTCAATACCGTTCGTAGTATAATGGTGATATACACATGGAGATGGTAATAAATTGTTGTTGAGAAATCAGTTTAAAAATTACTGAATCACTACGCGTTATATCATCAAGTGGACGATTTAATAGGATACGATTATACTACGTTATACCACTCACGTAGTAACATATTAGTAACATCCGCTTTTAAAACTGTAAGTAAATTGCAACTAGTCTGATACCTAGTGATACATAATTGATAAACATAGAATGTAATTTAATATGATGACAATTTTAGCTAACTGTTTCAGCCCTCTAATCACATACATAGAGTGGATGTAGTATCCTGTGGCAGTTAACACAGACTTTTTCCATCATTTTCGTCAAGTTACTAATGAGTAGTATCAAATTAAAGTCGTTAAAAATGAATAAGATGACAGTCGCGTCATTAAAAAAAGGTAAGCAGACACATTATGGAAAAAGGACAACCAAAGGAGTTATCTAATATAACCAGTTTTGTGAATTAGATCACTAGCCTTTCAGAATTCGGAGTTTCTAACGGAGGGAATAGTTCAACGAAGAAAAAACCTCAATTCAGTGACATCTTTCAAGAGCAATACAAACCAGATAAGTGTTATTTGTTTTCACATAAACATAACAAAGCAATGAGATGAGTGAACTTGAAGGTCACTGGAAAGTTGGCTATCCCGATAGTCGTTTTTTAGTCGTGACCATTAACGACTAGACAGTCACAGTGATTATCCACTGGTGACTGATTCGTGCGATTAATTTACCCCTACAAAAGTCAATCCTGGACTCAACAGCTTAATGATACAAAACCAGGGTCAGTCAGATCTTTTCCTCCCAACTGACTCCTAGAATCCAGCACAGTAATGCAGCGTCATATGACCAAGTTTAAACGCCGAATTCCAAACATGCTTCACAGATATCACCTAGCACACAGCGCTAAAGACTAGAAAATTTCATAAATAATCCCGGTATGAACATTGACCTGCAAAAATATTTACTGAAAAATTTCATTAGACTGCACGCTTTCAAATTTTTTAATACATAAACAATATCAAATAATAGAAGTGTAAACATTTCCGACATTTTAAAACAATATCAGCCAGCCCACCTACAGGCAAGACATAAACATAAAACCAAATAGCATGGAAGAGGACGATGACCACATAAACGCATAAAGTGCACAACCATAAAAGAGAATTCAGAGAACCTTCGTATTCAGGTCAATCTACAATCAATACACGTATCAATGTAGACCCAACCTATCAACCAATAAGAAAAATGATAGAGAACTACAAGGTCAGAGTTGAGGCAGAAAAATATCCAATAGGAAAATTTGTGCAATCAGTATCATGATATGCAGTGCAAATTAAAAAACACACATTGCTTCGTATTGAAGTTACAGCTGTTGATATTGTCTAGAAAGAAAATGAAAGTTTCATGATTAAATCATCCACTAGAGACAACGCAACACAATCAAGAACATAATACTATCCTTGAAATACTGAACTAGAATTGAAGATTTTCGTGTTGATGGGATGAACCAACAACATGATTTTATGTTCATTCCTTCCTTTTAGACCAGACGATATTCTGACTACGATTTGTTGTTTCATATTATTACCGGGATGCTTATATTATTAACACTACAAAGATGACATAATTATTTCACTTGAAACTAGTGCATGCAGAGTAAATGTTCAGAAGAATTATATGCAAAGAATTCTATAAGGTATCCAAAAATATTACATAAGTCGAGGGACTTGCACGGCAAGTGATGTCCCTAAGCCATCTTCACAGTGCAAGTTCAATACAATACAATACAATCCATGTCCAGTTTCGTCTTCTGCATACTTCTTAGGTGACAGGTTACTGGTCGGTTGGTTCGTTGCCAGACCAGAGTTCCATGTTGCTTATCCTTACTATTCTGACCATCTATCTGATCTTCAGGTTCAAGTGACCGTAGATGGCAGCTGTTGATGTGATGTATGTATGCATGAAGTTTGCTGGAAATGTTTTTCGTAACGCAAAAAGTCTCTCAACCATCACATAGAAGCACTGACTTCATATTGGTGTTGAAAGTCCGGAAATTGAACATCATGAAGAGCGCAGTAAATCAACCCACTGATTATTACAGATTAATGCAGGAAGGCCTGTCTTGTTGTCTTTCCGATCCTGACTTTGACATCGTTATCTATGCCATCACAACCACCACTGCCTGTACTTGAAAAGATGCTGCCTAGGCAGGCAGGTAGGTGAAAGAGACAACTTCCTTTCGATTTCTCCCGTCAATGGTGATTAGTACTTGTTGTTGCTGTTGTTGTCGGTTGGGTATCTTCATCACCTCTGTCTTCTCTATGTTAACCTGAAGGAAGTCCCGTGTCCACTGCCCTACCTCTTCTCCCAACTTCTTGGTTTTCGCCTGTACATCTTCGAGTTTGTGCTACAAGACATTAGACACTACACATAAATCATCGTCGGTGAAATGTAAATATTCTTCTGGGGTCTTTTCATCGGTCCAGCCAGTGTATGCCCCACTTCTCGCTCTTCACAGTTTGCTGCATGATCCATTCCAGTCCAATCCAGTCCAGTTGACCACAATCAGGAAGATGATCGATGATATTAGGTGGTAACCTTGCCTTACTCCTTCCTGTCTTCACTTTAAAGGCACCACTGAGCACTCCCTTGTGAATCACTCGGCATGTGGCGTCTTCATATAGCTGTTGTACTGCAATTCGATGCACACATGATTTGTTTTTCCTGAAGCCGGCCAGCCAGCCAGCCTGTTCCGGTCGTAATTTTGAATCCAACGCGGTTTTTGCTCTCTCCAGGATGATGCGGCTTAATATTTTGCTTCGAGTGGACAGGGACAGGATCATGATTTCGTACCAGTTCTTGCAAAGACTTAGGTCTCCCTACTTTAGAAGTTTGACAAGGTGGTCCTTCTTCCAATCAACCGCCAGGTACCTTTCCTTCCTTCCTTCCTTCCTTCCTTCCTTCCTTCCTTCCTTCCTTCCTTCCTTCCTTCCTTCCTTCCTTCCTTCCTTCCTTCCTTCCTTCCTTCCTTCCTTCCTTCCTTCCTTCCTTCCTTCCTTCCTTCCTTCCTTCCTTCCTTCCTTCCTTCCTTCCTTCCTTCCTTCCTTCCTTCCTTCCTTCCTTCCTTCCTTCCTTCCTTCCTTCCTTCCTTCCTTCCTTCCTTCCTTCCTTCCTTCCTTCCTTCCTTCCTTCCTTCCTTCCTTCCTTCCTTCCTTCCTTCCTTCCTTCCTTCCTTCCTTCCTTCCTTCCTTCCTTCCTTCCTTCCTTCCTTCCTTCCTTCCTTCCTTCCTTCCTTCCTTCCTTCCTTCCTTCCTTCCTTCCTTCCTTCCTTCCTTCCTTCCTTCCTTCATTGCAAACCTTCATCAGTAGTGGTGTGAACGTGTCCGCTGTTGTCTCTGCATCTGCATCTGTTTTCAGTGCTTGTAGAGAAATGCCATCTGGTCCTGCTGCTTTCCTGGAATTCAGCAAGTTTATGGCGTTCAAGACTTCGGCTTTTCTCGGAGGGCTTGTGTTCACTGGTAATTCTGTGGCTGGGCTACTGGTGGTATTTCTGAACGAGTTGTAGTTGGTGGTGGTGGTCGATTCAAGAGTTCTTTGATGTGGTCAGCCCATCGTTTCCTTTGTTTCTCTTCTTTCGCAATTATCTTGCCTTCATCATCTTTCATTGGTTTAATCTGCGTTGATTTCTTCCCTCCAAGATAGTAACCTGGTTATTTGATATAGTGTTGTCAGGTCTCTGTCTCTCCTACCTGCAGCCTGTTCTACTCCACTTTCCAATGTGTGTCGTAGAAGTGTCTTTCGTCATTCCATGCACTCTTCTTCACTTCTTTGTCCAGTGTAGTGTTTTATGCATTGTACTCAGTTCCTCTTCTTCTTGTTCATCACTTCTCTTCACTGCACTGCACTGGTTCATCTTCTGCTTCACCATCCTCTTCTCCCTTCTCTATCAGTTTCCATGTATTCGTCGAGATCCACTCCTTATCTTGGCTGTTTCTTCTTTCTTCCGAACACGGTTATGCAGGTTTCCTTCCACGTCGGTTTTACAGAGTCTGGTAGCATTCCACTGAGGTTTCTTCGGAGATGCTGCTCAATATCTCACATTTTGTTCTCACGACTGGCGCGAAGATGTCCTTTGTAGTTTTGTCCTTCAGTTTCTGTTCTGGGTGTTCAACTTGAACTGTGGTCCATCACCAACTCCCTTGAATGCTTTCAACTTGATTTGCAAGGTTCCTTCCCTTAGATAATAAGTGGTGTGAACCTACATCTCCTCCTCTTCTTGATCTTGTGTCAAGTAGGCTGACTGCGTCTCCACTTTCTTCACATTGAGATGAAGTCGATCTGATTTTTAGTGTGTCCCAGTGTCTGGCGAAATCCATGTCGCTCACTTTGTGGACATCCTTGTGCTTGAACACACTGCCTGACTCCAATCACGAAATTGTTGAATGCACAGGATTCTGCAAACCATTCTCCATTCTCGTTCATCACGTCATCGAGGGCTTCTCGACCCATGGTTAGTTCTCTTCCTGTGTTGTCTGCTACCAGTCTGGCATTCATGTCGCCCATTAGAAGTTTGATATCGCCAACTGGAGTGTGGTCTTGTCCAGTGTTGATTGCAGTTGTTTGTAGAATTCCTCCATTCCTCAGTGTGCTCATGGTTGTCATATGGGTGACAATATTGGAGTAGATTACTTAGTCCTCTCCAGTTGACAGTTTGGGGAGTCCACTCCCATTCCGTCTACTTTCGCGAATTCCAAGCACTTCAATGTGATACCTCCTCATGCCGTTTGCAATCTGGGCTGCCTTGTTGGGTTCAAACATGGTGCGGACATTCTATGTCCCCATTCTTACTTTCGCTCTCACCGAGAGAAGACACATCGGTCAATTGGCTTCCCGAAGACAGGCTTCCACCAACCGGTGTCATTTCGCCTCTCCGATTCCAGCGAGGAAGAAGTTTAATTTTATGTTTCATATTTTCTTTATGGTTTGAAGTTTCTTTAGTGGTTGGTTTGGTTTTATGGGGTAGGGTTGCTAGGCCTATTCCCAACGTTCACTCTTTACCCGGGCTTCGGACCGGCTAGTAACTACTGAACTAGTTGACCAGGTGAGGTTAAGTGTGCGATACGAAGAGAATAATTAAATGTCAATGCAACCAGAATGACAAATCTGCCTACTAGTTAACAGTCCATACAATAAGCAAACAATACTACTTTTTTCTTCAGTTCTGGAGGTTCCTGGTGGTATGCTTCACGGAATGATTTCAGTTGAGGTACCACTGAAAACCTGCTAACACTGTACAGCTGTTTTTTTATGTTGGTATGAGACTTCGAATTAGTGCACATCCACGACCCCTCTATCAATGGAATTGGAGATCTTCAGACCGTGTGGTAAGTATGTCATCCATTCAGCCGTTGACTCGGAATTTAGTGGTCCATATTTCCCTATTTCTTTCTATGTAGGTCACTGCATTTAAACCCAACGTTTAAGTGGCATTCAGTTTGCCGCGGAACCCGAAGGTACAGAGTTCGACTCCTGACAGGGTTATGGATGTGCCCTACTGGGGAGTCCCATACCAGGACGAAAACCCTCGGCAGTGCCCCAGAGTTTTCATTAGTTGCCCATTAAATGTCAGACCTTGATGAATACCGAAGTGGAAAGTAATTTTCCTTACGAAATTTGAAGCTAAATTTGGATGTGACCTCTAGTTTAAGATATACATGATTCACGAAGCCACCTTTGTCTTTCTAATGCTTCATTGATGTTGAGTAAATTCTTTCCCACACCATTTTGAAGCTTTAACCGTATTCCGTAGACGGTAGACAACAAATCTTCTGAAATAGAATGTTAGACAATTTTGTAAAATGTAATTATCGGTCAGTTTTCATCCACCCTTACTGAGTCATAACCTTGCCTGGTTAACTGGTTCAGTAGTTACTAGCCGGTCTGAAGCCCGGGTAAAGAGTGAACGTTGGGAATAGGCCTAGCAACCCTACCCCATAAAAACAATCCAACCACTAAAGAAACTTCAAACCATAAAGAAAATATGAAACATAAAATTAAACTTCTTCCTCGCTGGAATCGGAGAGGCGAAATGACACCGGTTGGTGGAAGCCTGTCTTCGGGAAGCCAATTGACCGATGTGTCTTCTCTCGGTGAGAGCGAAAGTAAGAATGGGGAAATGGAATGTCCGAACAATGCTTGAAGCTGACTGGCTGGCTGGCAAGGCTTCCCAGATTGCGAAAGAGATGAGAAATATTAGGCTGGGAATCTGCGAGGAGTCTGCAGGTGGAATGGGAGTAGACTCTCCCAACTGCCAACTAGAGGATCAATAATCTACTCCGATATTATCACCCAGACGACAACCACGAGCACACTGAGTTTTGGGGTGGCTATCACGATGTTCCCTCCCAAGAGAATCGAAGGCTCACTCTTTCATGCAGTGGGAACCAATCTACACCTGCAGGATCATGACAGCAAGATGGATTCAACTCAAAATGACGGAAAGTCACAACCATACAACGCTACGCTATGCACCTACAGATATCGCAGATCAGGAGAAGGGGGAGTTCTACAGACGACTGTAGTCATTACTGCACAAGACCGCACCACAGTTGGCGACATCAAAATCCATTCTTATGGCTGGGGTGACATGAATGCCAAACTGAGAACAGATAATACACGAAGGGAACTCATGATGCGTCGAGAAACACTGAGTAATATTACTAACCTGTATGGAGAATTGTTTGCAGATTTTTGCGCGCTCAGCGATTCTGTGGTTGGAGGCAGCGTGTACAAACACAAGGATATTCACAAAGTGGGGACATGGATTTTACCAGACACTGGGACACACTAAAAATCAGATCGACTTCATCTCAATGTGAAGAAAGTGGAGACGCAGTCAGCCTACTTGACACAAGATCAAGAAGAGGAGGAGATGTAGGTTCACACCACTTATTATCTAAGGGAAGGAACCTTGCAAATCAAGTTGAAAGCATTCAAGGGAGTTGGTGATGGACCACAGTTCAAGTTGAACACCCAGAACAGAAACTGAAGGACAAAACTACAAAGGACATCTTCGCGCCAGTCGTGAGAACAAAATGTGAGATATTGAGCAGCATCTCCGAAGAAACCTCAGTGGAATGCTACCAGACTCTGTAAAACCGACGTGGAAGGAAACCTGCATAACCGTGTTCGGAAGAAAGAAGAAACAGCCAAGATAAGGAGTGGATCTCGACGAATACATGGAAACTGATAGAGAAGGGAGAAGAGGATGGTGAAGCAGAAGATGAACCAGTGCAGTGCAGTGAAGAGAAGTGATGAACAAGAAGAAGAGGAACTGAGTACAATGCATAAAACACTACACTGGACAAAGAAGTGAAGAAGAGTGCATGGAATGACGAAAGACACTTCTACGACACACATTGGAAAGTGGAGTAGAACAGGCTGCAGGTAGGAGAGACAGAGACCTGACAACACTATATCAAATAACCAGGTTACTATCTTGGAGGGAAGAAATCAACGCAGATTAAACCAATGAAAGATGATGAAGGCAAGATAATTGCGAAAGAAGAGAAACAAAGGAAACGATGGGCTGACCACATCAAAGAACTCTTGAATCGACCACCACCACCAACTACAACTCGTTCAGAAATACCACCAGTAGCCCAGCCACAGAATTACCAGTGAACACAAGCCCTCCGAGAAAAGCCGAAGTCTTGAACGCCATAAACTTGCTGAATTCCAGGAAAGCAGCAGGACCAGATGGCATTTCTCTACAAGCACTGAAAACAGATGCAGATGCAGAGACAACAGCGGACACGTTCACACCACTACTGATGAAGGTTTGCAATGAAGGAAGGAAGGAAGGAAGGAAGGAAGGAAGGAAGGAAGGAAGGAAGGAAGGAAGGAAGGAAGGAAGGAAGGAAGGAAGGAAGGAAGGAAGGAAGGAAGGAAGGAAGGAAGGAAGGAAGGAAGGAAGGAAGGAAGGAAGGAAGGAAGGAAGGAAGGAAGGAAGGAAGGAAGGAAGGAAGGAAGGAAGGAAGGAAGGAAGGAAGGAAGGAAGGAAGGAAGGAAGGAAGGAAGGAAGGAAGGAAGGAAGGAAGGAAGGAAGGAAGGAAGGAAGGAAGGAAGGAAGGAAGGAAGGAAGGAAGGAAGGAAGGAAGGAAGGAAGGAAGGAAGGAAGGAAGGAAGGAAGGAAGGAAGGAAGGAAGGAAGGAAGGAAGGAAGGAAGGAAGGAAGGAAGGAAGGAAGGAAGGAAGGAAGGAAGGAAGGAAGGAAGGAAGGAAGGAAGGAAGGAAGGAAGGAAGGAAGGAAGGAAGGAAGGAAGGAAGGAAGGAAGGAAGGAAGGAAGGAAGGAAGGAAGGAAGGAAGGAAGGAAAGGTACCTGGCGGTTGATGGAAGAAGGACCACCTTGTCAAACTTCTAAAGTAGGGAGACCTAAGTCTTTGCAAGAACTGGTACGAAATCATGATCCTGTCCCTGTCCACTCGAAGCAAAATATTAAGCCGCATCATCCTGGAGAGAGCAAAAACCGCGTTGGATTCAAAATTACGACCGGAACAGGCTGGCTGGCTGGCCGGCTTCAGGAAAAACAAATCATGTGTGCATCGAATTGCAGTACAACAGCTATATGAAGACGCCACATGCCGAGTGATTCACAAGGGAGTGCTCAGTGGTGCCTTTAAAGTGAAGACAGGAAGGAGTAAGGCAAGGTTACCACCTAATATCATCGATCATCTTCCTGATTGTGGTCAACTGGACTGGATTGGACTGGAATGGATCATGCAGCAAACTGTGAAGAGCGAGAAGTGGGGCATACACTGGCTGGACCGATGAAAAGACCCCAGAAGAATATTTACATTTCACCGACGATGATTTATGTGTAGTGTCTAATGTCTTGTAGCACAAACTCGAAGATGTACAGGCGAAAACCAAGAAGTTGGGAGAAGAGGTAGGGCAGTGGACACGGGACTTCCTTCAGGTTAACATAGAGAAGACAGAGGTGATGAAGATACCCAACCGACAACAACAGCAACAACAAGTACTAATCACCATTGACGGGAGAAATCGAAAGGAAGTTGTCTCTTTCACCTACCTGCCTGCCTAGGCAGCATCTTTTCAAGTACAGGCAGTGGTGGTTGTGATGGCATAGATAACGATGTCAAAGTCAGGATCGGAAAGACAACAAGACAGGCCTTCCTGCATTAATCTGTAATAATCAGTGGGTTGATTTACTGCGCTCTTCATGATGTTCAATTTCCGGACTTTCAACACCAATATGAAGTCAGTGCTTCTATGTGATGGTTGAGAGACTTTTTGCGTTACGAAAAACATTTCCAGCAAACTTCATGCATACATACATCACATCAACAGCTGCCATCTACGGTCACTTGAACCTGAAGATCAGATAGATGGTCAGAATAGTAAGGATAAGCAACATGGAACTCTGGTCTGGCAACGAACCAACCGACCAGTAACCTGTCACCTAAGAAGTATGCAGAAGACGAAACTGGACATGGATTGTATTGTATTGTATTGAACTTGCACTGTGAAGATGGCTTAGGGACATCACTTGCCGTGCAAGTCCCTCGACTTATGTAATATTTTTGGATACCTTATAGAATTCTTTGCATATAATTCTTCTGAACATTTACTCTGCATGCACTAGTTTCAAGTGAAATAATTATGTCATCTTTGTAGTGTTAATAATATAAGCATCCCGGTAATAATATGAAACAACAAATCGTAGTCAGAATATCGTCTGGTCTAAAAGGAAGGAATGAACATAAAATCATGTTGTTGGTTCATCCCATCAACACGAAAATCTTCAATTCTAGTTCAGTATTTCAAGGATAGTATTATGTTCTTGATTGTGTTGCGTTGTCTCTAGTGGATGATTTAATCATGAAACTTTCATTTTCTTTCTAGACAATATCAACAGCTGTAACTTCAATACGAAGCAATGTGTGTTTTTTAATTTGCACTGCATATCATGATACTGATTGCACAAATTTTCCTATTGGATATTTTTCTGCCTCAACTCTGACCTTGTAGTTCTCTATCATTTTTCTTATTGGTTGATAGGTTGGGTCTACATTTATACATCTATTGATCATAGATTGATTGTGAAGATTTTATGTATGGAAGGGGAATCGAATGAAATCCATATTGGAATCGATGAGTTCGGCGTGCTTGCGTGACGTGGAGGAGAGATAATTTTAAGGCGAAAGATATGTTTTCTATGGTCATGGAGTCAGTTTTCGAGGAGTGAGGAGGCTAGATGTTAATGGCTGTGTGCTACTGAAACGTTATTTTCCACTGGGAACCGAAAAGATAAATTGTAATAATGGATCCTTAATGATGCCATAGTTGTTTTTATATGTGCTATCGTCACTGGGAATCAGGTACATCCAGTTGACAAAATCCGCATCATGTATTCTACTGCCAGACACTATTCATCATTAACTTGATCGTGAGTGTTGTTATTAGAGGTTTGTAGTTTTGTAGAACGTAATGTCTCTGAATACACTTTGGACACTGGTCACTACATGAACAGATGCAACAGAATATCCCGATGAACATTGCTAATCATTTCAATTTACATATCTTATATATAATCACCTTTCAATGACCTACTTAACTGATGTGTACAATTGAAAAGTTAACTTTTATTTACAATACCTACTTTCATTGTTTGTTCACTGATGTTCATTTCATAATGATGAAACAATTTTCACGTATATCTAACCCTTAAAAATAAAATCACTTGACCTATGTAAAAAAAAAAATTAAAAGTCTAGTTGGAATATACTTTACTTAATCGGCCACTCCCTAAATAAAATTGCTAAGATACATTGAATACTGGGTAAAGTATCATAACAACAGAGGAAGTGATTTAGGAATAATAGTTTAAGGAGAACAGTTATAAGTAATGTGTGTGTGTGTGTGTGTTTTAATAAATGGTTTGTTCCACGAAATGACAAAACGTATTATTTGAGTATTCAGAAAAGATTTCTGTTAAATAACATACATAATGGAATCGAAAAGTGATCAAGTTGTTATATAAGGAAAAATTTTTCAGATAGCTAAAATCATTTGAAAATTATTTCTCAACAGTTTAACTATTTGACATTGTAAAGGTTTGGTAGACTTGTTTGTAATGATACTGAGTTATTATTGAAGGTGAGATGAAAATCTGCGCTTTTGGAAGGATTCGAACCGATTTTCAACCGACTGTAACTTACGAGACTCGACTGCTGCCCGGATATTTATTTCAATTCATTTGCTGAGGATTTTACTCAACATTCGATCAAATCATCAACAGAATTCTTAAAAAATAATCGGACGTATTAATATAGAAAACGACTAATTAATGGTATCCTTCAGTGTCACAGCACTATACACTTCCATCAAACCTCAATTAGCCAAAAGAACCTCTGTCCCTGTTGCTCACTAAAGATACCACCCTTTCAGAACGCACAGAACTCAAATGTTCAAGTCTGATGGGACTCATCGACCTTTTTATGACAATATACTTCCAATTCAACGGCAAGATATACAAACAGATGAAAGGAACTGGATTGGGATCACCGATATCCGGATTAATTGCAGAAGCAGTGATGCAGAGACTGGAAGCCATTATTCTATCTGTGATCAAACCAAAAATTTAGATTCGCTATGTGGACGACACTTTTATCATCATTAAAGAAGATGATATAGAAAACACCCTCAACTTGATCAACAACCTTTTCAATGGCATCAAATTCACAATGGAAAAGGAGTCAAACAACCAACTACCTTTCCTAGATGTTTTAATCAGTAGGACAAATGCCGGAAAGCTGGAAACCAGGGTGTACAGGAAGCCAACACACACTGAACAAATCCTTAACTACAGCAACAACAACCCAATGACACACAAAATCAGTTGCATGCAGACTCTATTCAAAAGAGCAAGAACACACTGCAGCACAACAACTGGAAAGAGAAAGGAAGAAAATTACTTCATGTCCATCCTAAAGAAGAACGTCTAACCACAAAACTGTATCACAAGATGACTATCTCGTATATCATCGACGACAACGTCATCAACAGAAATCAATAAACGCATTATCCTACCACACAGAATATATCAGAAATCACGACAAGATTACTGAGACCACTTGGAATTGTTGTGCCTCATGAACCAACAGATTCCCTCCAAACCTTATTATGGAGACCAAAGGATGTAACAACTAAAGCGGACAAACCGAATATCATTTACAAAATCAACTGCAATAACTGTAGTCAACATTACATTGGACAGATTGGTTGCCCTCTTCTCCTTCGTCATTTACATGAGCACCAACTGGCTATTAAACGTCAAGACATTTCGTCACTCATTTCAGTACACGTGGGTAAGTATGGACATGAATTCAATTTCGACGATGTGGAAATTTTGGACAGGGAAAACACAAAGGATGTTAGATAATTTCTAGAAGCTTGAAATTTAGGTCAGTCAATCAGCAATCACAGATGCATAGACATAGAACCAATCTATCAACCAATAAGAAAGATGATAAACGACAGGAAGTTGAGAGGTGAAGCGGAGGAACAGCTAACAGGAAAGTCTATAGAGTCAATGACACAATAATCAAATGAAATAATCAATCAGAAACCAGTTCATTAGGGCAAGCTACTCAATCACTCACGGAGAGATATTGACAGGTCACTTCATACTGAAGTTAGTGCTGCTGATACTAATGTCTAGAAGTATGATGAAAGCTCCATGACTAAACAACCCAGGTGAGAGGACACAATACAACCAAGATTTTACCCGACTGCTATGTGAATTTATGATACCTTACTACCATTGATCGTATTCATACGCGTCACGAATTCATATGACAGTCATCAGGCAAAATCCTTCGTGATTAAAGTAAACTAAAAATTTGGCCAGTAGTCAGGTCTTATAGCTCATAGTTGGTAGATCGCTAGGCTGGAAACCCAATGATCGCTGGTTCAAATCCTTAGGAGGCTCATATTTTCTGCCAACATTGAAGAAAGAACATATTACACAGTCAAGTGAAACGGGAATTCTGTAGGAAAATGCACCTTAGATGTTGTATTTATGGATAACAACGAATGATCAATGAAGAATTTGACCGACATAAAAAGTTCCACTGGTACAAAATGAAGTGATGATTTAGTTAACACAGTGAAAAATCTCTTGCAAGTACATCGCTTTATGAAGATGAGTGAAGCGAAAACATTGAGTTGAGTGTAATTACGTGGTAACATTTCATTTCATCAGATTTCAGCGACTGCTTATATCTAATGCTTTGAAATGGATACTTTGAAGTTATAATGCGAAGCGATGAACTTTGAGCACAAATATGAGGGGAAAGGGCCAATGCTCACCGATAGCATTAGATAATGATTGCTCTATATCATAAGTTGATAGAAGTTCGAAAATGTCCTCCATTGTATTACAGCCAAGTGGTTCAATGGTAACGTATAAGGCGATAGATCACCCTGACGTTACAATGTCTGGATACTATTTACAACCAGAAGTTTCTATCATGTAAAAACTCTACCAATATATGGAGATTGTTTAAAGAGCTTATTGGTATAAAACAGATGACAAAAGAAGCTTGTTTGGATTTCTGGGCGTTAAACAAGTCATTTATATGTCAGCAAGCTGATTTCACTCTTCCTAATATCCAAAGTCAAATGGATAGGTGCTTTCCAGGTTTTAATACACATGATGTATTTAGCTGTCTAAAATCCTTGAATCCATATCAAAGCTTAGGTCCTCATGGTGTTTCTATTTATTTATATTTAGAAAATGTGCAGATCTTTTATTCATCCCCTTACAGATAACTTCTAACAATATAATATCCACTACTTGGAAGAAGATCAAAATTGTACCTGGGCCTAAGTCATCTTCTGAATCAGATGTTACGTTTCAACCCATTGCAACAACTTTCCCTTTCTGAAGACAATGGAGAAATTACTTCTTCTTGTGCTTCAACCTTCATTGAAGGCTTTCAGAGATCCAAAACAATTTGCTCACAAACACAAGCAAAGTACTTTAGATGCTGCCACTGTCTTTCATCATAATATTGTTTCCAGTCTCGACAAAGGTATTAAGTATGTTCGTTGTGTCGTTTTGCATTATTCATCAGCCTTTGACTCTGTTCCTAGACCACTCTTGTTAAATAAGCTTTCCATGGCTCACACTGAGCCATGGGTTACAAAGTGATTGTACTCTTATTTTTCTGAAAGGAAACAGTACACTGTCTATAAAGGGAAGCCCTCGACTTCATTGCTTACTGAAGCTAGTGTGCCTCAAAGTGGTGTACTTTCTCCTTTTCTGTTTTCGTTTCTTTTTGCACGATCTACCTTATTCTGTTGAAACAAATTTTATTAAGTATGCTGATGGCCTGACGGTGTCTATTCCAGTCAACTCTCAATTAGATTGCTTTAAATTAAACGGACTATTGTCTGTAATTGACCAATGATGTCTCTCAAATGGTTTCAAGTTAAACCCTTCTAAATGTCAGACTGTTAGTTTTAGCCTGAGGCGTAAACAAGACTTGTGTGAGCTGCTTAAGTTCCATGACTCCTGTTGCATTGATGGTATTTCTGCAGAAATTAAATCGAGTTTTAACTATCTTGGATTGAGTTCTACTTCTGATCGGTGTTGGTCGTCTCATAGCTTGTTGACCTGTAAATAAAAATATTTCGTTTGACGTATTACATAAAGAAACTGAGGCTCTCTGGTATAACTTGCCCTCTACTTTTACACTTTAATAATTCCTGCATTTTAGCTATTCTTCTCTATTGTTTCCCGTTGATCTTTCCTGGTCTTCTAAAGAAGGACTATGTTATATTGCGTAAGGCTTTGAAAGCCGTCAGCGAGGTAAGTGATGTACCTCTGGCTCAACTGATTAACACTGTAGTTGATAGACATCTAAATTCTAGCAAGCAACTAGCTACAGAAATTTTAGCTGACACTGAGCATCCACTTCATTCACAGCTCTCTTCATGTATCTCCTCAGGGAGGACAAGAAAAAACTACATAAGACTATATGCTTGTACAGCCAGGTAGAAAAATTTGACCGTACCTTACCTAGCAAGCATATTATGTGCGGAAAAGCGTGTTAGAACAGGACTCATGTATCAACTTTGTAAAAGTTAAAAGTCTCATTTCAGTAATTTAGCTAACAATGTTAAGTTCTCTTACTGTTAACATTCTTTACAATACTTAAATTTCTATAATGACACTATTCGAAATGTTGTAAAGGAGTATGTGTATACGTTTACCATGTTATTGTTGTTGCCATATATCATGCTGAGAATTCTAAATTGTACCACAAATTGTTTGGAATAAAGTGAATTATTATTATTATTATTATTAAAACGTGACCGCCATGATAACCCTGAGTTTGACTTCTCGCCAAAACTTGAATCCCCACTTCTGAGGAGTCCTGTACTAGGACGGAACAGCTGTCCAATGGCCTCAAGTTTTCAATGGTTCTCCAAATGATGCCACTGTGTGTAGAATCCATCTTGAAATGAAATTTTTAAGTCAGATTGCATTAGAAGCCTGATATTCCTGAATTTATTTATATTAAGTGATAACTGAAGGGAATGTGAAAGCCTAGGTCATGGCAAGGCTTGAACCAACAGCTACATGATCAAGTGAGCTATGATATCTAGTAGCCGCTGAAGTCTTCATCTCTCTTCGATCAGAACGGCACTAGACTGGCTGCTGAGTCCGTCATATATAACTATATATCAACAAGAATTCAGTCAGTAGATGAATTCACCATTCTACGAAATCAGGAGGCTAGCAGTTACACATATACATGAAGTTGATATGGTATTTTAAGCACTTTTTTACTTACACAAAATCAACATCAAGGTATAATGGATGTAGTTCCATATTAGATTTGTTTATTTGATATAAAGCGCACAGTGATACAGTATTATTTAATTGATTACGTTTCGAGCATAAATTATTGCTCATAATCACATCAATGTAATCACACTTCTTTCGA
Organism: Heterobilharzia americana; assembly: GCA_944470555.2. Lineage (NCBI taxonomy): Eukaryota > Metazoa > Platyhelminthes > Trematoda > Strigeidida > Schistosomatidae > Heterobilharzia > Heterobilharzia americana. The sequence continues at coordinate 2,313,720 of OX104128.1, read as the reverse complement.
TATCTGATTTTATAGTCCTGTCACCTGATCTCTCTTTGTTTTTTTGTTTTTTGATTGGTAGTAAAGTTTTCCATATCTCTGGTATAGGTGTTGCGTCATTCCTATTACATGTGTTGGGTGTGGATTCGATGAACAAAGATTCAGTAATTAATCTCTCTCTCCACCTAGCTATATTAGACTTAAGTACAGTGGTTTTGTCCCATCCTATTGTGTGGTTGTGTGTTAATGAATGTAATGCAGTGGCTGAGTGTTTTTCTAGGTTATTGATCTTATTGGGGTCTGCCGTTCTATGTTTAGCTGAATTCCTATGTTCTGTTAATCTAACTGACCCCGACCGATCAAAAAACAAAAATAACAAAGAGAGATCAGGTGACAGGACTATAAAATCAGATGTCGAAAGAAGTGTGATTACATTGATATGATTATGAGCAATAATTTATGCTCGAAACGTAATCAATTAAATAATACTGTATCACTGTGCGCTTTATATCAAATAAACAAATCTAATATGGAACTACATTCTACCACAGTGCCCAAGTTTTTCACTTATATAATGGATGTAGTTGTTTCGTCATTAGTGCTCAACACTCTTCGTTATCAGTTTAACTATCTGAGATGGTGGCGGTTTGACAGACTAGAATGATACTGGTCGATGACTGTGCTGCAGGCAGTACTCGAAACAGAGAACAGTGTTCCATCAACTGAGCTACAACACTCAGCTTCTGGTCAGATCTTAATTTCACTTCCGTCACATTTTCATTAAACAAACTTTGGTAGATAGCACAAGACACGTATTAAGGAGATTATAAAGTTAATAGGGAATAGGGAAGTTTTCAATATTTTAGAAAGTAAATGTATCAGCAATGGTGAGTTCAACTCGGTAGAATAAAAACGATATTCAGTGCGGATTGGAAACTGGATTAAAAAAACGACAGTCAAATAAAGTAGACAGTGTGTCAATGGGTTACATCCTAACACCTGCTGAAAGATCCTAGATATCAGCTTTATTATCTTGCATAGCTTTGTTAACTTATTCAAAATTTGTTGATTTATATCTAATTCACCACTGTTATCCTAGATCGCATTGTTCTACCTCTATTAGCATATGGGCTCTTTCGCGGATACCTCGATATTACCTGGAAAGTTATTATGATGATTTACTTGGCTATGGCTAGAAGAGGAATCTAGGACATGCATTTCGTCCTATTTGGGACTCGTCAGCCGATTGTACCCGCACATCCGTGAGTGGCGTAGTCCCCACTGATACCCGAAATCACTACCTATCGATTCAGGCGCCAAAGCGCTATCTACTAGGCTACTATGGCACTGCAGCCACCTCTTCTGCAAAAAGGATCAGTTATTGTATTGAAATGACACCCGCATCCTGGATTCTGCTGCTAGTCACCAAGATGAATATAACATCATGAATATCCGGCAGTATCGAGGTATCCGCACAGGAGTCCATCCACTAACACAGGTCGATCAACTAGACCCAGTCTTTATTATTCTTTCATTTGTCCTTTAGGTTCATAGTGGAACAAAGGGATCCACTGGCACGTCATCATTTCACTCTAGCCTCTGCAGTCTTCTCATCCTGGCTCCACTAATTTCCATAAGCTTTCCTTTCTTCCTCACACCATCTCCTCCATGTCACCCTCGGATGCCCAACTTGTCCTTTTGCATTTGGCTTCCACTTGAGGGTGTGGCCTGGCCTGACGCGTGATGTCCCCAAGCCCCCTTATCAGTCTGTGTCCAATCCAATCTAATCCATCTCCACTTTCTTCTACGTATGTGTTAGGTGACAGGTTCTTGGTCGGTTGGTTGGTTCGTTGACAGCCAGAGTTCCTCGTTGCTTATTCTTATTATTCTGACCATCTGATCTTCAGCGTCAGTCTCGAGTGAGCGTAGGCGGCATCTGTTCATGTGATGTATGTCTGCATCATCATCATCATCATCATCATTATCAACATAGGACCAGGCATTACTGCGTAACGGTCCGAGTTGCCACACCTCATATCAGCACATCAAGTAAAAAGGTAGTGAGGTGAAGGATGAAGATAAGTGAATGCAGTCAAAAGAAATATAAAGTATGAGAAGAAAGGAAAGAGGAGTGACAAAATAGTGAGATTCGGTATAGCGTTGTTAAGATGAGGATAATGTGTGTATACATCTGCGCCACTGACTTCGGTTCTGAGCCATATCACCTAGGGTCTCCAACCACTGGTTCCTCTTGTCCCGTGGACCCCAACCACCTAGTCTGCATCGTCCTACATGGCTTAAACCAACAGTCAGAGACTTCATACATTGGTGCCATGTTTTAGTCTGGCCACCTCGGGCCTTTTTCCAGCCTGAACCCACCTCAGCCAACATTGTGTGACGAGGCAATCGGTGACTAGGCATACGTAGTACGTGTCCCAACCATCTCAGTCGATGAAGGTTCACAACCTCGTCGACTGACTTACCTCTTCTCCCTAAAACTCTACACCTAACTTCTGCATTACTCACATGGTGACACCACGGAATACGTCCTATACTACGAAGGCAACGGTGGTCAAATACCTGTAACCTTCTCATGTCTTCCACTTTCAATGGCCATGTTTCACAGCCATACAGTAGAACAGAGCGGACTGCTGTGCAGTACACGCGACCCTTAATAGACAAACGAATATCACGGCGGCGCCATAGGTGGCGCAAATTGGCAAAAGCCAATCGAGCCTTTTGTATCCGTGCAGAAATCTCATCGGCAACTAACCCACCGGGGTTGATCCTACTTCCCAGGTAAGTGAAGTGGTCAACACACTCAACCACTTCACTCTCTATTGTTAACCGCGGTACCGCTGAAGACCAGTCCTGGAGCAAAAATTTGCATTTGGGTGGTGAAAATCGCATCCCAAACATTCTCAAATTCCCACTCAAAGTGTTCAGAAGACTCTGCATCTTGTCAGCGTCTTCACCTAACAGGACTATGTCATCTGCATATTCTAGATCTAAGGAAAATTCACCTGTGGTCCGGTCAACGTCTTTGTAATTAGGTGACGAGAGGGAAACCTCCATAAGAATATCTATGATAAAATTAAATAAGAATGGGGATAGTGGGCATCCTTGACGGACACCACTTGATGAGTATAGCTCCCTGGACAACTCACCATAGGCTCTAACATGCCCACAAGTGTTCGAGTAGAGAGCTTTCAATAAGGTGATGTACTTACTAGGCACGCCTTTCAGTGACAGACACTGCCATAAGACTTCTCGATCAACGGAGTCAAATGCCGCCTTCAGGTCGAGAAATACAGCTATTGTCGGGCGTCTGTAAGCATGCCTATGTTCCAGGACCTGGCGCAGTGTGAATATTTGGTCGATACATCCACGGCCAGGTCTAAAGCCTGCCTGGTTTTCTCGGGCTTGCTGTATGTCTGCAGTTTCATATTATTATTATTATTAGTCCCTTGGGTTCCTAGTGGAACATGGGGCTTCAGTAGCACGTCTTCAGTGACCTCTGTTCTCTGAGATCTTTTGAACCTGGTTCCATGACAGCCCAGAAGCTCTCATTTCCTCCTCACACGACCTCCTCCATGTCACCCTCACCTCGGACGCCCAACTCGTCGCTTCCTATGGGGATTCCACTCGAGCAACTGGCCTGACGCGTGATGTCCCCAGTCGGCCTTCTCAGTGCATGCCCAATCCATCTCCACTTCCTTCTACTGCATATTTGTTGAGTGATAGGTTCTTGGTTGGTTCGTTCCCAGAGCTCTTTGTTGCTTATTCTTTCTGGCAATCCATCTGATCTTCAGTGGCGAGCGTAAGCAGTTGTTGATGAATGTCTGTAGTTTATTGGAAATCCCTTTCGTGACGCGCCAAGTCTCTGAACCATCACACAGAAGCACTGACTTGACTGAAGTTGGTGTCGAAAATCCGTATCTTGTTCCGCATGCTGATTGCAGAAGATCTCCACACTGGTTTCAGGCCAATGAACACCTGTCTTGCTTTTCCGATTCTGACTTTGACATCCTCGTCTGTGCCTGTGGCGCCTGTAGTTGAAACAGTGCTTCCTAGATAAGTGAAGGAGGTTACTTCCTTTAAGTTTCTCCCGTTGACGGTGATTGGAGTTTGTTGTTGTTGATGGTGGTGGTGCGGTATCTTCATCACCTCTGTCTTCTCTATATTCACCTGAAGTCCCGTCTTCGCTGCCTCTTCTATCAACTTGTTAGTTTTCGCCTGCAGATCTTCAAGTTTATGTGACATCAGGCACAAGTCATCACTAGCGAAATCCAAGTCTTCTAGGTTCTTTTCCGTCGTCCAGTGTATCCCCCTCTTCTCGCTGCCTACTGTTTGCTGCATGATCCAGTCCACCACAATAAGGAATATCATGGGGTATAGTAGGCGGCAACCTTGTTTCACTCCTGTCTTCACTTCAAAATCATCACTGAGCTTCCCATTGTGAATTACTTGGCATGTGTCATCTTCATATAGTTGTTGAATGAGGCGGATAAAGGTTTGTGGTACTCCGTAGTATTGAAGCAGTTTCCAAATTACCTCTCGGTCGACGCTGTCAAAGGCCTTCACAAAGTCGATGAAGTTGAGGTAGAGAGCTGATTGCCATTCTATGCTCTGTTCTATGATGATGCATAGAGTGGCGTTGCAATTTGGTCTGCACATGATTAGTACTTCCTGAAGCCTACCTGTTCCGGTCGCAGTTTTGAATCCAGTGCATCTTTAAGCCTCTCCAGGATGATGCGGTTTAATATTTTGCTTGCTCTGGGTGGACAGGAGAGTGATTCCACGCCAGTTCTTGCAAACACTCAGGTCTCCTTTCTTCGGGACTTTGACAAGGTAACCCTTCTTCCAATCAATGGCCAGGTACCTTCTCTTCCTTCCACACCTTCTGCAATAGTGGTGTGGTGTGAGCATGTCCGTTGAAGTTGTCTCTGCGTCTGTTCTCAGTGCTTCTGGCGGTATCCCGTCTGGTCCTGCTGCTTTCCCGCATTTCAGTAGCTTTATGGCGTTCAGGACTTCCATTTTTGTTGGGGGATTTATGTTCACTTGTAATTCAGCGGCTGCAGGTGGTATTTCTGGACGAAGTGCAGGTGGTGGTGGTAGTCGATTCAAGAGCTTCTTGAAGTGGTCGGCCCATTGTTTCCTTTGTTTCTCTTCTTTCGTAATTAAATTTCCTTCTTCATCTTTTATTGGTTTCATCTGTGTTGATCTCTTCCCTGGTAGCAACCTGGTTATTTGATACAATGTCGTCAGGTCTCTCTTACCTGCAGCCTGTTCTACTTCACTTGCCAGTGTGTCGTAGAAGTGTCTTTTGTCTTTGCGTGCACTCTTTACTTCTTTGTTCAGTGTTTTATACATTGTGCTCAGTTCCTCTTGTCGTTGAGCATCATTGCACTGGTTCATCTTCTGTTTCACCATCCTCCTCTCCTCTATCAGTTTCCAGGTATCCGTCGAGATCCATTCCCTGTCTTCCTTCCTAATACTGTTGTGCGGGTTTCTTTCCACATAGCTTTCAAAGACTTCCAGTGTTCTTCCACACAGGTTTCTTCAGGGATGTTGCTCGATATCTCCCATTTTGTCTTGATGGCTGGCTGCCTTGAAGATCTCCTTTGTAGTTTCATCCTTCAGTTTCCGAGTGTTGTACTTGAATTGTGGTCTGTCACCAGCTTCCTTGAAGGCTTTCAACTTGATTTCGAAGGTTCCTTGCACTAGATAGTGGTCTGAACCTACATCTGCTCCTCTTCTTTACCTTGTGTCAAGTAGGCTGGCTGCGTCTCCACTTTCTTCTTATTGAGATAAAGTCGATTTGATTTTTAGTGTGTCCATCTGGTGAAATCCATGTCGCTTTGTGGATATCCTTGTGCCTGAACACACTGCCTCCAATTGCCAAATCGTTGAATGCGCAGAATTCTGCAAACAATTCTCCATTCTCTTTCATTTCACCTAGCGCCTCTCGACCCGTGGTTAGTTCTGTTCCCGTGTTGTCCCCTCCAAGTTTGGCATTCCTGTCGCCCATAAGAATTTTGATATCGCCAACTGACGTCTTGTCCAGTGTTGATTGCAGTTGTCTGTAGAATTCCTCCTTTTCTCTTGCTCTGCATTATTTGTAGGTGCATAGCGTAGCATTGTATGATTGTGACCTTCCTTCCTTCCTTTTGAGTTGAATCGATCTTGCTGTGACGATCCTGATAGTGGAGGAGATTGGTTCCCACTGCATTAGAGCCTTCGATGCTCTTGGGGACATCAGGATAGCCACTCCCATTACTCAGTGTGCTCGTGGTTGTTGTCTGGGTGACCGGAGTAGATTATTGATTCTCCAGTTGACAGTTTGGAGAGTCCACTCCCATTTCATCTGCTTTCGCAAATTCCAAGCACTTCGATGTGATACCTTCTCATCTCGTTTGCAATCTGGGCTGCCTTGTTGGGTTCAAACATCGTACGGACATTCCATGTCCCCAGGTTTACTTTCGCTTTCATCGAGGGTGAGAAGACATATCGGTCAGTTGGCTTCCCGAAGGCAGGCTTTCACCAACTGGCGTCATTTCGCCTCTCCGATTCCAGTGGGGAATAAGTTTGTTTTCATTTTTTATGTTTTGTTTGTGTTTTGAAGTTTGTTTAGCGGTTAGATTTGTTTTACGGGGTAGGGTTGCTAGCCCTATGCCCAACCTTACCTCTTTGTCGGGGCTTAGGACCGGCTAGTAACTAGTGAACTAGTTAACCAGGCGAGGTTGCAGTTTCATATTAGATTTGTTTATTTGATTTATAACACAGTGGTCTAAATATTAGATCAACATGTGTTGTGAATCAAATAAACAAATCTAATATGGAATTAATTTCTGCCACAGTGCCCAAGTTTTACATCTATATTAATGTCTGCAGTTTATTGGAAATACTTTTCGTAACGCACCAGGTTTCTCAACCATCACATAGAATCACTCACTGACTTACTTGACTGAATTAGTATTGAAAATCTGGATGTTATTCATGCTTTATGCTCAGTGCAGTGCAGCGTAGTGCGGTGCAGCAGATTTCCACACTGATTATTTCAGATTAATGCAGGAAGGCCTATCTTGTTGTCTTTCCAATCCTGCCTTTGACATCCGCGTCTCTGTTGCCTTTAGTCAGGTGTACTGCACCTGCACAGCAGTCCGCTCTGTTCTACTCTATGATTGTGAAACATGGCCATTGAAAGTGGAAGACATGAGAAGACTTCAAGAGTTTGACCACCGTTGTCTTCGTAGTGTAGGCTTTATTCCGTGGTGTCACCATATGAGTAATGCAGAAGTCAGGTGTAGAGTTTTAGGGAGTAGAGGTAAATCAGTTGACGAGGCTATGAACTTTCATCGACTGAGATGGTTGGGGCACGTGTTACGTATGACTAGTCACCGATTGCCTCGTCACACAATGTTGGCTGAGGTGGGTCCAGGCTGGAAAAAGGCCCGAGGTGGCCAGACAAAAACATGGCATTAATGTATGAAATCTCTGACTGTCGGTTTGAGCCATGTAGGGCGATGCAGACTTGGTGGTTGAGGTCCGCGGGACAAGAGAAACCAACAGTGATTGGAGACTGACTCTATGTGATCACATGGCTGAGAACCGATGTCAGTGGCGCAGATGTATCCCCACACACATTATCATCATCTTAACAACACTATACCGAGTCTCACCATTTTGTCATTCTTCATTTCTCTTCTTGAGTCCTTGATACTTCTTTTGACTGAATTTTCTTACCTTCATCTTCCACCTCATTTCAGTTCTACTTGATGTAGTGATAAGAGGTGTGGCAAGCTGGACCGTTACTCAGTAATGCCTGGTCCTATATTGATATAGACGATGACGAATAGACAAATACGTGATTTTTATCATCACTATTACTTCTATTATTACTGTGCGAATTGTATGGGGTTATATTTCATTGGTCTAGACACTTCACATCGCATTCCACTCCACCTACCAAATTTTAGGCAGCCAGATAGTATCATTAACTCTCATGAAGTAGGTATGGTTCATTACCTACTAAAAGAAAGTGGAAGTGGTTAATAAGCACATTTCTAACCAACTGGTTTCCGTTTCAATCCTCAGTTTTAAACTGTTGCCAAGACTGTTTTGATGTTAACGAAATTTATCGTCACTCTTTGATGTAATTCAACTTTAATATATTCACTTTTGATCACAAGTACCAGTCATCATCATTATCAACATAGGACCAGGCATTACTGAGTAACGGTCCAACTTGCCACACCTCACGTCAGTTCATCAAGTAAGAAGGTTGTGAGGTGAAGGATGAACATAACAGAATGCAGTCAAAAGAAATATAAAGTAGGAGAAGAAAGAAAAGAGGAGTGACAAAATGGTGAGATTCGGTATAGTGTTGTTAAGATGAGGATAATGTGTGTGGGGATACATCTGCGCCACTGACATCAGTTCTGAGCCATGTGATCACCTAGGGTCTCCAACCACTGGTTCCTCTTGTCCCGCACCCTCCGTCAAATTGGCCAACAGGCTTCGTTAGCAAAGACTGTAGCAACTCGGGCCATGGATGTGTGCTGTGTCTGTGAGACACGTATACAGGACTTAAGTGTGGTTATTCACCTGACCTCTCCTGACAAGTATCAGTATTATTATTCTTATTCGCATCAGTCTGATATCCCACTTTATGCTGTTTATTTAGCTATTCTTTTACTACATATCAACAAGTAGATAGAGTATTCAACTGATGAGTTCTGTTAAAAATTCCAGATTCATAAAGCCCTACTTTCTCAACTTTCTTTACTTATTGAGTAGGAAACTCTTCTTTGACTGAGAATAAGGTTTTAGAAGCTAATGTTCATCTAATTAATATGATCAATGTAGTTCTCAAGTTACTGTGAAACATCATCTTTCATCGCTGTATTCTAAAATCCTTTTGAAGAGAATAGACTTTCTGTAGGTAACAAAATAGTTTTCAGTCTGATTACTCTTAAATAGTAAACTTTTTTATAATATGGAGAGATTGGCCTTCTAGAAAAGATGAAAATATACTTACAGATATATTTAGGTTACTAATAAGGATTAACACCAAAGCTAGAAATCTTAGGAATCGAAGATAAGGTGAGTCTGAACAGCGTGTTTGTCGAAGAAATCTCAGCTCGGATACAGAAGGCCCATATGGCTGTTGCAAACTTGCGTCATCTCTACCATCGACTAGCAAGATATCCGACTATCTATCAAAGGATGAGTTTACCGGGCTGCTGTCCGTTCTGGCATCATCATCATCAACATCAATATCAACATAGGACCAGGCATTACTGAGTAACGGTCCAGCTTGCCACACCTCTTATCACTACATCCAGTAGAACAGTAGTGAGGTGGAAGATGAAGATAAGAAAATTCAGTCAAAAGAAGTATCAAGGACTCAAGAAGAGAAATGAAGAATGACAAAATGGTGAGACTCGGTATAGTGTTGTTAAGATGATGATAATGTGTGTGGGGATACATCTGCGCCACTGACATCGGTTCTCAGCCATGTGATCACATAGAGTCAGTATCCAATCACTGTTGGTTTCTCTTGTCCCGCGGACCTCAACCACCCAGTCTGCATCGCCCTACATGGCTCAAACCAACAGTCAGTCCGTTCTGGCATACGGCTGTAAGACATGGTTGTTGAAAGTAGAAGACATAAAATGATTACAGGGTGTTAATCATATATATCTTCGTAGCAATGCTAAAATTTGGTGGGATTACCGTGTTAGCAATCCTGGGCATGTGTTATACATACTGACCCATCGCCTACCATGATGTGTAATCTTTAGAGAAGTTGGTTCAGGGTGGTTAGATCAAGATATGGCACCAGTCGACAAAATCTCTGACTGTTAGTCTGAATTGTGAGAAGAGATGTAGACTACCTGACTGGGGTCCACGAGATGAAGAGAATCAATGATTGGAGACCCTTGATGACGTGATTGAAAATCGATCACAATGGCACAAATATTTCCACTTATTGACATCTCCTGAAGTTCATTCTGTCAGGCAACTTCGTCTACTTTGATATCAGTCTTTTTCTATCAGCCTGTTCTTTGTGTAATGCTGTGAAGTATGGCAACTTGAGCCGATCCACCTGTGTGGAAGGTTCCACGTTGATTTTGTCAGTCAGCATCAGAACCTGTGAACCGAAGACATTGTCAGTGATAGGAGACAGAGTAAGATTGGATAAGGTATTGCCATTTTACAAACTATTGGGAACTCTCTCCCGCAACAAAATAAAAACTTCAGTCTGTTCTATACTTGAAACTGATTTTAACCTTGAAAAACTCTATATAGTGATGTGTATAACCTTATATAAAGACCTGAATAGATTAACCGTGACCTTAAAGCTGCTGGACACTGTATAGTAAACTATGCTAAACGGTTTTCTCATTCTTGTGGTCTTTTCATTTGGCCTTGTCCTGATAAGATAAGAACACACTTTGGAGATTAATAACGACATATATTAAACTTCGTTTAGAATATGTGATCCATAAGACGAGTTAGTAGTTTGAACAATTGCTGATACTTTCACAGGCAAGCTACTTCTCCACAGTACTTCTACCTTTGACTACAGCCCTAAACCTCTCTTATTAAAAAAGCCTACCGGTACTCACATTGAATCCTACATTGTAAACTGGCTTGATTCATATTTTAATTGAGAGAAGATAGTACACTCTATAAAGAGGGAAAAGCTCTACTTAGCTGTTTAGTGAAGTCGGTGTGCCTCAAGGTACTGTTCTTCCTCCTTTCCTTTTCTCATTCTTTTTGTATGACTTATCGACCCCAGCTAAAGCTAACTCTGTCAAGTATGCTGATGACCTGACAGTATCCATGACGATCATCTCCTCTTCAGATTTTGTTCTCACTTTATTCACTTCTTAAAAGAAAATTTGTTTACTAGACTTCCTTAAATAGTCTCACACTCAATAGCTCCAAATCTCATCACATTCCTTCTCACCTCTACGAGTTCGTCTTTTACATACACCAGAAGCCATAGGAATCCACCTAAACAAGACAAGTCTATGTGTTCAGGAGAGATTCGTACAGCCTGTTTCTTTGCCTTGGCCATCTGTATAGCTCATTTATTACAACAAGACTCTTCACTTCATTTACCACTAATATTTTATTTAATAGCTCCATTATTATTATTATTATTATTACAGACTTAATCATCTTTCTCTCCCCCCTACTGTCTCTAATTACCGTCAACAATTTACCATTTTACGTAACAGTTCATTTCTGCTCTTTAGTTATCATTATACAAAATATCAATTATGTAAGAACCTGTTCACAAAATCTTCCTACGATAATTAATCTATGCTTTAGTGAACTGTCTTAATTACCTGATCAATTATCACCTTATTGATACTTTGAGATGGATAACCTTTCATTGAACAACTCTCACTACTAGACCGGTATGTAATTTTATGTTTGAAAATGCTACATATATTAGTGTAGAGCCATTGATGAGGAAGTAATTGAAAAGAAATATTTCTTCGTTCATATTGTTTCTTTTACTAAGTGTCTAAATGGGAATCTTTGCATTACTGAAATCTCAGACGGTTAATTTTAGCTTAAGTTGTGAAAAAGACTTTTGCACATTGCTTCAGCCTCATGACTCTGGTCTTATAGATGGTTCTGTTATACAGAATGTAGCAAGTGTGGTTCGTCTTCGCTTATGCTTTTCTTCTCATCTTTCTTCGTCCCCTCATATCTTATTCATTCCCAAGAAAATCCTTCACTTCACCTTTTATATTAGAAAACTCAGACTGTCTGGTATGACTCAACCTCTACTGTTACGTTTCATTAATTCGTGTGTTTTACCTATACTTATTTATTGTCCCCTCTTATTCTTTCATCGACCCTGGAGAAAGGATCATGTTGTATTGCGTAGGATTTTGAAGGTTGTTAGTAGAGTAAGTGGCACACTCCTAACCAAGCTGATAAATACAGTTGTGGATAGGCACCTGAACTCTTGTAGACTACTGGCTAAACATATAATGTGTGATGACAAGTATCCTCTGTATCGGTAACTTTCATCATGTCTGTCGTCTGCTAAACGGAACCATTGTTAGTGTTTTAAAAATGTTATGCAATGGGTAAACTGATGTAATACCACATGCTGAGAATTCTTTAACGTGAACATAATTATGGCGTGGAATAAAGGAAATTTATTATTTAGAGGTAGTATTCATCAAGAACTGAAATCACTTAGGGAACCATTGAAAACTTGAGAGTATTGTTGTTTCGTTCTAGTATGCAACCTCTCAGCAGTACACATCCATCACCCCACCGGTTAAGGATCGAACTCAGGACCGATGGGTTTTACGGTAAATCCGTTAACCATTCAACCACTGAGGTAGGCTGGGAAGAGTAGCTCAGATTTCAATGGTTCACTTTTTCCAACTTCTATCAATTCAAAATATATCGCAACTATTACCCAAGGTCTTCAGGTGATATTCACTTGATCAAGGAAGTAATATCATTTAGGGGAGGATTGGAATAGATGTTCAACGGCATCAAATTTTCAATAGTTCTCCAACTGAGGTCAATCCATCATGAATACTACCTTTAAATTCAAAATCCCTATTCATCTCCAAACATTTTTTATTATGATTATATATTAGTAGGATGAATTGAAACAAACGAATCACTCACTCCGTTACCCTCCTTCCTTCTTAAAATCAAGTTAGTAAATATTTTTATCGTTAAGGAGAAAATAATTTATTCAAACCACTTACAATTATCAATGTAAACAAGCTTAATTATATCATGAGGAATAAAAGTGATTCAATTAGACTTCTTTACAATAAAAAGTTCATACAAATGATCGAAATATGCTTTATAATAGTTACATCATATTATAATATGATGAAGAAGAGAAAACTTGAATTATCGCCGGTAAATAATGATTACAACATGATTAAAATAATTCAGCGTAAATAAGTAGTAAATGAAAAATTGAAAAAAAAAAAGAAAGGAAATTTTTTTTCTCCCTCTAAAATGAACAGTTTAATTGAAATGAAATCTGTTTATCTATTGTATTGCATAAAAATGAGATGATTATTGAAATAGTAGTAATGGAAGTGAAGCAGATATCAAGATATTTATAACAGGGAATTTTCGTTGTTATTGTTACTACTACTACTAATACTACCAGAAGTAGTAGTAGTAGTAGTAGTAGTAGTAGTAGTAGTAGTGATAGTGGTAGCGTTAACATCATGATCTAGTCTATAAAGACCATTATAATAATTCATATTAGTATTGTTTGATAGCGCAGAACAATTAATATCAGTTGAAAGATATGGTAATAGTTCAGGTGGTCGGCTAACTCCTTCACTAATATCCCAACACTCTTTCATAATATCTGAGTTAATCTTTGATGATATATATGAATCATGTTTGTAGTCAGGATGATTAATGACACGATTTCTGATCCATCTAGCAGTTGTCATTAACTCTCCTGAACAGATAATGGATAGAATTGATAAGAAGACATTATTATTATTATTATTACTATTATTATTATTATTATTATTATTGTTACATCAGTTTAGCATTCTAATTACCGATTTGATAAATTCATAAGCAAACATATATGAAAAGATGTTCCATCGTCTAGCAGTTTAGAGGTGATATACTCAAAGAGGCATTAATTCACTTTTAATGCTGGTAAATTAAAAAGTTCGTTTTACATCATATACTCAATGGTGATACCGAAACTGAAAGATGAATTGCCTAGAATAGCTGCCTTCCTGTTGTGTTTATCAGTTCAAATAAACTTGTGGAGCCAGTTACCTTGATCAGTGTTCTAAGAATTCAATTTTATGTGCTTGCAAACATCTCCTAGTAAACGTGTGATAAAAAAAACCATTACCAACTTCACATTAACAGACTTGATTGAAATGAACTATACGGTGGATATGAAATAAATTGTTTTCCATAAGGTCTCCCTGCTTCGAATCCTTCAGACTGTGAAAACAGTAGCAATCAAGGTCAAACAACCTGAGTTATGTATTGAAGAAAAAAACTTCCCACTACAACGATCATAGTCCAATTGGGGACTAATAAATTTCTTTTAACTCTACCTCAGTTAATCTAACTTTCTAATTCCATACCGTAGGTATCCTTTAATCCCTATAATCGGCCTGCTTAAACCTTAGGGCTACTGAAAATTTTCCACCGAATACATAAAATTCCTTCTGTTTAAAATTTCTTCTAACCTTAAGGAGTCATGTATTCTTGTAAACTTTTGAAATGGTTTCAAACTAACACTTTTCTAGCTAACAACAAAATAAAGATAGAAAACTATGTCGATAAGAGATAGGCTCATAGAAGCATAAACATACAGTCGATTACTACTCGTTGGATAAATATGTCCACACACACACACACACACACACACATATTGACTGGAATAAAGAAATCACTATTATTATTATTATTATTTTTTCCTTGGGTTCCTAGTGCAACAGAGGGCTTCAGTAACTCACCACCATTGGACTCTAGTCTCTGCAGCCTTCTAAACCTGGCTCCACGACTGACCACAAGCTTTCATTTCCTCCTTAAACCATCTCCTCCATATCACCCTCAGACACCCAACTCGTCGTTTCCCACTTGGCTTCCACTCGAGGGTATGGCCTGGCCTGATGCTTGATGTATCCAATGTATGTATAGTCCACTTCATCTCCACTCACTTCTGCATATCTGTTATGCGACATGTTCTTGGTTGGTTGGTTGGTTTGTTGACAGCCAGTCAGACTTCCTTGTTACTTGTTCTTATTATTCTGGCCATCTACCTGATCTTCATTGCCAGCATCAAGTGAGTGTAGGCAGTAGCTGTTCATGTGATATATGTGTGCAGTTTGTTGGAAATGCTTTTCGTAACGCACCAAGTCTGTCAACCATCACATGGAAGCACTGACTTACTTGATTGAATTAGTGTTGAAAATCCGGATAATGTTCAGGCTTTATGCTGAGTGTAGTTCAGTTCAGTAGATCTCCACACTGATTATTTGAGATTAATGAAGGCTTGTCTTGTTGTCTTTCTGATCCTGGCTTTGACATCCTTATCTGTGCCGTCACCGCCACCTGTAGTTGAAACGATACTGCCTAGGTATGTAGGTAAGTGAAAGAGACAACTTCGTTTAGATGGTTGATGGTGATTGGCGCTTGTTGTTGTTGGTTGGGTATCTTCCTCACCTCTGTCTTCTATACGTTCATCTGAAAGAAGTCCTATCTTTGCTGCCTCGTCTCTTCTGACAGCTTGTTAATTCAGGCATGTGTACAATCAAGAGCAGTTGAGTTAATAATAATGTGTTCTTTACAACTGTTGATTTCTTAGAAGATAGTTAAGAAGTCAAGTAACTGTTCATTTCTTTTTCTTTCAAGCAGATGTATTTTGGCAAGTACAAATGAACTGGTAAATACAGTTTAAGGCAGTTTATTTTTATCGACTGTAATGAACACATTAGTTTTCTTTCAAGGAAGACTTGCTAGATGGATAAATATCAGTTTCATGTTTGTTTAATAACTTGAAATCTATAGGAAGTTTCATTTACACACTTCAGAGTGATTATTTCTTCTAAAGATATTTCTGAATTGAAATAAATTTCTCTTCTAGTTTATTCACCTATAACAGATTCATTACTTTATGATTTAGTGTCGTGACAAATTTTCTTTTATATAGTGAAAGCTATGGTAGTAGTAGTATTATAGATCTAAAATTCTGAAGTTTGTAAACAACTGATGAGAATGCTATGAAATACAATGTATGTTACAAAATATATTCATTTCTAAGCATTACAATTAATGAAGAGAATTACATTTATGCCTTATAAGCAGAGATAAGGTGAATAATTTCAATTTATTGCGAGGATTTGTAGTTGAAAGACGCTTTTTTTTTCATTTTTAACTATATGATCAAAGTAGGACTAAGCACAGAAGTGTACCAGTTAAAATTGTTCCACTTTACAGCAGTATGCGATAAAACGGTGAATAGAAACCGAATCATCATCATTATCAACATAGGACCAGGCATTACTGAGTAACGGTCCAGCTTGCCACACCTCACGTCAGTTCATCAAGTAAGAAGGTTGTGAGGTGAAGGATGAACATAACAGAATGCAGTCAAAAGAAATATTAAGTACGAGAAGAAAGAAAGGAAGAATGACAAAAATGGTGGGATTCGGTATAGTGTTGTTAAGATGAGGATAATGTGTGTGGGGATACATCTGCGCCACTGACATCGGTTCTCAGCCATGTGATCACCTAGAGTCAGTCTCCAATCACTGTTGGTTTCTCTTGTCCCGTGGACCTCAACCACCTAGTCTTCATCGTCCTACATGGCTCAAACCAACAGTCAAACACTTCATGCATTGGTGCCATGTTTTAGTCTGGCCACCTCGGCCTTTTTCCAGCCTGGACCCACCTCAGCCAACATTGTGTGACGAGGCAATCGGTGACTAGGCATATGTAGTACGTGTCCCAACCATCTCAGTCGATGAAAGTTCATAGCCTCGTCAACTGATTTACCTCTACTCCCTAAAACTCTACACCTGACGTCTGCATTACTGACGTGATGACACTACGGAATAAAGCCTATACTACGAAGACAACGGTGGTCAAACTCTTGAAGTCTTCTCATGTCTTCCACTTTCAATGGCCATGTTTCACAGCCATAGGGTAGAACAGAACGGACTGCTGTACAGTACACGCGACCCTTGATAGACAAACGAATATCACGGCGACGCCATAGGTGGCGCAAATTGGCAAAAGCCAATCGAGCCTTTTGTATCCGAGCAGAAATCTCATCGGCAACTAACCCACCGGGGTTGATTCTACTTCCCAGGTAAGTGAAGTGGTCAACACACTCAACCACTTCACTGTCTGTTGTTAGCCGTGGCACCGCTGAAGACCAGTCCTGGAGCAAAAAATTGCATTTGGTGGTGTTGGTGAAAATCGCATCTCAAACATTCTCAGATTCCCACTCAAAGTGTTCAGCAGTCTCTGCATCTTGTTAGCGTCGTCTTCACCTAACAGGACTATGTCATCTGCATATTCTAGATCTAAAGAAAATTCACCGAATGATATAAAAGTAAGTGGCGTAATTGAACTTTCGGCTACCAAATCTATTCATCGAACATTTTTCATTTAATTCATTCCTTTCAATTTGTTTTAATCATTTAAATATCTTCTTTGAACTAAGATCATATACTCTAGCACATTTTAAAACTGTTTTCCAACTCTCCGTTTCTTCAGTGTCAGTAACAAACCAGAGGAAAACCTGTTACGTTACATAGAAATGAACTTTTCAGTGCAAAAAAGTACATCCATCAGATGTTCAGCTTGAGTTGTAGATTTTTGTATCGACTGAATGAACCACCGCCACCACTGAAATTACGCTTACATTTCTGTCAATTCTTTATTATGCACCAGATGCTCAACTACAACAACCTGGTTATTTCACATTATTCCCATGAATACTGTTATCATCAACATCATACAGATCCAATAACCGTTTCATATGAAAGTATTGTTGGTCTGGAAGTGAATATTTCGAAAAATTACATGCTGAGAATTGAATACTGTCATGCATATTGCTTGGAATAAAGTGATTATTATTATTATTATTAAAGGCAAAATTATATGAGAGGCAAGAGAATAAATTATTAGACATCAGAAGATGGTGATATTTCAGCTGTAGAAACATAAAACTTAATCATTTCAAATGATGGAAAAGATTTGTAGTTCAGAATGAGGATGATAGTGGTCTAGTATCTCGTTGGCAACCTTTTATCACCAAGCTTGTCACAACAAAATATCAAAGCTGAGAGAACCCTGAATGGTTAACGCTTTCGCTATGAAACCTGAAGGTCCTGAGTTCCATCCCTAGCCGGGTCGTGGGTGTGTACTGCTGAGGAGTCCCATACTAGTTGGAAGAAACAACTGTCCAGTGCTCCCAGATTTTCAATGGTTCCCCAACTGATATCAGTCCATGATGAATACTACTTCTAAATTAAAAATCCCCATTCACCTCAAAAATAAATTATATGATAATTAGCATTTAAATCTTCCTCACTGACAAATTGAATGCTTTCTACGTCTCCATTCCACTCTCTTCTCCGAAATCTTTCGAAGCTGGCTCCACGACAGCCCAGAACCTGTCATTTCCTCCTCGCATGATCTCCTCCATGTCACCCTCAACACCGATGCCCAACTCGTCGTTTCCCATCTGGGTTCCACTCAAGGACCTGGCGCATGATGTTCCCAGTCGGCTTTCTCAGTGTATACCCAATCCATCTCGACTTCCTGCTACTGCATATTTGTTGAGTGATAGGTTCTTGGTTGGTTGATTCAAGCATACAAACACTTATATAAATCGATGTTATTATTGCTTTGCTTTCGGTTGTAAGTACAGCTGATGAGAAACCATGAAATAAAAATGGACCCATCCTATTCTACAAAAGCTGTTGTTTTTGCTTTATTCTAGTCTGAGAAGTGAAAAGATTATATGCCATAATATATCAAGTGTTAAAAATCCACTCCACATATTATATATTATAAGCAACTGGATAGTATTCATTACTATCGTATAATAAGTATAATTTACGATAGAATGTGCTAGTGCGTAAATATAATTGTTGGCCTACAATAGTCATTCTCATAAACTTTAAGAAATCATTCAGTGTTATGTTGTATCATTATTCATAATCATATTAATGTATTCACACTACTTCCGACATCCGCTTTTAATAGTCCCTTCACGTGATATTCTTTATTTCAATTGGTAGTGTTGAGTCATTTCAATCACATGTGTTGCTTTGGGTGTTGATTCAATGAACAAAGATTCAGTAGTCAATTTCTCCCTCTCTCCTTCCCCCTAATTATGTTGTACTCCCACGTTTCTTTTGTTCCTCCAACTGATGTCAGTCTATGATGAATACCATCTTGAAATATTTCTAAATCACCACAACCTAGACGAAATTTAATTGAACTGATGCTCATTGGTGACTAGATTCGAGAGGTGATTCGCGAAGTTCCAATGAGAAGTCGTGACCAGTGGGGAAAACTTGATGGCTGTGAGAGCAAATACTTAACGATGACATTGGGTGGCGGTCGTGCTATGTCGTGAACTGACAGAAGTTGGAAATATGGACCATTGGATTCCGCCGACCCAGTGGCTCAATTCTAACGTGCTGGCCACGGATAATGAAGGTCTCGGGTTCCATCCCTGGCGGGGTCCTGGGTGCGCACTGCTGGGGAGTCCCATACTAGGACGAAACAGCTGTCCAGTGCTCTCAGGCTTCCTTCGTTCCTCCAACTAATGTCAGCCTACGATGAATGCCATCTTGAAATATTTATAAATCACCACAACCTCCTCGAAAATATAATTATGTTGAACAATGGTTTTATCCCACCCATCCTATTGTGTGATTATGTGTGTTAATGCATGCATTGCAATAGCCGATTCTTCTTCTAGATTACTGATCTTATTCCAGTCTTTCATTCTATATTTAGCTAAATTCCTATGTCCCACTACCCTCATTCATCCCGATCCGTTGACTAGTTTGACGTATGTACTTGACCTCACAATCATTTCATGGAATTTCATCGATTCGATTATTTTGCTGAATTCCTTCTATCGGATTCTTAAACCAGCCAATAAAGCTCATCTCTGAGTGGGTTCGTAGATTTACAATGTGTCCATTTCCTGTAGACAATATTAACTAAATCATCGTCTGTTCTTCGTTTTACTCTGCAATCCAACATAGTTAATTCTCCTTGTTCATTTTTTTCTTTACCTCTTCTTAAGTGAACTGGATCGTGCTTACTACTGAGTTTATATGTGTGAAGAAATTGTCCACATATTTCAACTAACACCATACCTTAAGCTTTCCATACATATACCTACTGTGATTAGGGGATATTGGTAGTCCTATTGCTATTCCTTCTGTTTGTTTATATATTTTCCCCTGAAACTTACAGACTGTGGAAGTCAGGCACAGCTGTACACCGAACATGATCTTATCAACCAATATCCTAGTAGTGTAAATAGGTTCTGAGTGAATTTTCAGTTGATTTCTAACTGTCACTAGTGTTATATTCATTGATATTTTAGTATAAAGGCTCGCTTTTATAACAAAGCTGACCATTTTTCCATCCTCTTACATATGCAGACTATTAAGTTTTAGTTGTAAATCGTAAGAGTTGACTAGTCTAGAATTTGAATGGTTCCTAATAGGATATATTATCGATGTTGAGTACTTTGACAATTCATATGTTGAAGGTATTTATGAAGTCAACTATCAACTTTTATAAAGTCTAGTCACACTAAAGTAAAAGGTGATTACAGTGAGTTGTTATTATCATTAGTCGATCAAAGATTCGCTTTCTTCTGAAGCTATGAACATGCATACCTTGAACTACAAATATTCGACATGAGTTGAAAGCACCGTATTGATACTATAAAAAGTTTAACTTAAAGGCATGGACTCTCTTTTGATCTTTGAAATGAATGCACCGACAAACACACTCCCACGAGAGACGACTTTATCTTAATCATTCACTAACTAGTAAACAGAAATATCTTGCAAATAAAACTGTCCAGTGCTCCCAGATTTTCAATGGTTCCCCAACTGATATCAGTCCATGATGAATACTACTTCTAAATTAAAAATCCCCATTCACCTCAAAAATAAATTATATGATAATTAGCATTTAAATCTTCCTCACTGACAAATTGAATGCTTTCTACGTCTCCATTCCACTCTCTTCTCCGAAATCTTTCGAAGCTGGCTCCACGACAGCCCAGAACCTGTCATTTCCTCCTCGCATGATCTCCTCCATGTCACCCTCAACACCGATGCCCAACTCGTCGTTTCCCATCTGGGTTCCACTCAAGGACCTGGCGCATGATGTTCCCAGTCGGCTTTCTCAGTGTATACCCAATCCATCTCGACTTCCTGCTACTGCATATTTGTTGAGTGATAGGTTCTTGGTTGGTTGATTCAAGCATACAAACACTTATATAAATCGATGTTATTATTGCTTTGCTTTCGGTTGTAAGTACAGCTGATGAGAAACCATGAAATAAAAATGGACCCATCCTATTCTACAAAAGCTGTTGTTTTTGCTTTATTCTAGTCTGAGAAGTGAAAAGATTATATGCCATAATATATCAAGTGTTAAAAATCCACTCCACATATTATATATTATAAGCAACTGGATAGTATTCATTACTATCGTATAATAAGTATAATTTACGATAGAATGTGCTAGTGCGTAAATATAATTGTTGGCCTACAATAGTCATTCTCATAAACTTTAAGAAATCATTCAGTGTTATGTTGTATCATTATTCATAATCATATTAATGTATTCACACTACTTCCGACATCCGCTTTTAATAGTCCCTTCACGTGATATTCTTTATTTCAATTGGTAGTGTTGAGTCATTTCAATCACATGTGTTGCTTTGGGTGTTGATTCAATGAACAAAGATTCAGTAGTCAATTTCTCCCTCTCTCCTTCCCCCTAATTATGTTGTACTCCCACGTTTCTTTTGTTCCTCCAACTGATGTCAGTCTATGATGAATACCATCTTGAAATATTTCTAAATCACCACAACCTAGACGAAATTTAATTGAACTGATGCTCATTGGTGACTAGATTCGAGAGGTGATTCGCGAAGTTCCAATGAGAAGTCGTGACCAGTGGGGAAAACTTGATGGCTGTGAGAGCAAATACTTAACGATGACATTGGGTGGCGGTCGTGCTATGTCGTGAACTGACAGAAGTTGGAAATATGGACCATTGGATTCCGCCGACCCAGTGGCTCAATTCTAACGTGCTGGCCACGGATAATGAAGGTCTCGGGTTCCATCCCTGGCGGGGTCCTGGGTGCGCACTGCTGGGGAGTCCCATACTAGGACGAAACAGCTGTCCAGTGCTCTCAGGCTTCCTTCGTTCCTCCAACTAATGTCAGCCTACGATGAATGCCATCTTGAAATATTTATAAATCACCACAACCTCCTCGAAAATATAATTATGTTGAACAATGGTTTTATCCCACCCATCCTATTGTGTGATTATGTGTGTTAATGCATGCATTGCAATAGCCGATTCTTCTTCTAGATTACTGATCTTATTCCAGTCTTTCATTCTATATTTAGCTAAATTCCTATGTCCCACTACCCTCATTCATCCCGATCCGTTGACTAGTTTGACGTATGTACTTGACCTCACAATCATTTCATGGAATTTCATCGATTCGATTATTTTGCTGAATTCCTTCTATCGGATTCTTAAACCAGCCAATAAAGCTCATCTCTGAGTGGGTTCGTAGATTTACAATGTGTCCATTTCCTGTAGACAATATTAACTAAATCATCGTCTGTTCTTCGTTTTACTCTGCAATCCAACATAGTTAATTCTCCTTGTTCATTTTTTTCTTTACCTCTTCTTAAGTGAACTGGATCGTGCTTACTACTGAGTTTATATGTGTGAAGAAATTGTCCACATATTTCAACTAACACCATACCTTAAGCTTTCCATACATATACCTACTGTGATTAGGGGATATTGGTAGTCCTATTGCTATTCCTTCTGTTTGTTTATATATTTTCCCCTGAAACTTACAGACTGTGGAAGTCAGGCACAGCTGTACACCGAACATGATCTTATCAACCAATATCCTAGTAGTGTAAATAGGTTCTGAGTGAATTTTCAGTTGATTTCTAACTGTCACTAGTGTTATATTCATTGATATTTTAGTATAAAGGCTCGCTTTTATAACAAAGCTGACCATTTTTCCATCCTCTTACATATGCAGACTATTAAGTTTTAGTTGTAAATCGTAAGAGTTGACTAGTCTAGAATTTGAATGGTTCCTAATAGGATATATTATCGATGTTGAGTACTTTGACAATTCATATGTTGAAGGTATTTATGAAGTCAACTATCAACTTTTATAAAGTCTAGTCACACTAAAGTAAAAGGTGATTACAGTGAGTTGTTATTATCATTAGTCGATCAAAGATTCGCTTTCTTCTGAAGCTATGAACATGCATACCTTGAACTACAAATATTCGACATGAGTTGAAAGCACCGTATTGATACTATAAAAAGTTTAACTTAAAGGCATGGACTCTCTTTTGATCTTTGAAATGAATGCACCGACAAACACACTCCCCACGAGAGACGACTTTATCTTAATCATTCACTAACTAGTAAACAGAAATATCTTGCAAATAAATGTTAAGATACATTTCCCCCCACCACTCCTATTGTCTAACACCATGTCTGGAAAGGGAAACAGTGTACGACAGTACTAAGACAATTAGTCTATACATTATTCTTCTGTAAACTTCACACTATCATAATAACAAAAACAATAGGGTCCATATCGGTCAGTAGTTAAACAAACATTTTCCTACGCAAATAAACATATCTCGCTTATCTCTAATCATCTCACTCTCTCTCTCTCATCAAATAAAACTTGAAATAATACTAACTTAAGGGGATGAAAGTAGGAACAAATGTCAGTACGTCTCAAAAAGAGGGAAGAATGAAGCATAACTCTGAAATAAACTTCTGAAAAGTTATTATTATTATTATTATCATCATCATCTTCATCACTGTTATTATTACTTAACCTGTAAACAGTTCAAGGTCACAAGAAAATTAGACAATACCTATCGATTAGTAAACAAAATACTTCAATGTAAGACTGCTTTAAAAAATAGTCTTCATATCACTAAAGTCCAATACAAAATAAAAATCCTTAAGCTAATTCATAATGTTGACGATGGATAGTGACTAGCAGTGGAATCCAGGGTGCGCATTTCGTCCTATTTAGGACTCATCAGCTGGATGTACCTGCTTCCCAGTGAGTGCCCTCGCTCTTCATCCAACTTGTTAGTTTTCTCCTGCAAATCTTCGAGTTTGTAAGACAGACAATAAGTCATCATCAGTAAAATGCAAATATTCTTCTGGGGTCTTTTCATCGGTCCAGTCAGAGTAAGCCTCTCTTCTCGCTCCTCACAGTTTGCTGCATGATCCAGTTGACCACAATCAAGAAGATCATCAGTGATAGTGGCCATCCTTGTCTTGCTCCTTCCTGCCTTCACTGCAAAGGCACCACTGAGCCCTCCATTGTGAATCACTCGGTATGTGGCGTCTTCATATAGCTGTTGAATTAGGTTGATGAAGGTTTGTGGCAGTAAAAAGATAGTGTTGAAGCAGCTGCCTGCCAAATTACTTGTAGGTCGGACTCTGTCGAAGACCTATTCAAAATCGATAAAGTTGAGGTGGAGATCCTGTTGACTGGCATCCTCTGCTCTGTTCTATAATCATGCGTAGCGTGGCGTTGTGTTGCAATTCGATGCACACATGATTTGTTTTTCCTGAAGCCGGCCAGCCAGCCAGCCAGCCAGCCAGCCAGCCAGCCAGCCTGTTCCGGTCGTAATTTTGAATCCAACGCGGTTTTTACTCTCTCCAGGATGATGCGGCCTAATATTTTGCTTCGAGTGGACAGGGACAGGATCATGATTTCGTACCAGTTCTTGCAAAGACTTACGTCTCCCTTCTTTAGAAGTTTGACAAGGTGGTCCTTCTTCCAATCAACCACCAGGTACCTTTCCTTCCTTCCTTCATTGCAAACCTTCATCAGTAGTGGTGTGAACGTGTCCGCTGTTGTCTCTGCATCTGCATCTGTTTTCAGTGCTTGTAGAGAAATGCCATCTGGTCCTGCTGCTTTCCGGAATTCAGCAAGTTTATGGCGTCCAAGACTTCGGCTTTTGTCGGAGTGCTTGTGTTCACTGGCAATTCTGTGGCTGGGCTACTGGTGGTATTTCTGAACGAGTTGTAGTTGGTGGTGGTGGTCGATTCAAGAGTTCTTTGATGTGGTCAGCCCATCGTTTCCTTTGTTTCTCTTCTTTCGCAATTATCTTGCCTTCATCATCTTTCATTGGTTTCATCTGCGTTGATTTCTTCCCTCCAAGATAGTAACCTGGTTATTTGATATAGTGTTGTCAGGTCTCTGTCTCTCCTACCTGCAGCCTGTTCTACTCCACTTTCCAA
This sequence comes from Heterobilharzia americana, assembly GCA_944470555.2. Classification (NCBI taxonomy): domain Eukaryota; kingdom Metazoa; phylum Platyhelminthes; class Trematoda; order Strigeidida; family Schistosomatidae; genus Heterobilharzia; species Heterobilharzia americana. Next base: position 2,288,640 of record OX104128.1, on the reverse strand, counting down.
TGTGTGTCGTAGAAGTATCTTTTGTCATTCCACGCACTCTTCTTCACTTCTTTGTCCAGTGTAGTGTTTTATACGTTGTATTCAGTTCCTCTTCTTCTTGTTCATCACTGCAGTGCTCTGGTTCATCTTCTGCTTCACCATCTTCCTCTCCCTGCTCTATCATCTCCTGTGTCCGTGGAGATCCATTCCATGTCTTGTCTGGTTCTTCTTCCTTATTAACACGGTTATGCAGGTTTCCTTCCACATAGCTTTCACAGAGTTCCAGCGTTCTTCCATGGAGGTTTTTTCAGGGATGTTGCTCAATATCTCCCATTTTGTCTTGATGGCTGACGTGGTTTCGTACTTTCGTCTTTCACTTTCTGTTATGGGCGTTGAACTTGAACTGTCGTCTATCATCAGCTCCTATGAAGGCTTTCAACTTGATCTAGAGGGTTCCTTATTCTGTACTAGATAGTGTGTGATCTGAACCACCTAATTCTACTCCCCTTCTTCATCTCATCTTGTGTCCAGTAGGCTCCGTCTCCACTTTCTTCACTTTAGGATAAAGTCGATCTGATTTTAGTGTGTCCTGGTGCTTGGTGAAATCCATGTCGCTTTGTGAATATCTTTGTGTTTGTACACACTGCCTCCAATCACCAAATCGTTGAATGCACAGAAGTCTGCAAACAGTTCTCCATTCTCGTTCATTTCACCGAGTGCTTCTCAACCCATGATTGGTTCTCTTCCTGTGTTGTCCGCTCCCAGTTTGGCAATCATGTCACCCCAGCCATTAGAATGGATTTTGATGTTGCCAACTGGAGTGTTGTCTAGTACTGATTGTTATGCATCACTATCTCTCATACTGTTATTATTAATATTATTTAATTACCACAAACCGCTGTCAACCTCACTCAACAGCTATACGACGAAGCTACACTTCAAGTGATTCACAATGGAAAGCTCAGTGATGCCTTTGAAGTGAAGACAGGAAGGAGTAAGACAAGGTTGACTACTATTACCGATGATCATCCTCACTGTGGTGGACTGGAATGGAGTGAGGAGTGAAAAGATGAGCATACGCTGTTTGACCAATAAAAAGACGATGGAAGATTTGCATTTTGCCGATGATTTATCTCTAATGTCACAGAAACTCGAAGATCTATAAACGAAAACTAACAAGTTGACAGAAGAGGCGAGGCAGCGAAAAAAAGGAGTGAATTAAGATGAACGCAGAGAAGATAGAGACGATGAAGATACCCAACCAACAACAACAAGTACCAACCACGAAGAACTGGAGTAACCTAAATGAAGTAGTCTCTTCCACCGACGTAGGCAGCACTGTTTCAACTAGAAGGGGACACAGATGACGATATCAAAGCCAACATCAGAAAGACAACAAAATAGGCCTTCATCAATCTCAAATAATCAGTGTGGAGATCTACTCCACCACACCACACCACACTACGCTGCACTGCACTCAGCATAAAGTGTAAACAAAATCCAGATTTCAAACACTGATTCAATCAAGTAAGTCAGTGCTTCCATGTGATGGTTGACAGACTTGGCGCATTACGAAAAGTATTTTCAACAAACTACAGACATACATCACATGAACAGCTACTGCCTACACTCACTGGATACTGACACTGAAGATCGATCAGATGGATGGCCAGAATAATAAAGATAAGCAACAAGGGAGTGTGGCTGTCAACGAAACAACCAACCAAGAACCTGTCGCCTAACAGATATGCAGAAGAAAGTGGAGATGGATTGGATTGGATTGCATATAGAGTGAGAAGACGGTTTGAGGACATCTGGAGTTAGGTCAGGCAAGGCTGTCGTGTGGAAGCCAAATCGGAAACGACGAGTTGGTTATCAGAGGGTGACATGGAGGAGATAGTGTGAGGAAGAAATGAAAGCTTGTGGTCAGTCGTGAAGTCAGGTTGAGAAGACTTCAGAGACTAGAGTGCAATGGTGACGTGCTACTGAAGACCCATGTTCCACTAGGAAACCAAGGGATAAATAAACATAACAATAAATTGCCATCGCTTTTAATCTGAATTTGTTGTACAAGAAGTAAGTCTGTTGAAATATCACTATACTAAATGTTATTGTGTAACATAACGTAATTCTTATTATTATTGAAAAATGATTTTGAATACTGCTTGTTTCAGAACATTCAGTGATCTTCCACCTTCTGACAATGTGAATTCTTCGCCAACTCACATCACATCAACATTTGAAGATAACTGGGGGTGGCAAAATGTAAGCTGATTGATAATTGAATGAATGAAGTAGGTAGTTAATAACAGTATGAATGCTTCACTATAGAATAAGCCAGTGCTTCAACGATGTATGTCATAACACCGTCGACTGATTCCACCTCTCAAAAACTAAACAACCATAAATATTGAATGAAGGCGTAATCTCAAACAACCCATACTTTATTGAATTAACCAGAATAATTTCTTCTGGACAATGAGTTACAACTGAAGTAATTGAGATAATGGTCACCGTTTTTGTAACTACTTTAACTGCATACTCAGTTCACTCATTTATAGGATTATAATCAAACATAAATCAAGTAAAGTTTTAACAGGGTATTTCGGTAACTGTTAGATCGGTCTCCAAACTGTTTCACTCTCATCATGATACTTAAAGTTACCGGTGCTCATGCATGTACTTCAATCAAACGTCTGTAGTGATGATCATTACTAACTGCTCATCAATTAGGCTAGTGGAATTACTCCAAAATTCTATTCATGATACACAGGCACAAAGCAATCACTTCGTGCTCAACACCGTGACCTCGAATAACTAAATACTGACAGGCGACAATTCGAATATCTCAAATGACATGTGTCATAAAGAGTAAACAATCTCATACAACGATAACATTTCTCGAGATCATTATCAGATGTATTGGTAAAGCCTCATGAAGCTTTGTGCACACAATACCTACAGTTTATAGACCAATAGAAAACTCATCAGAACGTGATAATCAAGGATAAATCACAAGTGAATTCGACAAAAATTCGATAAAAATTGGCAATAACCTTCTATCGATTATTCAAATAAAGTAACCAACCTGAAGCTCTCTTCTGTATTAAATCCATATAACCATTGATAAGGTCCATAGTCTCTAAATGGCCACCAGTTTCTTTAACATACAGCCGGATTAATGGCAGAAGACCTGGAAAAGTACTCTATAATGCAAAGGGAAACAATCAAATCACAATATAAACTTCCTTGAAAACTGCAAAATAGGCAAATAACTCGATAAAGTTACAAGTAGGACAGAACAAAAGAATCATGTTTACAGTGACTGAAAGATTCTTACCAATAACCACTTGTTACCATTTGACCAATTTCCCAACTCATAATCTGATCAATGAAAGGAGGTCAGGTAGAAAGGCTGAATTATTTCCCCACCCCTTATCTTCATGAGTTTTTATATAAATAACTATGACAAGTACCTGTATGATCAGATAATCTGATCAATCACAAAGTACAAATGAACTTCAAATATTCATCATGAACTTGATGAGTACAATTTGGCGATCTCGGCTACATATGACATAGGTGAGATATTGAACAGAGAACCAAAAGATGATAGAACATAACAGCAAGAGACGTGACACATTCACTATCAAGAACAAGATAATCTGCGAAGAGACTGTTTTCAACGAATTTATTTACAAGCTGTACAATAGTATATATATGATATTTGGGAAAAAATTATATCCTGTGAGGAAAACTAAACACTATATGGTGATGACAGTAATAATACAACGGGTGAAGACATAGGCATTTGTGTTTATAATAACAATTGAAGTGCGAATGATAACAAATAGATTATGTAATATATGGAATGGTACATACAGAGTATATAACTCAGAAGGGGGTGAAAAAATTGTTGAAAATGGTAAATCAGTTAAGTATTATGTAATGGTATTAGACAAATTGGACAAGATGAAGTCAATGTTTTCTAAAAGGATTAAGACAATTAAGTGAAACAATACCGGAAACTAGTTGAAGTGAAGGGGATTATAATAATAATAGTGATAAAGGAAGGATACAAAGGTTAAATTAACAAAGTGGGATGGGAAGCTAATGGGGTGGGAAAATGTTATGGCCATGATAAAGACAGTGACTGCACATACTTCTTTTGTACACACAGATCAGGTCTTAGTTCATGAATAGCTAAAGCCTCCGCTGTTTTAAGGAGTTGAAAACGAAGAGAACGTGGGAGGTTTGGGCCAATTTGATAAATAATTTCAAAGTCATCGTCTAGAATTTGTTGTGTGATGGAAGTCAATCAAATGTTCTAGAATCGAACTTCGAACAGACTTTCTTTCACCTTTATAAAACCAAGCAGGAACATGTTCTCGTATACGTGTAGAAAGCATTCTCTGGCTACGGCCGATGTACCTTGCTCCACAACAGCAGGTGGACTGGTAGATGCATTCACTGTCGACTGACAATATTAAAAAGCTATGCACTTTGGATCCTATCTTTAGGAATCATACATAGCCAGCAAGTTCAGTCAAACAAGTGGGTTGAAAGCAATCAGAGAATGTCAGCACAGTAAAAAGTGACAAACTTGTTAATCTGTATTGTTACTGGAAAATACTTATCATAAAAGGCCTGTTTACAACTTTTAGTGAAAGTTTAAATCATGTATGCCTTGTATTTTCGATGTCGATGCTTAGTTATATAGTTTGTGTATTTTGTGTTGAAGTTGGCAATAATTAAGATAATTCAGGTTACACTCACTCTCATTGCTACTCATGGACTACATGAACGTCAACGGGACAGGGGGAAACTCACCAAAACTTGTATATGATTATGATACATTGTAGTTGTAGGAGATTCAGTATTTCGCACTAATCGCTTTTTTCAAGGAAATTATTATTTAACTTGAGTAACAGTCAACTTGCTTTATGATTCCACCACTATGTAATAGCGAATAACTGACCCCATGAGTATCAAATTCATAAGACAGTGAAACATACTCCCGTCATGTGAGTTTTCTACAGACATTCTTTTTCATACCTGACTCTCTTTGGTTACTTACTATGGTGATGAATGAAGAGTGGTTGAAAATATGTCCTGATGTCAGGGTGATATTCATCACAGACTGACATCAGTTAGACAACACTAAACACTTGGTAGTACTGGAAAGCCATTTCGTTCTAGTATAAGGAGTCCTCACCTGTACGTATCCACGACCTCGTCAGGGAACAAATGAAGGACATTGATGTCTCATCACGAACATGTTTCTACTGAGCCAATCCATTGCAATCAAAAGGTTCACATATCATGATAACCCAAAATGACTTCTATCTTTCAGAATATTTACAAGTTCAATCATGTTCATTTTATGACTTTTATGCAACCATTATGAATAATAGTCATGGAAACACTTAAGACAATAATAGACAAGCTTTGGTTAAAACATCAGCACCTTACATTCATTCATATCATATCAGTCAGTCATTTTCCCAGTCTGCATTAACAGTGAACTCAATCAGAACGGATTGAAACTCTGAAGAAGAAATTGACCGTTTATTCATAAGGTCATATTTGAAAACAGATCGAATAGATACGATTGCCAACAGTGTCATGCAGGTATATTATCACCCTGATGCTCTCCCTGATGATTTTTGACTTGTATTTCCACTAATATGTAGGTATATTTCAAACTGAATTCACATATGATCATCATACACTGGTGGTATGACATCTATTCAGAAAATTCATCACAAACAAACACACATGACATTGTAATTTCATTTTGCCGAAGAGTACTCGAATCTGTTTACCGGTTGCCATGACAATTTGGAGAGTGTAAACCCCCTCTCGAAATTCTTCATGAGAACATAAAACTGATTAATAACATACTGCATCATATTCATATGCTAGACGATAGGATACACTTATTGTGAAGTATTATGATACAATTCGGTCTCCAAGACCAACGTCGGTGGAACGCTATTGAAATCCAACATCCAATAGTCGAAAGTCAAGTCCTCAAGTCAATCAACTGTAGCTAAAGTCAGATTGATTAGACGTGAAAATGACAAATGTATTACACATACAGCTAACATAAATCTACAGTGTGGACGATTCAAGTTCCTGGAATGATGAATCAGTTCAAATGACCGATTTTCAAGCATAATCTGCACTACGAACCAGAGCTGATAATGAGGAGGGAGATAACAATTAGCTTGTTCAAAATAATCGTACGGTCTCATGCAACAATATTACTGTACACACCACCAAAAACTATCAGATACCAATAAAACTCAAGCATAATAGTGTCCATCATCCAAGACTTCATATGATCACGCCAGAATATCATACACAAAACATTCACACAGACAGTATGCTTAATGGAGTTTCCCTATTATTATTATTGTATTATTATTAGTCCCTTGGGTTCATAATGGAACATAGGGCTTCAGTAGCACGTCTCCAGTGACCTCTGTTCTCTGGGATCTTTTGAACCTGGTCCCACGACAGCCCACAACCTCTCATTTCCTCCTCGCACCATCTCCTCCATGTCACCCTTGGACGTCCAACTCGTCGCTTCCCATGGGGATTTCACTCGAGCAACTGGCCTGACGCGTGATGTCCTCAGTCGGCCTTTTCAGTGCATGCCCAATCCATCTCCACTTCCTCCTGCATATTTGTTGCGTGATAGCTTATTGCTTGGTTCGTTCCCAGAGCTCCTTGTTGCTTATTCTTTCAGATGCCCAGAAAGAATAAGCAACAAGGAGCTCTGGGAACGAACCAACCAAAAACCTATCACGCAACACATGTGCAGGAGGAAGAGGAGATGGATTGGGCATGCACTGGGTTTCCCGACAGCCCAGAAGCTCTCATTTCCTCCTTGCACGATCTCCCCCATGTCACCCTCGGACGTCCAACTAGTCGCTTCCAATGGAGTTTCCCTAGATTGCGCCTATCATCATTTATTTATTTATTTCTCCCTAGGGTTCCAAGTGGAACATAGGGTTTCACTAGCACGTCATCATTTCATTCTGTTCTCTGCAGTCTTCTGAACCTGGCTTCACGACTGCCCAGAAGCTTTCATTTCTTCCTCACACCATCTCCACCATGTCACTCTCAGACGCTTATTCTTATCATTCCCTCCATCTAATCTTCAGTATTGAGCGTCTGTGCGTGGAGCATAATCTCCTAAAATGTAACTTATGTGAAAACAGAGTCAGTGTCGTACCACATCACTTCATGTGCAATTCGTAACGAATCAAACCAATAAGCAGGGAGTATAGAGTCGTGATGTATTGTTTTAATGTCAAATGTTTACAGGTAGCCTCAAGTTACACTGATCATATTATCCTAGATTATCATCCATAGAAACCTACAAAATGTATACTATTGAATCACAGTAAGACACTCAGCATTCAACATGATTAGTCTACGGTGTAAAGTTTCCAATGTTTTACAATAGAGTTTAATTAACTGGAAACAAATTAATACCAATACTAACATCTTACATTTCCATTGATAATTTCATTCACCGACATTAACATATAACAGTCTTCTGGTTCCACATCAGAAAATGTAGGCGGTGAATCACAAGATGATGGAAGTTTCTGATTACACTCAATAGTATCATAAGAGGTTATATCATGTGCATCATTTGATAATATACAATTTAAATCTGAAGGATCACAACGTGTAGAATATGTACGTCGACGTCGGTAACTGGAACATGATTTAGCTAAATCAACTGGAGTTCCATCTGTAATATAAAATGTGTAAAACAACAAGGAGATTTTTTTAGTTATCAATGAGAAAATTTGAGATCAGCAAACAAACAGTCACTTAGTCTATGTGTAGAAGTTGCAACTCTACAAATAGGAGAAATTGTAATCAAAGTAGCAGAAAGCTATATGAAGACGAAAAAAATGAAAGAAATGGAAAACAAACATAAGCTAGGTATGATAATTAACATGAAGATTTTGACTGAGTGTATATTCACCACTGTAAACTGAATTCTGCTCCATATTGCCAACAGTCCCCCAACAGTCAACTTCTCTTGTTACACTGACATCGGTTAGCCAGTTTGTATTTTCCTATGAGGCTTATAACAACAGTTGGAGACTTCACGGATTGATAGAATGTTTTAGTTTATTATTATTATTGTTCGTCCCTTGGGTTCCTAGTGGAACATGGGTCTTCAGTAGCACGTCACCATTGCACTCTAGCCTCTGAAGTCTTCTCAACCTGACTTCACGACTGACCACAAGCTTTCATTTCTTCCTCACACTATCTCCTCCATGTCACCCTCTGATAACCAACTCGTCGTTTCCGATTTGGCTTCCACACGACAGCCTTGCCTGACCTAACTCCAGATGTCCTCAAACCGTCTTCTCACTCTATATGCAATCCAATCCAATCCATCTCCACTTTCTTCTGCATATCTGTTAGGCGACAGGTTCTTGGTTGGTTGTTTCGTTGACAGCCACACTCCCTTGTTGCTTATCTTTATTATTCTGGCCATCCATCTGATCGATCTTCAGTGTCAGTATCCAGTGAGTGTAGGCAGTAGCTGTTCATGTGATGTATGTCTGTAGTTTGTTGAAAATACTTTTCGTAATGCGCCAAGTCTGTCAACCATCACATGGAAGCACTGACTTACTTGATTGAATCAGTGTTTGAAATCTGGATTTTGTTTACACTTTATGCTGAGTGCAGTGCAGCGTAGTGTGGTGTGGTGTGGTGGAGTAGATCTCCACACTGATTATTTGAGATTGATGAAGGCCTATTTTGTTGTCTTTCTGATCCTGGCTTTGATATCCTCATTTGTGCCGATTGTAATTGAAAATGTTTTAGTTTGGCCACCTTTAACTTCTTTCCAGCTAAAATTATCTCAGGAAAATCTCTGGCGATATATTATGCCAATCACTAACATACACTTTTATCAGATAGCTCTATACCTACTGCCCAGAAACATACTAAAATAGTTCTCTGGAGGGTGTTAGATTCCGACCGATCATAATTAGCCGTTTATTCTCAGAAAAAGTCTGAAAGGTGATACCATTTAGATGTGGACATTCACTGTGTTTATAATACTATATTGCATATATAGCATGCAGAGGAAAACTCTCTACTTAAACATTTACTATTGTTCTCACTCATTCCCTTGTCTTCATTTCTTTATGACTTGTCTTCTATAACTACAATTAACTCTGTGAAATATGTCGACAATCTAATAGCTTCCATATAGATCACCTCTTGATTAGATCGTTATCGATCAAACAACTTATTTAATGTTGAAAGATATTCCTGGTTCGACGTCACATACTTAGCTCTTCAAAACACCAAACTATCAATTCTAGTTGAGTTTCAGGACTTTTGTTTAATTGATAACTCTGTATGAAGGAATCTGCCAAGCGTGATCTTAGTGAGGGGGCCGTGAGATTTTGGTGTAACAAAATCTTACATTGAGTTGAGAGTAGATTTGACTATAATTTTCATCAAGAACTGATCTCAGTTTAAGAAAAGTCAAGAAGAGTTCAAAGTCGTGTCTATGTAACAGTGCACATGAAGGTTTCCACTTTTATATTAAGCTATAGAGAATTAGTTGTCACTTCACTGATGAGCTGCTCTAATCGGAAACAACAGCCAGCATGTGACAAATGCCATTTGCTTAGCTCCAATTCAATACTGATTAACTCTCAGCACTCATCAATCTGCGATAAGCTGACTGAGTTGGCACTTCAAAGCAAAGAATTCAACGTTGAATTCATAGAGATGGGACTATGACCTACTAATATAGGCAGTCGAATTTCGATCGGTAGGTCATGGATTCGAGGTCTGTTATGCTTACCAAGACATGGGTATCCAGGTAATATCATTATTCTAGTTGCTAGTTGCACAATCCACCTATAGTGGAAAAGCGTTTCGTGTCCGCATCGCAGTTGCCTTCTAGGATCAAAAGCTCCCAGTATCTTAACAACCTTCTAGCAGTAAAATAACCTGTAGTCAATCTTACCAGAACCAAAATGCATCTACGGCCAAAATAAACAGATTAAACTGAATTAACTAAATACGCTTCTAGTTCGCCTCCGGACACTTAAGATGTTTTATGTTTTCGTTTGAACGAGCATCACACCTGAGCAGGCTTCGATGCCATTTTGCCCACCATTTGTGCTGGTTAACATGTACGTCATCACAGTCCCTAGCTCAGCCACATTAGCCAGATAAGTTCGATGAACTTTCCCCCTAATAATCACTACCATATTTATACCAACTAAATACATATATTGTCTCTTCGAAAATATCACTGAATACTAATCCTTTTTATTTGTATCTCCTTATCAATACTTACACGTTAGGTAAAGTGCTGATTAAGCAGGTACTAGAGTATATCGAGTTAAATAGGGTTGCTAAGCGTAACACAATCAGTCCCCTACATACCAACATATGTGCATGGCTAATGACTTTCGTTTCAGCCTTAAATGTAATCAACCTATACGGGTTAAAATCGTCACACAGAAACTCATGAATCACAAACTATTTCAATGAAGTCATAATCAGTTACCAAATAAATTTCCTCAGTTATTCATACCTGTGGTTATTAAATGACCGCGTTTAAAGTAGAATTTTCCATTTAGCACAGCATCACGTTTCAATGCTGTCACAATGTTCTCATCCACTTTTGAAAGTGGAATCAACAAATTCAAGTTATACTTCAATATTGTCCTAGATAACAATAAAATGAAAGTGACAAAAGCAGCATTCTCAAAGTCTGTAAGTTGTATTTCTGTTGGTCGAAATTCAACACGCCAACCAATTGACGAATTCAAAGGTGGTGGTTTAAAACGCATCGACTGCCAGTTTGTAGATTGAATAGTCTGATAAGATATAAAAGTAAACAGAGAATACTTAGAATACAGTTTTACATATATGCAAATGGTAAAAGTGAGTGAATCAACAGCAGGTGTTCCATGACAAATGAAAGAATACCTCAACCAGAAATTCAAGCATAATCCATTATCCATCGAACTACATAATCATACAGTTGTTAGTCTAATATTAGACATTTCGATAAGCAATTCATCGTTCTGCCATGGTTCACAACAATAGTCAACTGAAAAAGAGATAAGCGATATGCATTCTCAACCAGTAGATTGCTAAGAAAATGACATACGTTACATACAGCTAGTCATTATTAATGGATTAGGATTAACCAGTTACAATAATAAACGATTCAAAGTGGAACGAAACAGCATACTACTAGATGCTTAGCCTAACATCTGTAAACTAATCCAAATATTGAAATCTACTCAATTAATATTTGTTAATTGATATTCAACCCCTTGTAAGCTGTAACAGTGATTATCTTTATCAATCGAACAACACATTTAGCACTACAGCATCCCTACATACTTGCTGAAAGTTCCAGGTGTATGGGGCATGTAGAGTGACCAAACAGGTTTAAGAGGAAGAATTCTCATCATTCCTCCACTGACCCCCACCCACCCCCTCCAATGGTTGTTACAGGGATACAAATCACAGGAGATGACATGCTACAAGAAAAAGAACTAAACTCTCTTATAACTGCAAATACAATGATGCATGCACCGCCCCCCCCCCTCCCCCAAATGTACCACAAAACTGGAGACATACACTTCATCATCATCGTGACCGATAGCTGCTACTTGATGTGGTGGTCACACTTGTATACCACAATGACCTAACGAGTTATGCCAGTGGAACGCTTGTTCCCTCGACGTTCTACAATACCAGAATCGTCTATTGGATAGCGATTAGACAAAATCCAGTTACTCTTACCCTTAACATGTTCTTAAACAACAAAATGATGCATCATCATAGCTTAGATCAGTCATCGGTGGTTAATGGTGATCCAAAACCACAGGACATATGTCTGACCACACTTCCCGTAATACAGGCCAATTGTCGTCGTATCCAAAAGGCCTTACCTGATCGACCTCTAGTTTGTGTCCCATAGGCCCTGTGATCACTCACTGACCCTTCTTTTTCAGGTACCTCATGAAGATCTAGCCATCCACCATGTGCGAAGTCGGGAAATGTCAACCATCCTCACAACTCTGTCATAGCTCAACTTCCCCCAGACCACTATCCACCTCTCTCATCTTCACCTTCTAATCTTCCTTCATCTCTCTCAGTTAACAATCCTACATCATATTTAATTCATTCTAGTTCTTCACCTAGCACATGAAGATACACAAGTGTTTCTTTCAACTGAAAACAAAGTACACTGACAACGTCAAATCTATATGATACTGAAAATAACTTCAAAAGTATAACTCAAAACAGTCTTAAGCAGTATCATGCAAAACAGCAAATAAACGTTTTGGTCGAATCTATAAATCTGTCATCACAGTGATCAACTGACCTACAGAATTTACACTCTCCTCCAAACTCTGATCTTCACTGCACATTTCAGGAATCAATCAAACAAATCATTTCATTCACATGAATCCAAAAGTATAACACTAATGACTAGGTCAAAAGTAGTTAGGCTACAAAGGGCTGATCTATCAGCTGTGCACACGTGGTGGTGTTTGTTATCATATGAATTGAAAGATATCTGAACTATTTCTCACCAAACTAGAAGAGCATTACTAACTGATTCAGTCAAGTATACCAATCATCAATGAAAATAACCAAGGGGAATGGTGTGCATCATAGTGCAAGTCACTCTTTTGTTTAAGCTGTAGACTCTAATGATCATGTGTTTGTGTTTCTGAGTGTGTGTGTGTGTATAGCGAATATACTCGACATCTGATTGCATGACACTTAGTGACATTAACAAACTTATACCTTCACATTGCTGCTTTCATCACATGAAAAATGACTAAATCAATGCAATTATCATCAACAAAGGTGTACTTGCAACCTTGGAGAAACATATTTATCGAAAACACTAATCATATACAAGCCAGTTACTAATCTATCATTCCATTGACTAGATGTTGAAACTCAATCTCTAACTGCACATTAGTTTTCTCCCAATTAAAAGTGTATTGTACAGCTATCATGAGAATGAGGAATCATTCATTACACAAGAGATGTCTTCTCAATTAAACATTTACTCAATAATAATTAAACACTTAGTACTTACCTCAAAGTGTTCCACTGTCTCTTCTTTTTCTGAACGATTAAGACTCTCAGAAAATACACTGATTGGATCACGAATAAACAGATGAGCAACGTGTAGTGCTAATGCATGGTCGACACCTTGGTACACAAAAAAAAATAATCATTCACAGTTTAAAATGATCACCGCGAGTATAATTTCAGGGTGTCATTTCATCTTATTAGTGTAGTTTAATAGAAAAGGGGCCGAAATATTCAAATCAACAGCATGATAACATAGAACTGATGTGTCGGTAATCGGTAAAACACTTCATGAAAGTGTGACATCATAACTCTTTTCATATACGTTTTTCGAAAATGGATATTTCGTTAGCCATCGATTAAGTCAATTCATAGTTGACCCTCCTCTAACGGTGCTACCATTGATACACACCCGTGGTGTCCAACAATTCACTAAGAGTTACAAGAGTTTGACCATTCTCTGAAACTATGCTGATACAATACAATATCATGGACAATTCACATATGTTTTACATGCAATTGGATTAAAACAGAAATAAAGCGGAAAATACCTAGTAAGCACTCACGATACAGCCACGCTTGCTGATAACTGAAAATTACACTATATCCACATCCCAAGATGAGACCAAATACCGCATGAGTATCTACTGTGAAACATGCCACATACCTACTCTTCAATCGCTTTTGCCATGTGAACGTTTGAAGTAGCAAATGTTAAGTTGTGTTAATCACAAAACTCAAAGGTCAGTATCTCTTCACAATTGTTGCTTGATCTACAACGAGCTCAAACCCCGGATTTTTCCTGTCACAATGCTTGCAAATGCCTACTTGATGAAAACCCAAAAGAATATCCAAATTTGAGTCTACAATCTTTAACGGAAGAGTGGAATAATTCCACTACTTCGATAAGTACCAACTTAATTCGCTACTAACGATACCACCTTATAGATCACAGAATGATAAATCACATTTCTGTGCTCATCTAGAAGTCTACTTACAGTTGTCTGTATTAGTTAGTTGTGTTACTTATCTATGATTATGTCTAAGAAAGTAGAACATTTCATTCTGGTTCATATTCAATGCACAAAACAGGGATATGACAAGTCGGAAGAAAGGTGTACTTCGAAAACACTGCACATACCAAGCACATTATCATCAACAATGTAGGTAGGCTAACCGATGTGACTCAGATCTCCAATGGCAGTCAGTCATCTGCATACTCCCCCGTACTGTGCAATTTTAATAAATGTTTTCTAACTAAACGAAATCACCTTGTTAAATATTATTCATAAGGGATTTATGCAAATGAACAGATAAGATAATTTGAGAAAGATTCATAATGTTTATCGCCTACAATTCTTACAAATAAGCAGTAGCCACAAATGATGCCAGACAGTGTGCCAGGAATACTTTGACAAATAAAAGTCTGTACTATCTGTTACTGACGTTTACTTTATTTGATTGTGGAATGAAACATCATGCTTTCTAGAATGCTAATCCATAGTAGCTAAGAAGATAAATCAGGAAGTGATAATACACTAATATCTCGAAAAATTCCTCTAACATTCTCACTATATAGTAACAATGAAGTAGTGAATGTGGTAGTTGGACTCGATATCTCACTATCCTCAATCACATACAAATCCCGATCATCTTTCAATTCTCTTAGACAATTCCAAATGATCATTGAACGAAAATTCATCTGATAGCAAGTTTAAAGGAGACTTAGAAATTTGTTGGCTAAACGATTACATATTCAATTCATCAGAAAAAATAATCATACAAGTATTATCATTCATATGAACCAAAGGTGGATGGCAGTATAAATTGAAATTATAAAACAAAACACTACTCACCTTCTTTGATCAAAGTATTATAATAATCTTGATTATAGACAAGTGGGATATCATTGAATGCAGCACCCATAGGTGAAAGATAAAACGATACTGAATCAAATCGTGATTTTGGAATAACAAATTGGTCATTATATAGGGGCTATAGACCAAAACAAAATATTTATTGTTGAACAATTGTAATCATTAATTATTGTAGAAAATACTGAAAATAATGTAGACAAAACAGTGGACTACGAGAACTTTAACCGAATTCAGCAACTACAACAATATCCAAGTGAATATCAATCTGTAATATACTACTCATTTTCTATGGGTTTCCACAAAATTAACAATACAAAAATGATGATGAAACCAATTCATTGGAATTATTTCAAGTTGTTATTCATTGTAGACTGACATCAGTTGGAGGAACAAAGGAAACCTGGGAGCACTGGACAGCTGTTTCGTCCTAGTATGTGACTCCTCAGCAGCGCGCACCCACTCGTGAGCTAACAGAAGTTGGAAATATGGACCATTGGATTCCGCCGACCCAGTGGCTCAATTCTAACGTGCTGGCCACGGATAATGAAGGTCTCGGGTTCCATCCCTGGCGGGGTCCTGGGTGCGCACTGCTGGGGAGTCCCATACTAGGACGAAACAGCTGTCCAGTGCTCTCAGGCTTCCTTCGTTCCTCCAACTAATGTCAGCCTACGATGAATACCATCTTGAAATATTTATAAATCACCACAACCTCCTTGAAAATATAATTATGTTGAACAATGGTTTTATCCCACCCATCCTATTGTGTGATTATGTGTGTTAATGCATGCATTGCAATAGCCGATTCTTCTTCTAGTTTACTGATCTTATTCCAGTCTTTCATTCTATATTTAGCTAAATTCCTATGTCCCACTACCCTCATTCATCCCGATCCGTTGACTAGTTTGACGTATGTACTTGACCTCACAATCATTTCATGGAATTTCATCGATTCGATTATTTTGCTTAATTCCTTCTATCGGATTCTTAAACCAGCCAATAAAGCTCATCTCTGAGTGGGTTCGTAGATTTACAATGTGTCCATTTCTTGTAGACAATATTAACTAAATCATCGTCTGTTCTTCGTTTTACTCTGCAATCCAACATAGTTAATTCTCCTTGTTCATTTTTTTCTTTACCTCTTCTTAAGTGAACTGGATCGTGCTTACTACTGAGTTTATATGTGTGAACAAATTGTCCACATATTTCAACTAACACCATACCTTAAGCTTTCCATACATATACCTACTGTGATTAGGGGATATTGGTAGTCCTATTGCTATTCCTTCTGTTTGTTTATATATTTTCCCCTGAAACTTACAGACTGTGGAAGTCAGGCACAGCTGTACACCGAACATGATCTTATCAACCAATATCCTAGTAGTGTAAATAGGTTCTCAGTGAATTTTCAGTTGATTTCTAACTGTCACTAGTGTTATATTCATTGATATTTTAGTATAAAGGCTCGCTTTTATAACAAAGCTGACCATTTTTCCATCCTCTTACATATGCAGACTATTAAGTTTAAGAAGACGTAAATTGTCTGAACCGTGTAATGTATTTGCGCAACACATTTCGAACTATCTGATCACACACCTACTTGTCATAGGTATTTATATAAAAACTCATGAAGATAAGGGGTGAGAAAAAATAAAAAGGGGTCAGATAGGAAGGCTGACTTAAAGGCAAATAACAATGAAAATCAATAGAGCGAAAAAATAATAGTACATCGAACTTGGTTTTTCAATAGTTGAGTTTACCAAGGAAGGTTTAATGTGACAACACAAATTGTTTATGAATACATAAAGGTGGTTGTATCTACCAATTCAAATGTACGTGTGGTGACACATACATAGGGAGGACTAATAGATCCATGCAAGTAAGGGCCTCGGAACATATTCCAAAGTGGCTTCAGAAGCAAATTAAATCACCTGAACCTATAAATGTTGGTAGCAGACGTCCAAGTTCTTCGATCGCCAAACATATCATTGAGACAGGTCACAAGATTGATGTGGCTACTTCCTTTACACCTATTTACAAAACATGTTGGAGAGGGATCCTGAAATTTGTTGAAGCCTTAGCTATTAGGAAGCTGAAACCACCTTTATGGATTCATAAACAATTTGTGTTGTCACATTAAACCTTCCTTGGTAAATTCAACTATTGAAATACCAAGTTCGATGTACTATTATTTTTTCGCTCTATTGATTTTCATTGTTATTCGGCCTTTAAGTCAGCCTTCCTATCTGACCCCTTTTTATTTTTATTTTCTCACTCCTTATCTTCATGAGTTTTTATATAAATACCTATGACAAGTACGTGTGTGATCAGATAGTTTGAAATGTGTTGCGCAAATACATTACACGGTTCAGACAATTTACGTCTTCTTATTGTTTTGTCGAAGTTTATAAAAGGAACTAATTGTTTTAAAAATGATGATTAAACCAATTCATTGTTTAACATGAAGATGTATTCATCACTGCATAATAATATGCTGTATTGAATAATAAGGAGTAGATAGTTGAGAAATCATTTACTACCATTTGATAAGCGTACACCTCATCCAAGTTTCTACTGTAATTCAGTCTACATTTCTCCCCAGTCTATACACTCTACACATAAATTAACAAAAAACTTATACTGAATTCTTGACAAAAATGTTTACTTTTATTATAATGAGATGTAAATATCACATACCTTAAGTCCCCTTTCTTCTTCTGTTCTATCATCAACTGATGCAGATATAATACCCCATCGACAATCCCAATCAAGTAAATAGCCTCGAATAGCAGGAGTAGCTGCACTCAACGCCATAACAATTGGGCATATTGTTGCAAGTTGATCATATAAAATTCTAGCCTCATCAATACAACATGCCTTAATTCAAGAGTAATAAGTTCAATTCATTAAAAAAAAAAAAGATATTCGAAAGAAAATGAGATTTTCTAAATGAAACAATTAAAAGTGAATACATAAAACTTCATTGTTGTATTGTTTAGCTCACTATTCGCCTAGTAGATAATACTTGGTGTAATTTAATCCCTAGTGACATCAATACCATAACAGGCAAGATGATATAACAAAGCATAACTTTATATAAAAGTGTATCGATTCATCAGAGAAGCGGTAATAATGTAGACATATGGAAGTAAACAAGAGAAATGATATGACCCTTATGATGAACGAGTCAATCAAGAGTAATAATGTATTCACCATCTTGACCAAGATAAATGATGAATAAATCCACAGGATTATAATCTAGTCTAGACCAATTCGCAGAGTCACCAATCCGTCACTCTCACTACCTTGACAACATTAGATTAATCATTGAGATGATGGAGTAAATCGGTAAACAACTTCACCTACCTAACCTTCATTTTCATTAAATCTCACCTTACTCCAAGCGGCACTGCACCTCGGAAGATGGCATGGTGTCATATTACTTCCTTAAAAGGTTATTCAGCACAACAGATAATTTGTCATCCATTTCATCACCCCAGTTCCATATGGATTTCAAGATGAACAGTGACAAACATTCTCGTAAATTTCAGTAAACACCTACACAGCGAGTAGTAGAGCACAGCAATTAGGCATCCACCGACTCCAACACATTGTGTGAGAACATCTCATACGAAATTGTTTGTTTATTTCATTATAACAACCTGATGTGAAAGATATCAGCGTAGCTGTTATGCTCAAGTCAATAAACAATATGAAGTCCATGAAGACGTTGGTTACTTTGCAGATCCAGTGGTCCATATTTTCTACTTCTGTAAGTTCACAATGTAACATGACCTCCGTCCAGTACCGTCGTTGACTAAACGCCATCACATTTAACTTCGTAGGCTTTGCTAGTAACTAGTTTCAAGAGGTGACTCCCAAAATCCCAACAAGAAGTCGTGACCAGTGGGGTCAACCAAGTCAGATATGAGGACAGTTACTCAACGACGGCATTGAATGCAGGTCGCTCTATGTCATGAACTAACAGAAGTAGGAAATATGAACCATTGGATCCTAACCTACCAATCCAATGATAACATGCTGACCATGGAACCTGAAAGTAATGGGTTCGGTTCCTGGCAAGGTCATGAGTACACACTGCTGAAAAGTCACATACAAGGACGAGACAGCTGTCCAGTGCTCCCAGAATCCCAATCTTTCTACAACTCATCTCAATCCATTATTATTATTATGTATCCTTCCGATTCCTAGTGGAGCAAAGGGCTTCACTAGCACGTCACCATTTCACTCTAGCTTCTGTAGTCTTCTCAACCTGGCTCCACCACTGCCCACAATCTTTCATTTCTCCCTCATACTATCTCCTCCATGTCACCCACTGATAGCCAACTCATCCTTTCCCATCTGGCTTCCACTCGACAGCCTCACTCATGATGTCCCCAAACCCTCTTCTTACTCTATGTCCAATCCAATCCAATCCATCTCCACCTTCTTCTGCATATTTGTTAGGCGAAACGTCTTTGGTTGGTTCGTTCGTTACCAGACCAGAGTTCTTTGTTCCTTGCTTATACTTATTATTCTGGCCATCCATCTGATCTTCAGTGTCAGTGTTGAGTCAGCATAGGTGGCAGCTGTTCATATGATGTATGTCTGCAGTTTGTTGGAAATGCTTTTCGTAATGCGCCAAGTCTCTCAACCATCATATAGAAGCACTGACTTGGACATCAATCCATAATGAATACCAACCGGAAGTACACATTCGCATGTTTCCGGTGATACCTTCAGCAATATGGAGGATATCAGGTTATCAGTACTTTTGACCATTGACTGCACGCTAAAAGAATGGATACGCCTACCTACACTCACACTCAATAAGTTAGATACCATGGTATGTTGCAGTATGAAAGAAAATGTTTGCTAATGAATAACCTGTTTCACTGGTCGTACAACAGCAGGTTGTCTTTCACACTAACTTCATACACTTGTAAGAGACAATAAATCCCACTTCTCGTTATTGTCTATACAGATAGAGGCTGAGAAACTCTGTCAGTATATAAAATCCGTTTCCAACATATTGGTCACTCTAGTGAATCATCACATCATGTTACTTCAGTGGTTAAAAGGTCAATCCCATTCTTGACCTTATGTGAAATGGATGAATACAAGTTACAGAACAATTTCCTTGTTCATCCATTTATCTTTTATAGAAGTTCAGTTTATCACTAATTTAAATACTTCAGATATATGTGATTTCACATTATATTGTTAACAAACAATTTAATTGTGTATAAATTAGTAGATTCGTGCAATACTTATATCTTCCATATTGTGATTTCATATCTGTATGAATATACAGACATACTGCCCAGTCTCATAAACTGATTATTATAGAAAAAATATTATGTTGTTATTTTTCAGTTTATCACGATAGAGTTCATTTGCATACCAGACGTCATAAACTAAATATACAACAGATAATAATAATAATAATAGTAATAATAATAATGACCTCTTTCAACCTTAACATACCATTCTACTACTTATAAAAGTGAAAACTTTGAGCTTATAAACACAGTAAAAACAATATATTTTACTTATTCTAAAGACATTCTAAGTAAGACAGCATAAACAGATGTAGACAAACAAGTCAATGTATAAAGAAGCATCGGTTTCAGCCTCTATAAACTGCACCAACACATACACACACACAGTAAAGGGATTAAAAGAATAAGACATTCATGTAAACAAAAGTAATATGAAAGGGGAGAGAGAATAGACATATGGAAATAAGTGAAAATGTTTAAACTTCCCGACTTCATACATCAATTTTGAGGTAGATTATTGACAGGTAGGCATCAAGAAGTACAAATCATGTGCGGAACAAATTGCGACGCTTCGCATAATCATAGAACAGAGCATAGAACGGCAGTCAGATCTCTACCTCAACTCAACTTCATCGACTTCGAAAAAGCCTACAACAGCGTCGACCGACAAGTAATTTAGCAGTTGCTTCAACACTACACAATACCATACACATTTATCAATCTCATTCAACAACTACATGAAGACGCCACATGTCAAGTACGATTCACAATGGGAAGATCAGTGATACCTTTGAAGTGAATACAGGAAAGAGTAAGACAAGGCTGTCTATTATCACACATGATATTCCTCATTGCGGTCGACTGGATCATGCAACAAACTGTGAGGAACGAGAAGAGGGGGATACGCTGGACCGCGGAAAATAACCTACAAGATTTGGATTTCGCCAGTGATCACTTGTGTCTAATGTCACACAAACTTGGAGATCCATAGGCAAAATTCAACAAGTTGACTGAAGAAGTGAGGCATTGCAGCGAAAATGGGACTTCAAGTGAATGTAGAGAAGACAGAGGTGATGAAGATACCCAACCAACACCACCACCACCAACAACAACAACAACAAGCTCCAATCACCATCAATGGGAGAAACATAAAGGAAGCAGCTTCTTTCACACACCTAGGCAAGGCAGCATCGTCTCAACTACGGGTGACGGTAGCCGCACAGACGACGACGACGTCAAATCCATGATCGGAAAAGCAAGACAGGCCTTCAATTATCTGAAATCAGTGTGGAGATCTACTCCACTCCACTCAGCATAAAGCCTGAACAACATCCAGATTGTAAACACCAATTCAGTCAAGTCAGTGCTCCCATGTGATGCTTGAGAGACTTGGCGCGTTACGAAAGGCATTCTCAACAAACTACAGACATTCATCAATAACTACCTACGCTCACCAGATACTGAAGATCAGATGGTCAGAATAGTGAGAATAAGCAACAAGGAAGTCTGGCTGGCTGGCAACGAACCAACAAAGTGAGAACCCATCGCCCAACAAATATGCAGTATCAGGAAGTCGAGATGGATTGGATTGGTCATACACTGAGAAGGTCGACTGGGGACATCTCGCGTCAGGCCAGGCCAGGCCAGGGGAGGCCAGGCCAGTCCCTCGAGTGGAACCCAGATGGGAAGCGACGAGTTGTGCGTCGGTGTTGAGGGTGACATTGAGGAGATGGTGTGAGGGAGAAATGAGAGTTTGTGGGTAGTCGTGGAGTCAGGTTGAGAAGATTTCAGAGAAGAGAGTGGAATGGAGACGTGCTACTGGAACCCTATGCTCCATTAGGAACCCGAGGGACAAATAAATAATAATAATAATCATTGATTACAGTTATGTCGGAGTTTTCAACCAAGAAGTTCCATTAACTCATCGAATAAACTGCGTTCACTGTATGTTCTTCACATGGTAGCTACCCTGAAAGCTTGCAATAATACAAAACACCTCATTTCAAAAACTGGTGGCTTTCTTTCCTTAACTTTAGATAGTCATGTCTTTAAATTCAACACCAGGAAAGTGAGGATTACCATGAAGTTTTTTTGATAGGGAATTACATATCTTGCCAATGCCAGGAATGATAAGGCTTGACAAGTGTCAAATGTACGTTCTTATCCGAGCTGATACTTGGTGAGCGATGAGACAGCTTCCCAAGTAATTACAGTGGTCAATACAATCCTACCACCCACTGGACGAAAATAGAGAGGACTTAAAAACTGTCTGCTTCCTACATCTATTGAGGTGCAGATATGCACTTGTCTAAACTGTGACGCACTACCGGGCTCCAAGTAGGCACTTCAATCCTCAGCCGATCTTCTGCAATGACGGCTTATAGCGATATGATCTATTTGTGTCCACCATTGACTTGATGTTAATGGAGAACAAGTGAGATGTCTCTCCTCATTTTAAAGCCAGTACTGGTCAGGATTGGGAGAGATGATAATTGTTGTCGGTTCGTTGACATGAGGTACTCCAGATACCCCGAAGATATCTTTCCAATTGGCTCGGCTTTCCAAGTTCAATGATGAAGTTATATTTTAGTGTATACACCTGAAAAATCTTCGTTATATGACCAAACTGATAGTCTTCGATATAACTTATCTTTTGTATCATCCGAACTACAGTTGGCGGGTGCGTTGGTAAAGACTATAAATAGGCACTGGTGAGTGTCAGATCTATTCACTCGGACAATAAATAGAAAACTATCAACTGATATTCAGTCGAAAATGCTCTCTGAACTAGTATCTAGTGTTGTACCAACAACAGTTAGACCATGAGAACAAGCCACCGAGTACCAGATAACAGGAAGGTTAGTTCAGCAAGTATACCATGTTGACCAGCTGTGGTTAACTGAAAAGTCAAACTTAGATCCTGAACCTATATCTTAGAAACAAAGCATACATCTGTAGATGTCGATTTCAGAGTTTTTGTTATACAGGGTCTTTTGTCCGATTCAGCAGAGGATTCAAAAGGTCAAAGGTTCAATGTGAAATTGGCAGTCTGATTTTAGGAGAAAAAAAATTGTTGGTTTGTTGACCTAGATTGTAGCAGCCATCGCAGAATAAGAAACTCAGAAAGTTGTAATTGGTCGAATATGGGTACTAGAAACAAGTAGTGAAGGGAGATATATGGAGGTGAGGAAGGTAGTTATAGTTAGATAGCTTTTGTATACCATGCTAGAAGAGTCAAGGTGGACTGTCATTTTCAGCTACACACCGTGTCAGTTAATATTTTCGTCAGATGCCTGAAAGAGAAGTTGGATTAGCTGTACATGATCGTAGAGCTCAAGAGGTATCTGAATGACGTCTGTAACATACAGTATTTGAAGAGTTTCGAATAAGAATACAGGTATCACTAGTATCGTATATCCTTAAAATAGGGTGAAGTGAACTACTTTTATGATCGGTCTTTTATAACCACTCCTTCTCGATACGGAGGATAGTATCAGCTTAGAATGCTGGTCAGCCTTAGAAAATATCCAGCTGATGTCACAAATCATTCAACTAGAAGTATAAATTTGCCATAGAACTCACACAATAGCGTAAAGTATTTTCAATTCAACTGTAATTGCTTTTAGTGTTACCACAATCCAATGAGCTTTTCTGATACGATAGAACTTCAGAGAAAAAGTAATACCGATAGGGATGATGCGTTGAGTCACTGCAATTTGAGGCCACCGCCACCACCACCACTAATAGGACCACTATGATAAGACTGGTGTTATCCATCGGGATCGATTGATTCTTTCCCATACAGTCACGGTAATGCACGCAAAGAATGTACACTTGTCTTAGGAGATAACCTTCTACGCTTTTGGGTTTATAAGACAATTTTAATTATTTGATCCCCATTAGAGTTAGTAATGAGTAGTATATTTGATTTGTTAACCGTGCTTCACTTGACATGTCATATAACAGGAAATAAAATTTTCCATGTTAAGTCCTTATTAGCTGGTAAAATCCCTACAAGCACCATCGTTTTCTTGAATACTTATACATTTGATCCGTATTGTGAAATTTATTCAAGGGATTGAATATACGGATTGTTAGCAGTATGCATATGTCAAATTTATCCTACGAATCTCTCCTTCATAAATCAAAAATTTAACAGCTGACTATTTGACAGAAGTTGGAGATTATGAACCACTGGAAACCGACCCAGTGGCTGAATAGTTAACGTGTTCGCCGTGAAACCTGAAGGTTCTGAGTTTGATCCCTAGCCGGGTCATGGGTGCGTACTGCTGAGGAATACCATACTAAGACGAACCAGCTGTCCAATGCTCCCCAACTTTCCATGGTTCCCCAACTGATGTCAGGTCATGATGAATACTACTTCTAAAAAACTTCCATTTCACCACCATCATCATTGTCAAATGTATAAATCAATAACGAGTCATACTGGAGATACCATCGAAGATAAATTTCACTCACATCACAGTTTCATAAAACTTCATCATCAGAATAAACGCCATAGTAAAGATGGATAATGGTTAGCAGTAGAGTCCAGGATGCGCATTTTGTCCTATTTCGGACTCGTCAGCTTGATTTACTCGCCTCCTAGTGAGTGATGTTGTTCCCACTAGGACTCGGACTTGGGAGTGATCGCTTCAAACGCCAGACCGTTTTCCACTACACCACAGAGTCACAATAGCCACTCCTTGTGCAACATCCAGCTGATGAGTCACAAACAGGACACAATGCGCAACCTGGATTCTACTGCTGGCCACTATTCATGTTTACTATAACTAAAACACAGATATACCGATCAATTCGGTCCAATCAACGACGGTATAATACAACTAATAACACTAGAATAAACGCCGCCTACATTTTATATCCATACATTTATGTGAAAATGAGACACTGAGAAGAGAATAAATAATTCACATAGAAAATATAACAAGTAATGACAAGATTTTCTTATACTTAAACACTAGACGGTAAAGTAAGCAGACGAAAAGATATTTTTGTTATTTTCTTCATAGCCTGAGATAATTCGGTGATGGGTGAGATATTTTATGTTGATGACTAGCGAACTATTAGGCAACTGACCGATTCCATACATTTGATGTGAATTATCCTTGGATCTCCACTTTATCTCACACATACACACACACACATGCTAATCACTACTAATGCATATAGAGTGTCGTTTTAATAATGAAAGTAACAGAGGGTCAGTAGAGCACGATGCCAATCAGTGTACTTATTAGTGATTGCATACAATGATAAATGCTCAATATGTTAACACTGACAATAAAAAGAAGCATACATTTTTGAATACCATTAAATATTTTAAATTAGGCGAATATTTTTCAGTTGATTAACAACAACATACTTGAAAAGTGATCTGTAACAACTGCAACCCATTCCAAAACCCATTGCATCTAAATAAACATGATCAGGAAGTGCTGCAGACACTGAGCTAGGATCATTTTGTTCAGGGAATTTCTCGATAAACGGCTTAGGTGTATTTACATCTTGATAAACTGATAAAAGAAAGTTGTTATAAAAAGAAATTGCATCAAAAAAAAGAGGTATTTATAAAGCAAGAAGACTGTTTTCTATGAAGAAGGTGAATGAAATCAAGAAAATTCGCGTTTTCTACCAGCTACTCATCCTTCGACTCTACATTGATGTAGACTTTCCAGATAAAAAAAAGTACCAGTCACACCGTTACGTGGTAATCAACACTAACTATGAGATTGAAATGATGGAGAATATTTGTAGCTAGGGTAAATAGTCTTGGTTCGATTGTGTTGTCTGAACTGAGTTGTTTAATGAAAATTATACAAGAGTAACACGTTCCACGTTGTTCAAAGATGAGAGAACTTCTCCAAGAGGCAAACCTCCACAAAAGCACAACTATTCATACTCCATGAGCGCCTACATTAGCATATTCCACCGAAAAGTGTCGGATATAGACTACTGATTTACTGGCCAATAGGATTGGAAAATAGCTGAACAAAATGGAAGATAAATGGTACAATTGATGATCATAGATGCACATAACTGGATCCCGAGATACCAGTTAATGATTAATAATCAAAAGAGAAAAATACAAAGCATATTCATGACATAAAACATGACAACGTTAACAACACGATTAAACAACCCAGCTCAGAGAACACAATACAACCAAGACTAAGTACGATAATTGACTAGTAGTTCATGAAAATAATAATTACAGAAATGAAAGATAAGAAATAACACAAATAGATTGATTATAGAAAGGTGAATAATAAGAACAATAATAGCAGAAGAATCTTTAATACGTCACTGTATAACAAAATAAATATAACTAAAATTATTTATCCCTTGGGCTCCTAGTGGAACATACAGCTTCAGAAGCACGTCTCCATTCCACTCTCTTCTCTGAAATATTCTCAACCTGACTCCACAACTGCCCACAACCTATCATTTCTTCCTCACATGATCTCCATATCACCCTCAACACTGACGCACAACTCGTCACTTCCCATCTGGGTTCCACTTGAGGGACTGGCCTGGCCTCCCCTGGCCTGGCCTGACGAGTGATGTCCCCACTCGACCTTCTCAGTGTATGACCAATCCAATCCATCTCGACTTCCTGATACTGAATATTTGTTGGGTGGTAGATTCTTGCTTAGTTGGTTCGTTCCCAGCCAGCCAGACTTCCTTGTTGTTTATTCTCATTATTCTGGCCATCTGATCTTCAGTATCTGGCGAGTGTAGGCAGTTGTTGATGAATGTCTGTAGTTTGTTGGGAATGCCTTTCGTAACGCGCCAAGTCTCTCAACCATCACATGGGAGCACTGGCGTGACTGAATTGGTGTTATAAATCCGGATGTTGTTCAGGCTTTATGCTGAGTGGAGCGCAGTAGATCTCCACACTGGTTTCAGATTAATGAAGGCTTGTCTTGCTTTTCCGATCATGGATTTGACGTCGTCGTCGTCTGTGCCACCATCACCTGTAGTTGAGACGATGCTGCCTTGCCTAGGTGGGTGAAAGAAGCTACTTCCTTTAAGTTTCTCCCATTGATGGTGATTGGAGCTTGTTGTTGTTGTTGGTGGTGGTGGTGTTGGTTGGGTATCTTCATCACCTCTGTCTTCTCTGTATTCACTTGAGGTTCCGTTTTTGCTGCAGTGCCTCACCTCTTCTATCAACTTGTTGAATTTTGCCTATGGATCTCCAAGTTTGTGTGACATTAGACACAAGTGATCACTGGCGAAATCCAAATCTTGTAGGTTATTTTCCGCGGTCCAGCGTATCCCCCTCTTCTCGTTCCTCACAGTTTGTTGCATGATCCAGTCGACCGCAATGAGGAATATCATGTGTGATAATAGACAGCCTTGTCTTACTCTTTCCTGTATTCACTTCAAAGGTATCACTGATCTTCCCATTGTGAATCGTACTTGACATGTGGCGTCTTCATGTAGTTGTTGAATGAGATTGATAAATGTGTATGGTATTGTGTAGTGTTGAAGCAACTGCTAAATTACTTGTCGGTCGACGCTGTTGTAGGCTTTTTCGAAGTCGATGAAGTTGAGTTGAGGTAGAGATTTGACTGCCATTCTATAATTTGAACAAACTGAATAACAAGAGGTTAAATTTTTACCAATTATTAGATAAGAATAACGAGATATTAATAGAAAAGAAAGGGTAGTCTATAACTAGTGAAAAAGTTCAATTATATTTATTAGTAGGATAGTAAAAAACCGGATCTTGTAACTCAGTTAGTAGAGTACTGGAGCCGGGAATTGGGAAGTCGTCTCAATCCCACCGTGATGCATCAGTATCAGTACTAGTCTGGCAAACCGCAGCTATCTCATATGGTCAACCTCATCATCAAAGTTGTTGGAGAAATTTGTTTTTCAACTTGGTATTCATTATGGACTAACATCGATTAAAGAAACATTGGAAACATGGGGAAACAAAGCAGCTCTTTCTTCAGAGTATGTGACTCCTTAGCAGTGCACACCTATAACCCTGCCAGGAGTCAAATGTGAGAATGCATAGCGATGGCTTTCACAATGCAATATAAACGAATATACAGTCCTCATCAGAGAATAAAAAGCATCTGATCAATAACTATGAATATTTGTCTAGTATCAAATAAGTCATTTCGCCGATGACTTGTGTCTGATGTCACACAAACTTGAAGATCTATAGGCAAAATTCAACAAGTTGATAGAAGAGGTGAGGCACTGCAGCAAAAACGGAACCTCAAGTGAATACAGAGAAGACAGAGGTGATGAAGATACCCAACCAACACCACAACCACCACCACCAACAACAACAACATAAAGCTCCAATCACCATCAATGGGAGAAACATAAAGGAAGCAGCTTCTTTCACACACCTAGGCAAGGCAGCATCGTCTCAACTACAAGTGTCGGTGGCACAGACGACGACGTCAAATCCATGATCGCAAAGGCAAGAAAGGCCTTCATTAATCTGAAACCAGTGTGGAGATCTACTCCACTCCACTCGGCATAAAGCTTGAACAACATCCGGATTTATAACACCAATTCAGTCACGCCAGTGCTCCTGTGTGATGGTTGAGAGACTTGGCGCGTTACGAAAGGCATTCCCAACAAACTACAGACATTCATCAACAACTGCCTACACTCGCCAGATACTGAAGATCAGATGGCCAGAATAATGAGAATAAGCAACAAGGAACTCTGGCTGGCTGGTAATGAACCAACTAAGCGAGAACCTATCACCCAACAAATATGCAGTATCAGGAAGTGGAGATGGATTGGTCATGCACTGAGAAGGTTGACTGGGGACATCACGTGCCATGCACTTGAGTGGAATGCAGATGGGAAACGACGAGTTGTGCGTCGGTGTTGAGGGTGACATGGAGGAGATGGTGTGAGGAAGAAATGATACGTTGTGGGCAGTTGTGGAGCCAGGTTGAAAAGATTGCAGAGAAGAGAGTGGAGTGGAGACGTGCTACTAAAGCTCTATGTTCTATTAGGAACACAAGGACAGATAATAAATTAAATAAGTGTTTAAATGGAGAACCCCCTTTTATTGTTGTTATCTATTCTTTAGTGAATTATAGTGTTTAATACTCATAAATAGTACAATGGATCATCTTAAAATATACACCTTAAATAACTACCTTCACAGGAGGAAGTGAGCTGATAGATTCAAGTAAAATAAGTTAACTCAGACAGGTTCTTGGTTGTATGTTAGAAGATGGATTATAATTTAACAGTTGAAAGTGTTCTCTGCAAAACTCTTACAACATGTTATGCGGTTATGAGTTCCCTAATGATACTATTCTTGGATTTAAATGTTACGAAGACTGGTCTTCTAGAAACTACAACTATTCTCCACTTCGCCTTCTTTTCATTCAGATGCTTAAACACCAGCTTCACTAAATAACCAGTCCAAATAAATACATTGCGGATAGTAGTCATCTCATCGTTCATGATCATAATACCATCAGAAACAAAAGGTTGGTAAATAACAGTCAGCCATTCCATAAGGTTTGATACTATATATGTGAGTATACAGATTTGTCGATAGTAACATTCAGCTTGTACACCACAATAGATTCCACCTAAACTTTTCAACAGTAGGATATCTAGAAATATATAATACCTTTCATTTTGCCCTTCTATTGTGAAAGTGATAGATACATGAAAACTATTGAACTTTTCAAGATAAATTTTCTTACAAACTTCATTGTCCACAATTATGAGAAGTCCTGAATGGGCAGTCAGTGTGAGTACCATCAAGTGGTAGTAACGCATCACAAATTCATATGGTGGTCGAGCAAAACCCCACTTGGTGACTGAAGTGAAATAAAATCTGATCACTAGTCGGATCTCTTGTAGTTTAGTTTGGAGAACACTGAGTAGGAAACTCGGTGGTCGGTGGTTCGAATCTGGCTATCTCAGATAAGTATAAAAGTGTCAACTATGTAAGAGTAATAATATCTTAACTGGATGATTGTTTTTTTTTATTCTTCAGAGAATAATTCAACAATTTTATCAGATTAAATGGTAATTCCATAATAAAACTATCAGACTGTCTATTGACTAAAACTGAGTACTCATTGTGCATATCACAAGAAACACTTTCATAGTGAAAGCAGGAGATTCTTTCAAGATGTTACACTTAGTCAGTTTATCATATGGAATATCTATACTGTATCCAGTAGAAGAATATCAAATGATACTATTAAGTTATCATTCACCTTTTAGATAGATATTCAGAAGTTGGGTTAACCATTTCAGTATTATGTAATGCAAAGAATTAAACACGCCAATAATGAAACGAAGAAACACAAACCATATTTATGCACTTTTCATCCATAATCCTATTAAAATCTCAGATAATCTACTTACATGTATGCGCATAGAAATGAGAACGATGTACAGTAAGTATGGCGAGTATAACAAATACACCACTTACCAGGAGCATTGATAGCAACTTTAGCTCCACGACGTTCACGTATATTACGCGTCAGTGTTCTAAAAAGTAGAGAAATAGTAAAGTTGTTGATAATAAAAAAAGAGCCGATATCATTTCCTTAAACATTATAATCATCTTCATTTAAGAAAATGTAGTATGGATAAGATGCATGAAATCGGTTCCTATATATATAAACTGGTATACAGACGAAAACCTCACCATATCCATCCAACAGGTAATACTCTGAAAAACGCTGAGAATAATTCAAAGAAAACAACGTCTGTCTGACATCATTTTCATTCCTTGTGTTTCACTTCAGCTGATTTTGATCCCACTTCAGTGATACATAACCAACAACAAGAAGGTTGTTGGTTGTTGTCTAGCTGAGAAATGTACGAAAGTGGGAACATCCTGGTTAAAAATCCTTACCTATAGTTTTTATGCTTAAAAATGCATACCATTGACGAAAACAAATCTTGAGGGAGTTGTGGAGATTTGGAATTATTTCAAGTTGTTATTCATTGTAGACTGACATCAGTTGGAGGAACAAAGGAAACCTGGGAGCACTGGACAGCTGTTTCATCCTAGTATGGGACTCCTCAGCAGTGCGCACCCACGACCCCACCAGCAGGGATCGAACCCGCAACCTTCAGAAATCACCATCCAAATTACTTAAATCCTCTGAACAAGTCATAATAACTAAATTCATCTGGTTTTACTCTGTCTATTACACTTGATTGACTCTTTTCTCTTCGTCTATACCGTTTACAAATTCAACAGTAAGAACTAATACACTTCACATGGATTCATACACTAATCTGTTTTGCTTTTCCAGACTACACTAAACTGAATATCATGACTTCACCTCTTCACAGTTCACACACACAGACACACATTTTCCAATATCATGACTGATAAAGATATCTATTCCACCTATCATCAAGAAATATAATCACTTCTTGTATAACAAATTAGTCTACAATAAACAATCCTCTCCACTGAATTCAATCTATGAACATATCAATCTTACGATAATAAATATCTTACATAGTCTAAATGCTAACCCCATTCTGAAGATACAATAGCAACAATCCACGACTTAATTGGTTGTCAATCGGTGTTTTACTAAACCAAATCTTCATTTCAAAAGTGAATTAAACTTTCAAATGAATAAATTGTAGTAGTTGGTAAGTGTATATTCACTTCTGCCTTACAAATTATAAGTGTAACTGGAAAGTAGCTTGAAGAATCCCGTTAAGTTGGATAGTTCCGTCTAATAAGTGTTCATTTCAGTGATGTAAATACTCTCTACAGACAAGGTGATTAACGATGCACATGTAGTGGAGTATGATTTGAAGGCGTTTTCTGTTAACCACAATTTCAATGGATCGAATTACAGACCTTAACATAACTAAAACTTCAGATGTTCGCAGTATATACTCATCTGATTGTTTTTCAGTTGCCATGATAGACAGAAATATGTAAAACCACCTACATTTCAGACGTCATCTCTTCTCAAATGTTAATCTTTAATGTTACAAAATCTAATTAAAATCATTTCATCAACCAATAAAATTTATGTGTTAAATCTCAATGGGTTTCTTCAGTATTCAACAAAACTGAAATCTACAGCAGTTATTCTATTCCATTCGATTTTATCTTACTGCCCTGAAAAAGGTTCCCTCTACACACAACTAATACACCAAATAAGTTGTCCATTAAGAGTGATTTTCACTTATCCTTATAACTTACTCCAGTCAACAGAGAAATCTGGGAGTCATTCACACTTTTGTATAGTCCATTAATTTAGTTCATATGAACTCCTGACAGGTTGGATACCAAAGGACACAATTAAACACATAGTGTTCTCATGATTTGTTAACATGCGTAACTAACATTCTCAGTCAATTGTTATATTCACTGTTAAGCATAATCGAATACGTAGTCAATTACAAATGTATAACATATGACAAGGCTTACTTGAAACGTGGATGTCCTTGGTTGATAGCAGCATCTGGAAAGAATAGACTCCTTGAAACACCACTATCAGGAGTTGGATTGGCAGCTGGATAACAAAATTCCTCACAGCCTAGTCTGAATTGTAATACACAATCAATATAATCAGCAATATTTATTGATGAGGTGACACTAGAGAGGAAATCATAAATTGTTAATATTACAAAATAATGAAATTTCATCAACATCTTATTCCCTGGGATGAATCTGAACAACGTAATAAAAGCAGAATTTGAAGGATACGATGAGGTATACAGTGAAATAAAGTCATCACATTATCCTATAAACACTATCCTTCTCACTTTGTTCATTTACACTACTAAATTTGAGACAAAATAATCAGAAGTGAATCATTATCTAATGGGTGTATATAAAGCAAATCTTGTTTAGGCATACTATGCCAAAAAGTGGTAAAGATGATCAGTAAATTAACTGACTGACTAAGAGTTTATATATATATATATATATACATATATATATATATATATATATATATGAAAAAATGAACTTCCTTCAGTGTTACAATAAAGTGTTGTATTACGGGTATCTTTAAAGGCCACCCTGGTAACAGCTGTTATAACCATTCAAGTCTCAGTATTCTGACCAGAAAGGTAATATAAGAATAAAACTTGGGCACTGTGGCCGATTGTAATTCCATTTTGGTCTGTTTATTAGAAATGTCACATATTGAAGGAACAATATCATTTAGTGGATGACGTTTCGGATATAATTTATTCATGTCAGGTAACTCCATAGCTTCGAGACAGACTTTATATATTCCTAATTTTCTCTCCTTCTCTGTGACGACAAGGGTAGTAGAATTTTCCTATTACTGTATGTATTTGGTGTTGATTGGACAAAAAGATTCAGTCGGTTATCAATCTCTCCCTCCACCCAACTAAGTTAGCTTTCAACACTGTCGCTTTATCCCACCCTACTAGATATATGGAAAATCCTTCTACTCTTGTCATCACAGAGAAAAAGAGAAAATTAGGAATATATAAAGTTTGTCTCGAAGTTCTAGAGTTACGTGATATGAGTATGGACAATAAATTGTATCCGAAACGT
Organism: Heterobilharzia americana; assembly: GCA_944470555.2. Lineage (NCBI taxonomy): Eukaryota > Metazoa > Platyhelminthes > Trematoda > Strigeidida > Schistosomatidae > Heterobilharzia > Heterobilharzia americana. Next base: position 2,254,819 of record OX104128.1, on the reverse strand, counting down.
TATCCAGTCAGCTCTACTGTTTCACTGTATGATATTTCTAATAAACAGACTAAAAGGGATGCACAACTAAATACAAAACTTCAATCATACCAGCTTATTTAGCTTGTGTAGTATGTGGAGAAAAACTTCTTGGACATAGACTTATCCATCAACTTTGTAATAGCGAATAGTTATCATATCCCTGAAGTCATTAGACATTTCAGTAATCCTGTTATTCATTATTCTTTATTACAGATTGTTAAACAGTACCATTGTTAATGTTTTAATAAAATGTTGTACAATGGGTAAAATGATATAATAACACACGCTGAGAATTCTGTACGATAAACAATTATGGTTTGGAATAAAGTAACTTTATTATTATTGTTATTATTATTATTATTTCGATAGTCTTTGTGAAAATCGGCAAACTTGATTCAATAAACTATCCACCACTAAGATGACCTGGTCAGGAAAAAAAAAAGAAAGTCATTTTTGCCTCAGAAATGCTGTTACTTTCCTGTTTGATATCGAATTTTGCTATATATCGGATATGTTTCGATTAGGAAGGGAATTCATATGAATACACACACACCTTTCAACAACTAAAACTACCTTAGATGCTGCAGTTATTTCATAATATTATTGCCAGTCTGGACAAAGATAGTAGTATATTAGATCTGCGTTACTTGATTACACTTCTGACTTTGACTCTAACCCTAGACCCATCTTGCCAGTAATCGAATTGAGTCCTGGATTGTAAACTGGCTTGATTCATATTTCAAGTGAGAGGAGACAGTACACCCTATAAAAGAGGGAAAAGCTCTACTTAGATGCTTAGTGAAGTCGGTGTGCCTCAAGGTGCTGTTCTTTCTCCTTTCCCTTTAGCGTAAGATGTGAAAAAGACTTTTGCACATTGCTTCAGTCTCATGACTCTTGTCTTATAGATGTTTCTGTTATAGAGAATGTAGTAAGTGTGGTTTGTCTTGGCTTATGCTTTTCTTCTCATCTTTCTTCGTCCCCTCATATCTTTTTCATTTCCAAGAAAATCCTTCACTTCACCTTTTATATTAGAAAACTCAGACTGTCTGGTATGACTCAATCTCTACTGTTACGTTTCATTAATTCGTGTGTTTTACCTATACTTATTTATTGTCCCCTTTTATTCTTTCATCGACCCTGGAGAAAGGATCATGTTGTATTGCGTAAGATTTTGAAGGTTGTTAGTAGAGTAAGTGGCACACTCCTAACCAAGCTGATAAATACAGTTGTGGATAGGCACCTGAACTCTTGTAGACTACTGGCTAAACATATAATGTGTGATGACAAGTATCCTCTGTATCGATAAGTTTCATCATGTCTGTCGTCTGAGAAGAGAGGAAGGAAATATATTAAACTCTATATACACACAACCACATACCAAAATTCAGCTATATGACCTTATTTAACTTATATATTATATCAAGTTGTTATTCATCGAAGACTGACATCAGTTGGAGGAACAAAAGAAACCTGGGAGCACTGGACAGCTGTTTCGTCCTAGTATGGGACTCCTCAGCAGTGCGCACCCACGACCCCACACCAGCAGGGATCGAACCCGCTACCTTCAGGTTCCGCGATCAGCGCGTTACCATTGAGCTAGCCACTGGGTCAGAATCCAATGCTCCATATTTCCAACTTCTGTTAGCTCACGATATAGCACAAACCGCCACCCAATGTCATCGTTGAGTATTTGTCCTCACGGCCATCAGGCTTTGACTCCACCGGTCACGACTTGTCATTGGAACTTCGGGAATACTTCTCGAAGTTAGTCACCAACGAGCACTAGTTCAATTAAATTTTGAGGGGTTGTGGAGATTTGGAATTATTTCAAGTTGTTATTCATCGAAGACTGACATCAGTTGGAGGAACAAAGGAAACCTGGGAGCACTGGACAGCTGTTTCGTCCTAGTATGGGACTCCTCAGCAGTGCGCACCCACGACCCCACCAGCAGGGATCGAACCCGCGACCTTCAGGTTCCTTTGTTCCTCCAACTGATGTCAGTCTTCGATGAATAACAACTTGAAATAATTCCAAATCTCCACAACCCCTCAAAATTATATATTATATGAAGAAAATCATCTTAGACCATAGTCTTATCAATCAACTTCACAACAGTGAACAGTTATTATGACCTTGAAGTCATTAAACAATTCAACAATCCTGTTATTCGTTATTCTTTAGTATATACTGTTCAAAGAGCATCATTTTTAATAGTTTTTTTGAAAAATATTGTACACTCAGTAAATTTGTGCAATATCACATGCTAATAATTCTGTACTTCAAACATAATTATCGTTTGGAATAAAGAAAAAATTATTATCATTATTACTGTTAAATGCGAAGTAATTCATAATGTCAAGCTCGGTGATACCTTTGAAGTGAATACAAGAAGGAGTAAGACAAGGCTATCTACTATCATACATGACATTCCTGATTGCGATGGACTGGATCATGCAACAAACTGTGAGGAACGAGAAGAGGGGATACGCTGGACCGCGGAAAATAACCTACAAGATTTGGATTTCACCAGTGATCACTTGTGTCTAATGTCACACAAACTTGAAGATCTACAGACAAAATTCAACAAGTTGACTGAAGAAGTGAGGCATTGCAGCGAAAATGGGACTTCAAGTGAATGTTGAGAAGACAGAGGTGATGAAGATACCCAACCAACACCACAACACCACCACCACCAGCAACAACAACAAGCTCCAATCACCATCAATGGGAGAAACTTAAAGGAAGTAGCCTCCTCCACCCACCTAGGCAAGGCAGCATCGTCTCAACTACAGGTGTCGGTGGCACAGACAACGACGTCAAATCCATGATCGGAAAAGCAAGATAGGCCTTCATTAATCTGAAATCAGTGTGAAGATCTACTCCACTCCACTCAGCATAAAGTGTGAACAATATCGGTATTTTCAACAACAATTCAGTGAAGTCAGTGCTCCCATGTGATGCTTGAGAGACTTGGCGCGTTACGAAAGGCATTCTCAACAAACTATAGACATTCATTAACAACTGCCTACGCTCACCAGATACTGAAGATCAGATGGTCAGAATAGTGAGAATAAACAACAAGGAACTCTGGCTGGCTGGTAATGAACCAATTAACCGAGAACCCATCGCCCAACAAATATGCAGTATCAGGAAGTCGAGATGGATTGGTCATACACTGAGAAGGTCGACTGGGGACATCACTCGTCAGGCCAGGCCAGGGGAGGCCAGGCGAGTCCCTCGAGTGGAACCCAGATGGGAAGTGACGAGTTGTGCGTCGGTGTTGAGGGTGATATGGAGGAGATGGTGTGAGGAAGAAGTGAGAGTTTGTGGGCAGTTGTGGAGTCAGGTTGAGAATATTTCAGAGTAGAGAGAGGAGTGGAGACGTGCTACTGAAGCCCTATGTTCCATGAGGAACCCAAGGCATCTTATTGTGTGGGCGTTTCGATACTCAAGGAGCTACTTAGACTCTAAATCATTTCACCCTGTATCAGTTTAAGTTGCTTTTGTAGAATGTATAAGTAAAAGGGGGACAGAAAGTTACCGGTAAAACACAAGATCTAAGACAAGAAATCAGATACCTTAAAGACACCTTATTCATCAACAATTACCCTCCTAAATTAGCCCATAAGTTCCTTAGAAATGGTAAGAAATATATGAATAATATTAGTAACACAGGTATTGATAGTAGTAATAATAATGTTAACAGTAATAGTGGGAATACTGTGAAGAGAGAATTCAAACCATACCATACAAGGAAAGCACCACAGAGATATTACTTAGGATTCTCAATAAGGCTGGGACTACAGCAGCATGTAAACCAACAAACTCACCCAGAGACAAAGTTTGTAAACTAAAAGACCGTATTGATCCAATTAGGCAGAACAGTTTAGTTTACCAAAACCCTTGCAACGATTGTAAGGTCAAATGTAATAGGTCAGTCAAAGTAGTAATAGACTAGGTTCAGTTAGGTTATCTGAGCACAAAAAACTGAGCTAGATCAAAATTGGTAGATTCTAGTAAGATAAAGAATCTAGATGAAAAAAGTGCGGCTGTAACTATGCCTACAATTACACACAACCATACAATAGGATGGGATAGAGTGGAAATTATTATTGTTATTATTATTTCTCCTTTGGCTGACTAATGGAACATAGGGATTTAGTGCACTCTCTTCTCTGCAAACCTTTCATCCTCGTTCCACGACAGCCCACAAGCTTTCATTTCTTCCCCCACTATCTCCTCCAATGTCACCCTCATGTCGGACACCCAACTCGTTGTTTCCCATCTAGGTTCCACTAAATGGCCTGGTGCGTGATGTCCCCGAATGGTCTTCTTAGTGCATGCGCAATCCATCTCCACTTCCTTCTGCATATTTATTGAGTGATAGGTTCTCGCTTAGTTGGTTCGTTTGCCAGCCAGCCAGAGTTCCTTGTTGCTTATTCTTTCTGGTTATCTGATCTTCATAGAGTGGAAATGCTTAAAACTAACTTTCTGTAGTGAATAGAGAGGCTGATAACCGAATCTTTGTTTATCGAATCAATATCAAATACCTACAACAGGATTGATTCAACACTTGTTCCAGACATATATAAAATTCCACTGCCCATATCATAAAGAAGGCAAGAGAACTAGAATTGCTAATGATATGAATATTTGACAACTTGATAGTAACCATTTTAAGAGTAAGATCCAAAGTGTATAGCTAAATACTGGATTCATTGATTCACCGGCTGGTTAAGTTCTTCTAGTTAGGATATTTATAGTAAAGAAATAATCACCTAATGAATACATATAGAAAAGAAGCTTGTCTCTTCTCAAATATGTCTATAAAAGACTATCTTATCAATAGTTCAACTCTTTAACTGGTTGAATGCACGTAGTCCAGTTTGAAAAGAAGAAACAATTGCTATGGCAACCTGAAATTCTGACCTCGAAGAAGAATATCTTATTAAAATGATCTAGAAATATTACGAGATAATTAGTGTGTTGATAGTTTATTTTAACAATAAATCATCTCCTTCTTTCTAATGAACCTCAATTCACTTTCAGTCATTATCATCATCATCATCATCATCATCATCAATTTCTTTAAGTACCTTAAAGAAATATGTGTGACCGCAGAGCTCATCGGACATCTGCTTGAGGCCTATCACATGAAGCCTTTTCTGTATGATTATTTTGAACTTTTGTATTTCGGGGCTGGATGGTCAAAAAGAAACGAGAAATGAACCAACATTGTCGACTCAGCAGACTGTGGGGTGTATTATTTTTAGGGCCAACCTTTTATAACCCCTGACTCTTCCACCGAGAAGGCAGCATCAACATGGTACAGCTGGTCATCCAAAGGAAACACCTTACTACTGTCACACCCCATCCAGCTAGCAGTAGTATGACTTCGTCCTCAGACCCCCCATCATAGTGTAGTTATACCACAACGGTAACTACTTTTCGTCTAACCACTATCCAACAGACCTTTTTGGTATGGTAGGACCTCGAGGGAACAAGTGTTCCACCAGCATGGCTCGTTGGGTCATTGTGATATACAAGCCCGACCACCACATCAAGGCAGCAGCTATCGATCGGGATTCACTTTCAGTATATAAACTAAACATGAATAAATCGCATCCTAGTTAATTACCCCAGTATATAAGTTAAGAGTAGTATTTAACAAGCCAAATTCAAACGAAGTCTTTACAGCCTTTGTCATACACATATCACCTAATGATTTATTTAAACTTTTAGCCTATAGAAACAAGTTATACACAGAAGAGCCTTCTTAAACAACCACATTTACTCATCTTCCAAGATTATAAATACTTTCGACTGCAGTTGTTACGACTCTCCTTAAAAAACATAAGCTGTGAGTCTGATTTAATCATCATAAAACACAAACAATAAAAACTGATACCCATTTCACAAGAGGTGGCTCTACCACCCCAGGGGTTTGACAAATAACGATTTGGTGTTTGAAGCGATGGGTGTTAGGTTCGTGACTCAACAGGCACAACATCACTCGCTGGGATGCAGATACATCCAGCTGACAAGTCCTAAGTAAAACGAAACGTGTATTCTAGATTCTACTAATAGCCACTTAGCAGAATACTGAGATTTTGAGCCAAACAACTGCTGGTGTGTAGATTATGGGTTAGGTGATTTATTGATCAGACTACGTTTTGAGTATAGACTGTTGAAGAGTACCAATCCAAAATGAAACAACTGTTCAACACTTAAGTTTTTAATGTTTTGCCAATCAATGTCAATCTGTGATTAAAAATCATTTTCTCATATTTTTCATTGTTCGTTGTCATGCAAAAAATATCGGACAATCTTGTGTATGTATGTTAACACAGGATGCAGTATTATTTACTTAATGATGAAGTTTCCTAACATAAATTATCACTGCTCATAGTCATGATACCTTAAAGTAATCACACAGGACTTTTGATGATTGATTTTTATAGTTCTGTCGCCTTATATTCTTTTTTTCAGTAGTAGTAAAATTTTTCATATCTCTCGTATAGATGTTGTATCATTCTTATTACATGTGTTGAGTTGGGTATTGATTCGATGGAAAAAGATTGAGTAGAAATGAGTTCAAAGTTCATCAACAGCTGACTACGCTGATTCGATACTGAAGATCATATGACCAGAATAACGAAAATAAACAACAAGAAACTCTGGCCTGGCAACGAAAAAACCAACAACCCATCGTCCAACAAATATGCAGAAGGAGAAAGTGGTGATGAATTGGATTGGGCATACACTGAGGAGGCCGACTGGGGACATCACACGCCAGGCAACGCTCTACAGTGGAATCCAAGGGGGAAACGACAAGTTGGGTGTCCGACATGAGGGTGACATTGGTGAGATGGTGTGAGGAAGAAATGAGAGCTTGTGGATAGTCGTGGAATGAGGTCGAGAGGACTGCAGAGAAGAGAGTGCAATGGAGACGTGCTACTGAAGTCCTATGTTCTACTGGGAACCCAAGGGAAAAATAATAATAATAATTTGTGTTACCCTATAAGGAGGAAACAACAGGAACTTTACGTAGGATTCTCAACAAGGTTGGAATTAGGTGGCATTTAAAAATACAAACTCACTCAGAGATAAACTTTGTCATCTGGCTTAAGGATCTGATAGAACCAATTAAGCGAAATAATCTAATCGATCAAATTCCATATCATGACTGTGACGTCAAGTACATAGGTGAAACTAGCCGGTTGGGACCAGTCAGATTAGTAGAACATAGGAATGTAGCTAAATATAGAATGACAAACCCAAATAAGATCAATAATCTAGGAGGAGACTAGGTTATTGCAATGTATGCATAAGCACACAAAGTACACAATTAGATGGGTAGGATAAAACCATTGTTCTCAAGTCCAATATAATTAGGAGGAGAGAGAGAAATTGCTTACTGAATCTTTATTCATCGAATCAACACGCAACATATATGGAACAGGAATGATGAAACATCTATACGAGAAATATTGAAAACCTTACTACCAATAGAAACAAAAAATATCAGGCGATAGGACCATAAAAATCAGGCATCGAAAGTGGTATGTGATTACATTGAGATATGACTATGAGCAGTGATAATTTATGCTCAAAACTTCATCATCAAGTAAATAATACTACACCACACTGTGTGTTATAAATCAAATAAACAAATCTAATATGGGAAAGATATACCTATTGATGCATAATGAATAGTCATCATTGTTTCTACAGCTTCAATTAGACATGGTCATGTTTATTGATTTTATCTGACCTCGTAGCTCAGTCGGTAGAGTATCAAGCTGGAAACCCGATGGTCACTGGTTCAGTAGCACGTCTCCATTGCACTCTCTTCTCTACAGTCCTTTCAACCTCATTCCACGACTGCTCACAAGCTCTCATTTCTTCTTCACACCATCTCATCAATGTCACCCACGGCACCGACGCCCAACTCGTCGTTTCCCCCTTGGATTCCACTACAAGGCATGGCCTGGCATGTGATGTCCCCAGTCGGCCTTCTCAATGTATGCCCAATCCATCTCCACCTTCTCCTTCTGCATATTTGTTGGGTGATAGTTTCTTGATTGGTTCGTTGCCAGGCCAGAGTTTCTTGTTGCTTATTCTTTCTGGCCATTCCAATGTATCTATATAATCAAAATTCATCGCATTTGCTGTGCTGCCTTCAGTTGTATGCATAGTTATTGGTGATAGCCCTTTTGGGCTTAAAGTTCATTTTGAAATAAAAATCTGATCGACATTCGGACCTCGTAGCTCAGTTGGTACAGCACTGAGCCGGAAATCCGATGGTCGCTGGTTCGAGTTCGGCCGCGGTCCCAATTTCCATTTCACCTTCAATCATCACCCAGTATCCGTACTAGTTTAGTAAACTACGGCTATCTCAGATAGCCAAGTTGATTATACACACCTGACAACCGAATGCCCAGTACATCTATAAGCAGGCAAACTAGCAATCCTTAGGTCACACTACAAAAGGACATAACTCAGTGCAGTTTATACAACAATGAGTTTACAGTATCCTTACAAAACGATTGCCAGCTAAGCCATTGAAGTTTTTTTAAACAAAACAATAACAAATTTTTCTAAGGCATTATTCATCACAGACTGACATCAGTATGAAATTCCTCAAGAGTACACACTCACGACCTGGTCGGGGATCAAACTCAGGCACTTCAGGTTCCACGGTGAACACGTTAACCATTCAACCACTGGTTAACACACTTTCCAACTTTTGTCAATTCACCATATAGCACGACTATCATTCAAGCTTTTCAGATGGTCCCATAGATCATAGCTCCTCATTAGAACTTCAGAATATCCATCTTGAAGCATTAGACAGTACTGAGATTAGTAGGAGAACCAAAAATGTATTCCAAATTTCTTTTTTCTTTTTATTATTCTTTCTTATGTAACTTCACTTATCCATAGCTTTTGTTGAAAAGTGACTGGATTTAATAAAGTTCCAGTATTGATTTAAAGTACATATCAATTCAGTTATGCGTTAGTTATACATTCAATAAAACTTTTCTAGACAGCACAAAATGAAAAAAAAAAATGAAAGGCAAAGTTGAAACAAGAAGTGACTAGACAAAAATCAAGTATGAAAAAAAAAGGAGAGGGAAAATAGAAAGTCTAGATTAATGGATGTCTATGCATACAACGGAAGGCGCAGCAAATGCGATGAATTTTGATTATATAGATATATCGGAATGGCCAGAAAGAATAAGCAACAAGAACTCTGGCCTGGCAACGAAAAAACCAACAACCCATCGCCCAACAAATATACAGAAGGAGAAAGTCGGGATGGATTGGATTGGGCATACACTGAGGAGGCCGACTGGGGACATCACACGCTAGGCAAACCCCTCCAGTGGAATCCAAAGCGGAAACAACGAGTTGGGTGTCCGACATGAGGGTGACATTGGTGAAATGATGTGAGGATGAAATGAGAGCTTGTGGATAGTCGTGGAATGAGGTCGAGAGGACTGCAGAGAAGAGAGTGCAATGGAGACGTGCTACTGAAGTCCTATGTTCTACTGGGAACCTAAGGAAAACATAATAATAAATAAATAATACTTCTACTCTGGTTGGAAAGGGAAGGGGCATCTTTTAAACGATATTAAAAATGTTTACTTGGTTGTGGTTAGCTGAAGAATCCAGGGCACATGTTTCATCCTGTTTGGGACTCATCAGATAGATATACCTACACCCCAATGCAGAGTGATGTTGTTCCCTCTAAGATTTCTACCTCGTATTCATCGCTTCAAACGTCAAAAAGCGTTATTCCCTAGGCTACTGAGGCACGACAGTTACCCTATGTACAAATGGTATTATTTATTACTACTAATTATTGATATGCTTGTAATTCTCCGTTATTTTACTGGATCGAATTGTTCGACGTCTGTTGTCATATGGGCTTCTATGCGGATGCCTCAATATTGCCTGAATATGTATTACGCTAATTTACTTAGTCGTGGCTATCAGATGTGGCTATCAGATGTGGCTATCGTGCTTCAGTGGCCTAGTGGATAATGCTTAGGTGTTTGAAGCTATGGATACGAGACTCGAGTCTCAGTAATAACATCATTCACTGGAGTGCAGATACACCTAGCTAATGGAGTCCTAAATAGGACAAAACGCGCATCCTATATTCCCCTGCTAGCCACAACCAAATAAATTATCATAATTAACATTCAGATTATATCGAGGCATCCGCATAGAGGCCCATATCCCAACAGATGTTGAACAATTCGATTCAGTAATACAACGGAGAACTACAAGTACATCAACCAAAAGTTATAATGTTAGAGATATTTAAGAAGTAGGCTGGTTTATTTATACTGTGATTACTCCTGAAGCCGATAGATTAGTAAACTAAGTAACTTGTTAGTATTAGAAGCATAAATTTAGACGAAAATATTAACATGTGAAATAGTTACGAAACGATTTTAAGTGTACACTGAGACAAGTGAATCATTGTCGAGATGTAGGCATTTATAAACAAGTCAAATAACTCATCGTATATATATATATATAAGTGATATTTAGCCACGATTGAAAAACAGAAAGCGTTCAGCTTCGATGAACCCAACGCCTTCATGATAATGTGGTAAAAACCTATACACTTCGCTTACATTCATTGTCAAATTAAAAAAACAGGATGACAAGCATTCTTGATACGCAACTAGTTTACTACGCCTCTTTTTATATCGCCATTACTACTTAACCATTCAATTAATAAACAGAAGTATCCGTAAATGTTAACATTGTTTTTTGCGGATAGTAACTGTATACCTAAATTTGAAGTGCGTCACTCATTACAGTTTCATATTTTGACACAAATATATACTATATAGCTTACCTGGTAAATCATCAGTATACAATTTGATATGAATGATGGAATCCAGGATGTGCGTTACGACCTATTTGGGATTCGCCACATAGATATACTTGCTTCCCACTGTTATCTACTAACCACTATTAGTGTCAAATTCAAAATAAAGGTGTCGCACAAACTCGAAGATCTACGGGCAAAAACTAACAAGTTGGTAGAAGAGTCGAGGCAGGGCAGAGAAGACGGGACTTCATTCAGGTGAACGTAGACAAGACACAAGTGATGAAGATACCCACCCAGCAAATAACAACAACAACAAGTACCAATAACGATCAGCGGGAGAAATCTAAACGAAGTTGTCTCTTTTACCTACCTACCAAGGCAGCATCGTTTCAACTACAGGCGACGTCAGCAGAGATGAAAATGTCAAAGTCAGAATCGGAAAGACAGCAATACAGGCCTTCATTAACCTGAAATAATCAGTGTGGAGATCTACTGCCCTCCACTCGGCACAAAGCGTGAACAACATCCGGATTTTAAACACTACTAATGTCAGTTAGTCAGTGCTTCGATGTGATGGTTGAGAGATATTACAAAAAGAATTTCCAACAAATTGCAGACATACATTACATCACATAAACAGCTGCCGCCTACACTCACTCCATACTGAATATCGATCAGTTCGTCAGAATAATAAGAATAAGCAACAAGGAACTGTGACTGGCAACGAACCAACCAACCAAGAACCCATCGCCCAACAAATATGTACAAGAGAGTGGGAATGGATTGAATTGGACACAGACTGAAAAGACCGTTTGAGGACTTCACGTGAAGTTTGACGATTCAAGAGGTGGGTACCAGGTTCCAGTCTCAGTGGGAACAGCATCACTCCACACTCGGGTGTACACACATCCAGCTGACCACTTCCAACCAGCATGAAACGAACATCCTGGATTCTTCAACTAACCATAACCAAACAAAATATCATCCATTAGTTGCAAGAACTGAAATCAACCTCAGGCATTTCATTAATTCAAATGGTGCAGTTGAGAAGCTCTAGCTACAAACTTATACGTTCTTCTCATTGAATTCTCGAAAGATACGCATTTTCAGAGATATATGCAATCATTGACACATCTTGTCTTAGTTTAAGGTAACAAATCAGAATAAATGTATCCATTCATAGGTAAAAGCAAACAGAACACTGTGAATAACAGGTTTCATTTCTATGATCAACATGGATTATTTATATAAACAGTATACAATTCAGTAATACAAAACAACCTTACCTCGGGAATGCAGATATAGTTAGGGCAACACAATCCTGAGGAAGATGAGCCATCAATTCTAATCTTCGCTTTCTCATATTACATTCAACAGTACTGAATGCATGCAGTAATCTTCCAAAAGGTATTCCAGGAACTCCTTCTATCATATATTCAGCATATTCAGGTTGCCAGGTAATCTCACCACTGAAATTATGTAAAAAAATATCCTACCGTTTAAACAACATGCATGCAGATACTATGCATATGTATTCAAAATGTACTCACAGTTTATAAACTATTCTTCTAGATATTAAGAATGGATAGTGGCTAACAGCGGAATCCACGACACCCATCTCCTTCTATTTAGGACTCGTCAGCTGAATGTATCCACCTCCCAGAGAGGGATATTAATCCCACTAAGACTCAAACTCGTCGTTCAATGAGTGACCATTGTGATTCTAGGCGGCTGTTGAATAACGCTCTGGTGCTTGAACAGACTGGTGCTAGGTTTGAGTCTCGGCGGGAATAACATCATCTGCAGGCAGGCAGGCAAGTACATTCAGCTGATGAGGTCCAAACAGGACGAAACGCCAACGCTGGATTCCACTGCTAACCAACATTCATCACTAATATATCAAAGTTGATAATACCAGCAATATTGAAGCATCCGCATATGAGTGCACTTGCCAACAATGGCTCATCAACTCGGTCCAATCAATGACGATGATTCACAAATACAACTGTTCTCAACATTTACACAAACCAAAAACCAAAACCACTCAAGAACACTCAGCACGATCATGCAGCAGGACCAACTGTGTTGGGAATTATGATAATACCTCGCTTCCAAATGTCGACAGGTGGAGCTGGGCCCGAAACCAACTCACTACCTATCGGTTAAAAATCCTGTGCCTAGCCCAAGAAACTACACCTCCTTCCAATACTTAACAATTTCATCAATAATGAAGACGACACACGTATTTATTACTGTGACAACTCCAACTGGTGCTTACAGCATAGTTCACAAAAACGAAATGTTAGAAGACAGATATGTGTAGGCACATTACACAGTCAACACGCACACATCCATGTACCTCAACGTGATTCACATATTTGCCATAGGGCTTTACAATACTTTACAGTTATCGAAATATTCCCCCCTCCCCCCCCCCACCCCATTACCATTGCTGGCTATATACCTAATATGTCTATCCATTTTAGTCCTTTTCACTTTCCACTCTATTGCATAGTGTAGTGACATGAACTAATGTGCCCTGGTTGCAAGATTAAAATTCATGTTTCTACATAACTTGCCTCTCAAAATCTTTCTATAAAAAGGCAGGAATGGGATTTTACGTGCCAATCGACATCATATCAGACACTCACACATCACCGGCAGTTACCGTCAAATAATCTGTTCGTTCAGTTACTCACTACCACTACTCCCTTATTCCCTCAAACACATGTAATTTTTTTGCTATCTGGAAATACTACATACACTTCTGATGATACTCCTTCTCGATGAACCTCGTGTTAACAACACAACAGATTGTGTTATTCATACTAAACTCTAACTCATGATTAGTTCTTGTCCATCATCTGGTGTCTTTCTGGAGGAACACCAGTAACTATTTCACTACCAAACCTACAACCAGCGTTGTTAACGGAACAAGGAAAGAACCTTGTACCATACAACTTCATGCATCACAGTATCAATCAAAAACCACATGCACATTCATGTACTGAACAAAACGCTACACCTAGTGTGAGGGTTAATGATGCCACCTGACTGCCGACAACTTGGAAGATGAAGTTGAGTTCCAACCTGTGACCCCTGGTCACAAGTCAAACACTTTAACCGGCAAGCCGAAAATTCTGCAGACTACATACATATGAACAAGCAGTTTCAAGTAATGTCAGTATACCCAGTATCGTTCTCTTCTCTCTTCATTGTTTTGAGCAGTTCTGAAGCACCGAGATAGAGTTGTGCTTTGTGCGTGACAGGATCGAAGCGAACTAGTGTATATTCGATTTCATCACCCCATTTCAATGTATGTTTCATCCGTGAGTTGAGTTTGTGATACAACACTAAGAATTGCTTGATACCTTGCTTATGTATAAACGTTGCATGTTTCTTAGTTTCACACCAATCTAAAGGCGATCCAACTGTCAACAAACCCATATCAAATGAAAAGTTGATGCAATTTCAAGCTGAGATTCACGAGATTCACAGGATAAACTGAAAGACAAGAGGTGCGTGAATCCAATCCAAGTTGTTGAAAGATACGGGAGAGACTGAAACAGTACAAAAGGATGACTTCATTAGATTTAATATAAACATGTACTTTTCTAACAAGACCAATAAATATATTCAAAAGGTTACTGCTGAATGGTTGGTAGACTTGACTTTAAACCCAAATATTTTACTTATTCACTGACGAGGCGTTAACTATCATAAAACTTGTTTATCATGAGAAAATAAATCACACTATACAGGGACACTCTCCATAACTAATTGGTATGCTCAATATGTAGGCTTTTCTAGCTCAAACTGACCCAGGTTTTTGGTTAAAGGAAAAGGAAATACACTCAGCAACCATATGCACATCTTTGCAATCGTTAGTAAGCCTAACCTATTGTGTGAGGAATAATGATACCACCTAGCTCTCCAGACCTGGGTATGTGGAACTGGAGTTCGAACTCCTAAACCCCTGGTTAAAAGTTGTATCTAGACCAGTAAGCCACAGCTTCAAAAAAGAAATCTTTCCCTTCAATTTAAACTCACTCTCTCAGTGGTATGAAAAACAAAAGGGGATTGCACTATTTATAACGATTATTACGATAAAAACATGAGAAACTCAGAGTACTAGTGTTATAGGAAGACTAGTTAATATATAGGCTATTCCTATGAGAAACTTCTACGGCGATTATCATGAGTAGATCTGGAATTCAAAACAAGACAATAATCAGTTTATTTATCTAACTTAGCATCTCTTAAATGGAGATTTTTGCTTCAGGAGTTGTCTGAGTAAACGCCTGGTTTGGCAACAGGGAGAAACGTGGTTTGGTATGACTACAACTTCACCTACTTAGGAGAACGTATCATATTCATTGGGCTGGTCCCTGGTGAAATTTTGGCATGAATAGGCACAACCATCTTTCTCCGAGATACACCAGTGACATCCCCAGCAAAGTATCCAATTACCTACTTTAGGTTGCATGTACTCCACAATAGTTCGCTTTAATTTATTTTATGGTTGTGAAACGGCTGTTGAAAATGCAGGTAACATTCTAGGTGTTCGACCACCATTTCACTCACAGCATTGACTGCAATGTCACTAATACGGAGTTTAAAAGAAATTTTGGTATAGGAAATTAGTCAGTTGGTAGGATTATGAACAATCATCAGATGAGATAACTGGGATAAGTGTTGCGCCAAATAAGTCACCATCTATCATGAGGCCGAAATAAAACATGACATCAGTCAATGAAGCCTTTGACGGTTGATCGTAGCCGTACAGAGGAATACAGAATTCAAAGTCAGGCTCCGTTTGAAAACTAAAATAGTTGGTTGGAGATTTTAAATGATATCACTCAGAATTAATCTCAACTGTGCAGATACATCCACACCCTATTCTCATAACAACAGGCATATAATATTCCGTTTTTTACTACTTTCTACGACTTTGATCATATCACATCTATTTCTCTGTCTTATGTCTAACCACTTAGTATTATATCTTGATTGGATGATGTCGTGCTCAGAAACATGGTCAGCTGGGTAGTAATGCTGTTTCCCATGTTGATGGTGACTGTTTCTGCCATTCATGGTTTGTAAGCGGAGTTAAAACTTTAAAAGACGAAGTAACTAATAACTGAACTCAAATTGTAGGAAAATATAGAAAAGCACGATGTAGACAATTACACATAGTAGATTGTTGAATGTAAGATTTTGTCGATTTGGCCGAATACTGAATTGTTTCAAACTTTACCACTGTCATCAAAAAGACATGGAGTAGAACACTGAAGTAATACTGAAAAGTATACCATTGAAGAAAATGAATGGTTGGAAACCATTCACGCTGATTTGTAGATTTATTTATCCACATCAAAGTGATCTAAACACTGGATGACTGTTTTGCTTTTTTTTGAACCGAGCTCATCAGAAGTATGTCTGGACAAATTCAGCTCACGAGACACAGAACTGGTCAGATGGGCCGTTATGCTTTGAATAGGGTTGTCAATTGACAAGTGATTTACAAGTTCGATGGTCTAACAAAAATCATGTTGACTTCACAGTTGAGTAGTTTTTCAACTACTCAACTGTGAAATATTTCAACATGAAGTGTGAAAATTGCAAGTCATTTGCAAATTGATCATCTTATCAAACAATTTTTAAATTATTCCGGCAACATTCACACGAGACACAGTATTACTACCCATGATATCAAGATATCATACTAAGTGATCAAATATAAGATAGAGACATTGACATGATGAGATCCTAGTCGCAGAAAGTAACAAAAAAAAACAGAATAAGGATGATGACAAACAACGAAATGTGATATATAAAGATCCACATATAGTCTTAAGAACAAGACTAATTTGAGCGAACAATTTCCAAAGCTCACTGTGAATGTCCACTTTACGTTTAACAATGAATTGCATCGACAAGTAGATGGGGTTGCAAACGGCTCTCCTCTGGGTCTTACGCTAGAGGACATCTTTTTGGTCAAACTTGAAAACGGCGCACTTAGGAATACATTTGATAAACTAGACTATTATTATCTGTATGGAGATGACAGGTTTATCATTTTTAATAATGGTTGCAATAAAGAGGATCCATTGAATACCTTCAATAATGTTCACCCAGCTACGAAGTTCACTTGTGAGGAAGAACAGTGGAACAGTATTCCTTTCCTAGATGTCCTTCTGATCAGGAAAACAGGTGGATATATTAAAAGGAATATTTCCCGAAAGAACAAATGAACTGGTCAGTATATTTCACTTTCATAGCTTCACACCGGTTTAATATAAAAGAAATCTGGTCAAATGCCTGAGTTACAGAATAAGAAGCATCTCTTCTGATGACCGTATTAAAGAAGAAATGAATAAGATAACATTACAGCAAAATGGTTATCCGCTAAACTTCATAAATAAACACACGTCGCAACCTAGAGAGAAAATAAAGAAAGACAATGTTGCTAAGAAGCCTATGTATCTTAGACTAAGTTTCAAAGGTAATATTCCCTCGGATATCTTAACACATCGATCAAATAGATCAGTCGAAAAGACATTCAATGCGGTGGAACTTTTTGTTAGCTTTTCAACGAAACCATTACTGACACAGCGAACCAAAGATACGTTATGAATGATGACCACTTCAATGTACATTTATGAGTTCAACAGCTCCTACGGAGCTAGTTACATAGGCAGTACTCAAAGGGCTCTATCCACGGGCGCTCGTAAACATGTACCAGCTTGGTTATGGAAAGGAACGACAAAGAGCATCAACAGTGCAATCCTCTCACATCTAATAGATACCGAACATCAGATTAAGTTAGATTACGCCGTTTCTGCGATATACCATGTCTCTTGCAATCTCTTCAAAGGTGTACGACTTCGTATTTTATCCATAGCCGAAACTATAGATATCACAGCAAGAAAATCGGATATATGTGTTCAAAAGAAATATGTACATCCACTTCGTTTACCTTGGCTCACGTTCTTTATGAACTTTCCCACCACAAACTTCACATTTTAACCTCTCATCCTTTTCTTCTATCTTGTCATTACATAGATAAACATTCATTTTCTTATGTTGATCCCCATCCAGCCATAACACTGGCTGTTTCAATATAGTCATAATTGTACATCATGCCTTATTTTGGTTATTGTATTTCACTTATTCTCGTGGACTTATAATAGTAGAACATGAAGAAAAAGTTATTGAAAACAATTCTTCCAGCAAATTATTCTTGTTATGAAATATGATATGCCGGTTATTATGAGGATAGAGTTTGGATGTATCTTCACAGCTGAGATCGATTCTGAGTGACATCACCTGAATTCTTCAACCAACTATTTTGGTTGTCAAACGGAGCCTAACCTCGAATTCTGAATTCTTCTGCACCAACTCGATCAACCGTCAGAGTTTTTATCGACTGATGTCATGTTTTATTTAGGCTTAGTTTATTCCTTTTTTAACCTGATCACATTCTAGCTAACATCGAGTTTCATGTTAGATGATGGCTTATTCGGCGTAACATTTATCCTAGCTATCTCAGCCGATAAATGTATTCATTACTTGATTAACCGATCTCACCAATCAATGTAGTAACTTTCATGGAAGTGAATAATTTAAAGCTGTACGCCATATCATCATACAGAAAGAAACTGGAGAGAAAATGAATGATGTTGAAATGGATGAAGGCATAAGATACGAGGGGGAATAAGTAAAGAGAGGTTAGTTGAAATACCGGAAATTTCAACGATTAAGCAGATATATCTACACTATTCTAACCACGCTTAGACAATATCATTCAGAATTTGCAACCACTGAAAGTGTCACTTCGAGGTCCTTAGTTAACCAACCAACGACTCATTGTTTAGCCCAGACCAACCGTCAGAGACTTCATGAACTGGTGTAATTGATTCACTTTGCAATGACTAGATGTTTTGTAACCGAAATCAAATTTGGCTTACGTCGCTGCTTAAGATAAAATAATGGAGTCAGAAGAACGGGTGTTATGAAATTCCATATATACTAACTGCAGTATTCAGTAAAGGATGCAACACAATGAGGATTTTTTTTTCATCCCGATGTCGAATTACTTTCTCATTCATTCAACTATCCATGTCTAAGTCCAAAACCAAAACAGGACATGCCACTGATTATGCAGCTCTGTGATGCCTTTCACCCAGCTGTAACTCCTTTTCCACGAAAGTTTTTAAGTACCAGTTAAAGAGTGCTGTCTGGGCTCAAACCGAGAGGAATCAGCGGTTGAGGACTGTTGATGACATGGCTGAAAATCGTTCACAATACCACAGATACTTCACTCCTTGACATCTTCTAAAGGTTGAATATTCACGCTAGCCTTTATTTTCAGATTGTTTATTCTCCTTTTCTATCCACCTATTCTTTGTTTACTTCTGCGAAGTGTGACAACATGAGCCGATGCACCTGTGTGCAAGGTTCTACATTGATTCTGTTAATCATACAGTGTTAGTCAAACCGGTTCGCTTTGTCATCTCACTGCAGAGCCCAAACACGACGACATACTCCTACTTACACCGAGTTACTACCTCACTATTAAAGGAAAGGTTTCCCAAATTTGAAGTATAAACAGCACTGATAAGTTAGGGTTTGTGGAAGATCATCACTTTTGTCCAGGGGTTGAAACTCACAAAACTCGACAGAATATAAACATGATAAACTAATTTAAGTCGACTGATCACCGGAAGGGAAACAACTTCACATTGTCTAGTCATAAGCACTGACCATATTCTACCGATCATTTTGCAATGTAACCATCAAGCTTAGAGACACGATCACCATGCACTGAAATAGAAGTTAGTTTGATAAAAGTAATCAGCATTCCTACAGAAGGTTAATTGCCTCCTGGAATGCTCATTGGTAACGTCTCTAGCTGCAGCACTATGTGATGCAGGTTCGAATATCGGAGGAGACATCAGTTCTATGGAGATTTCAAATAAGCCTTAACAGATCTATTTCTTTTGCTTTCAACAATATGTGAATCAAGAAAGGGAATTAAAACAGAGAATGCATCGCTTAAGAATGGGGATTTTATGGACAATGGCAAACTAAGTAGCCTCCACACTTCCGTCTACCACCTATAAGTCAACTGATTGTGGCATTCCCTATATCCTTGCTATCTTTATTTAATTGTAGATAAAATAGATGTCAGGTCAAAGTAAGATCATCCGGTAATTATCTAAAGGTCTCCTTGCTTGCTCATATATAGTAAATTACTAGTAATCATAATCGATGACCAGGATCGTTTCATTTGCCATCGATATTGTTAATATAGATTCGTAAATAGTAAACAATTGATTTTATAAGCGTTCATCACCCTATTGATCCAATTCCCCATATAAGTACGTCGTCAGTTAGATTCTACATGTAATAACTAGTCTTCGGAATAAGTCAATGCACCAGAAGTGATTATATGTATTTCCGGTCACAAGTAATTCTTATTGAGATGAACAGTCGTCACATACTCAAAACCCAATTCTCTGAGCACTTTGTTTCTCTTAGTAAAATGTTGTTAATTGTTTATGTGTACTTTTGTAATCAACATTGATTTTCTGAACTCAACTCTATTCGCATGCATATCCATCCCATTAAGCAAAGATTAGAAGATAAATTGAAAGTCCAAAACTTGGAAGTGACTTGATAGGACATCTACACGATGGATAATATCAGCTACCTTTTTAAATGATGAATAAGTAAATGAAGACACAGTATTCTATGTAATAAGATCTTAAGGTTTTGTCACTGGAGACATTTTCATCACTTCAAGATAAAAAATAAACAGAGTAACTGTTAAATTATTAAAGCATCGTCTCAATTTAAATTAGTTTCCGAAAAATCATAGAAGCAAACATTAACATGCTGCAGGCAGAAGTGTAGCAGATTATTGTCTATCTACTACTAGACCTTTACACCACATATAGTACTGAAGTAGTATTTCGAAAGAAATACAAAAAAGTAAGACCATTCAAGTCAAATGTCAAGTGGAATTAAAACCTCCATCTTCATAGTAAAACTTGTAAAAGTTTGACAAACTGTCTAGGCTTTTTTATACATTTCACAATTTCACATCAACAGTATTCAACATGCACCAAGTAACATTCGATATTACAACTAGTGGATCTGCATACTACGATTATGCGACAGAATGTTTGTCCACACGGTTTGAGGTAATGCACGAAGATGGAACTCATATACTGCCCATATGCGTATAATACACCAGAGTAAGTACATATTTATGTGCTTATTTCTGACAGTCAATATTTTCGTGGAACTACGTTGCGACAGGTACAGTCAGCTATCGGTGATAATTCTTTACATAGGAACAAACGCTACACCTTCTACGTCAAGCTGAGTTTAACATCAAGATATGAATTTCATACCACTCGTAAATTGAAAGTAGGCAGAACGTAGATGATAATTAAATACTCTTATTGGTGTATATCCAGAGGACTCTCCAAACTGTCAACTGGAGAGTCAATAATCTACTTCGGTCACCCAGACGACAAGAGCACACTGGATTTTGCAGTGGCTATTATGATGTCCCCCCCCCCAAGAGAATCGAAGGCTCTCTCTCATGCAGAGGGAACCAGTCTCCTCCAGGATCATAACAACAAGGTCCAACTCAAAAGGAAGGAAAGTCACAATCATACAATACTACGCCACGCGCCTACAAATAATGCAGATCAAGTGAAGAAGGAGGAATTCTACAGACAACTGCATTCAATACTGGACAAGACTCCAGTTGGCGACGTCAAAATTCTAATGTGTGGTGTGACATGAATACCAAACTCGGGGCGGACAACACAGGAAGAGAACTCACCATGGATCAAAAAGCATTCGGTGAAATAATGAATGAGAATGGAGAACTGTTTTCAGACTACTGCGCATTCAGCGGTTCGGTGATTGGAGGCAGCGTGTACAAACACAAGGATATTCACAAAGCGAGCGACATGGATTTCACCAGACACACTACAAATCAGATCGACTTCATCTCATTGTGAAGAAAGTGGAGGCGGAGCCCACTGGACACAAGATCAACAAGGAGAGCAGAAGTAGGGGATTCAGATCATACACTAACTAGTGCAAGGAACCTTCCGAATCAAGTTGAAAGCCTTCAAAGAAGTTGGCGATAGACCACAATTCAAGTTCAATACCCAGAACAGAAACAGAAAGACGAAACTACAAAGGACATCTTCACGTCTGCTATCAGGATAAAATGGGAGACATTAGGCAACATCCCTGAAGGAACCTGTGTGGATGAACATTGGAACTCTTTGAAAGAGATGTGCAAAGAAATCTGCATAACCGTATTAGGAAGGAAGAAGAAGAAGCAAGACAAGGAATGGATCACAACTGTCACATGGAGGCTGATAGAGGAGACGAAGATGGTGGAGCAGATGAACCAGAGCAGTGCAGTGATGAACAACGAAAAGAGGGACTGCATACAACCTATAAAACACTACAATGGACAAAGAAGTGAAAAAGAGTGCATGGAATGACAAAAGACACTTCTACGACACACTAGCAAGTGAATGAAGCAGAACAGGCTGCAGGTAGGAGAGGCAGAGACCTGACAACACTATATCAAATAACCAGGTTACTATCTTGGAGGGAAGAAATCAACGCAGATGAAACCAATGAAAGGTAGTGAAGGAAACTTAGTAAGTAAAAAGGAGAAACAAAGGAAACGATTGGTTGACCACTTCAAAAAGCTTCTGAATCGACCACCACCACCTGCAACTCGTCCAGAAATACCATCAGCAACGGCAGGCCCTCCGACAAAAGCAAAATTCCTGAATGCCATAAAGTTGCTGAAATTCGGGAAAGCAGCAGGACAAGATGGGACTCTGCTAGAAACACTGAAAACAGACGCAGAGACAACAGCGGACATGCTCACTCCACCACATTGAAGGTTTGCAATGAAGGAAGGAAGGAAGGAAAGGTATCTGCTGGTTGATTGGAAGAAGGACTACCTTGTCAAACTCCCGAAGAAGGGAGACGTAAGTCTTTGCAAGAACTGGCGCAGAATAATGCTTCTGTCCACACCAAGCAAAATATTAAGCCGCATCATCTTAGAAAGAGTAAAAATCGCACCGGATTCTAAATTACAACAGGAACAGGCTGGCTGGCTGGCTTCAGGGAAAACAAATCACACGTGGATCGAACTGCGACGCCACGCTACGCATCATCATAGAACAGAGCATAGAATGGCAGTCAGTCGCATCATTACCTCAACTTCATCGACTTCGAAAAGGCCTTCGACCGAGGCGTCGACCGAGACGTAATTAGGCAGGCAGCTGCTTCAACGGTTTTACTGCTACAGACCTGTATGAATCTCACTCAACAGCTATATGCCATGTGATGCTACATGCTGAGTGATTCACAATGGAAAGCTCAGTGATGCCTTTGAAGTGGAGACAGGAGTAAGAAAAGGTTGCCGCCTACTATCACGCATCATCTTACTGATTGTGGTCGACTGAACTACATGGGATCATGCAACAAACTGTGAGGAGCGAGAAGAGAGGCATACGCTGGCTGGATCGATGAAAAGACCCCAGAAGGAGATTTGGATTTCGCCGATGATAATTTATGTCCGATGTCTTGTCGCACAAACTCGGATATCTACAGGCCAAAACCAACAAGTTGGCAGAAAATATATAGAGAAGCGAACACGGGACTTCCTTCAGGTGGGTGTAGAGAAGACATAGGTGATGAAGATATCCAACCAACAACAACAATAAGCACCAATCACCATGAACGAGAGAAACCCAAAGGAAGTTGTCTCTTTCACCTATCTACCTAGACAGCATCGTTTCAGCTACAGATAGCAAAGATAAAGACGTAAAAGCCATGACTGGAAAAGCAAAATAGGCCTTCATTAATTAGAAACCAGTGTGGAGATCTACTGCACTCAGCATAAAGCGTGAACAACGTCCGGTTTTTCAAGACAAATTCAGTCAAGTAAGTCAGTGCTTCTATGTGATGGTTAAGAGACTTCGTGCGTTATGCAAAGTATTTTCAAAAAACTACAGACATACAAACAGCAGCCTACGCTGCATACTAAAGATCAGATGGCCAAAAAGAATAAGTAACAAGGAACTCTGCCGGGAAATGAACCAACTAAGAACCCATCGCCCAACAAATATGCAGGAGAAAGTGAAGATGGATCGGGCACACGCTGAGAAGACCAATAGGGGATATCATGCACCAGGCCAGGTCATCGAGTTGAACCCAATGGAAAACAATGAGTTGGACGACCGAGGCGAGGGTGACATGGAGGAGATCGTGTGAGGAAGAAATGAAAGCTTTTAGGCAGCCATGGAGCCAAGTTGAAAGGACTGCAGAGGGTAGGGTGAAATGGCGACGTGATACTGAAGCCCTATGTTCCACTAGTCAGCCAAAGGATAAATAATAAGTTGAAGATTTTATGATTAGTGGTGAGGACATAGGATGGTCAATTACGGAGCATATATATATATAGGCAGATGGCATCAGGAATTTTTTGATAAATCTAATTATGCATTATCATTTACGAATCTGTTGTCAAAATAACACTAATCATACTTCATGGAACAGATGTGAGAACAGAGGAATATTCGTCGTACGAAAAACACGAAGATGTTGCAGTTACAGCCATCGACAGTTTTCCGGAGAGACTAATATCACAATATGCTAACCAGTGCATAAGTAATTTAAAGCCACACATTGAGTTGGAAAAAAAGAAATCAGGATGAAGAGCCAGACGACGGATCGATGCTGTACACTCTCACTTGACTTGATCACGCTTTTCAAAAAGGACAGTGGGGTTTGACAAATTTTGATTAGTTTGTCATATTTACTGTTTTGAGGTTCATAACTCCTTGAACAAACATTTTTCTACCCTTTATACAGTCTAATGACAGTTTCAAAGGATGTCTGCGTAGTTTGTCGTAGAAATGTCAGCTTCTCAGCTAAGGCGATGGGTTGTGAGCTTTGCTCTCAGCGGACTCACTGCTCCTGTGATTCCAGCCAGCCATCTGGTTATTACGAAGCACTGCTTACTAGCCCTTTTGATGGTGATTGGTATTTTTGTCCATGTTGTAGGTCCAAAAGTAAGTACCAAATAGGCCTAGAGCTAGTGAGATAGAACTCCGACCACCTTAAGGCTGAGATCTCTACATAAACCAGCCTCAATCTAAAGAAGTCTCATGGCCATAAAAAGATCCCTCAAGTTAGCAGTACGGGAAGTAGCGAATTCATCACTGTCACGTACTGTCCCCCCATTAGCATGCCTTTGGAACCGATCCCCTCAGTGATGAATGGGAATCTCACACCTGATAAGCGCCGAAAGAAAGGTCTGAAGAAATGCAGGCAGATCAGTTCAGTTAAAAACGGAACATTAAGTAACGATCGTAAGTCTGACAGAGTAACGACTACTCAGCCTTATGAGAAGCCGAACCATAAGCTGAACATTGCCCCTCCTACTCAGGCGAAAAACGTTCCGAAAAAAGCAGATCTTGCTCCCACCACCTGTAACTCAGGGCGGAAGCCACCTGCATTTCACCACCAGCCTCTTTCAATCATCAAGAAAACTCCCACAGCTGGCACCTCAGGTCTTCCGAGTCACTCGCAAAAGGCTCATCAGAAATCTGAGTCTGTATTCACAAGTTGGAATAAGCTCCAAAAGACAGACCATAACCTCAATCTTAGACCACTCATACTCTTCAACGTTCAGGAAAGTGGCTCCTCCCTATTGACTGATCGTGAAGAAAATGACCTTGACCAATGGAAGAGTGTTTGCAAACTCCTAGGAACCTCTCTCTGCAGTCCACCTCTTCAACGCCCCCAAAGGCTCTCCTAGACCTTTAAGAGTATCTCTTGATAGTACACGTCAGTCCGAACACATCCTTCTGAAAGGTCATCAGTTGGTGAAACGTAAACTGTCTGACGTCAGGATTAGGCCTGATAGACCCTGGTCAGTGCGAGAACTTCTTCGCAACAGCAAGAAGATTCACTCTCAAGAGTTATGCTGCTCGGTAATTATACACGGGATTCCCGAATGTTCGGGTACCGATACTGCCGAACTTATCCACGACATAAATCAGTGGAGATATATTGTCAGCAAACTCCAAATCGATGTGAGGGAGAAAGAATTAATCGTCTTCCAAGGCCGGCTCACCTCTCGACTATACGTACTCCCAGGCTACTCCAAGTAACCCTTGACTCTCCGGACATGGTTAGAACTACCTTGGAATCCTGGTATAATGTATCTGATACATTCCCTAGAGAAATAAAGATAAGCGAGTGCAGACCCAGGGAACAAAGGCAGACTGAGAGACGATTCAAGCGCTTACCGTTGGCCAACGCACACCTAACGGTAGAACGGCTGGACGATGAGCAAGAGTATTTATCGACCTTGTCCCAGATCGAAGAACCCGGCACCAGTTCTCAGTCAAAGAGATCAGTGGATACAGTAGCCCTTGGTTCCACCGCCTATCAAAAAACTTGTCAAAGCCGGCCATTTAAAGGCTGGCAACTCATGCTTAACTCAACCGGTTGCTGGGACCTCCGGCCCTCATACTCTTATTCGCTGTACCTTCAGCAATGTACGAGGCCTACGCTCCAAGGTACCTGAGTTAAGGTTATTAGTGGATGAGGAAAGTCCTAGCATAATGGCTTTCTGTGAAACATGGCTATCAGAAAACATAAAAGACGAGGAAGTTCGTTTAGGACAGCTCAGCCTAATCCGAAAGGATAGACCGGAGGGTCCAGGAGGTGGCGTTGCTCTTTACACCTGCCCTTCCTTAAAAGTCCATGAGATTCAATCTCATAGAATTGGCATTAAAGATGTCCTCTGGTGTGGCATTAAGTGCTGCGGAGGTCCGTGTTTAGTTGGAGTTTTATACCGCCCTCCTGCAGCTGATGCCACGCTAAATAAAATGTTAATACAGTCCATTAGAGGAGCCCTGGAACTGAACTTCCCACAGGTCCTCATTATGGAGATTTTAACTTTCCTCAACTCTTTACCACAGAAAGTCCATCTACTGCTCTAAAAGACTTTCGGGAATTGTTGGCAGAACATGTTTCCCAGTGTACTCGCTGGGGGCCTGACGGTAAGGCATCCCGACTAGATTATATTTTCACAAATCAGTTCATTGGGGTAAGCAACTTGAATGTTTTCAGCCCTCTTGGCCTAAGTGACCATGCAGTTATCTCCTTCAATATTTCTGTATCTAAGCCACCCGTTCCCGATCAGCCTCTAGTTAGGAATTACAAGAGAACTGATTTCGAGAAGGTTCGGCAAGATCTAGAAGGTTCCGCTTGCTTAAATTGCGATGACCTACTGGATCTTGATGCTAGATGGGGTCTGTTGAAGAATATAATCCTACAGACGATAGAAGACAACACTCCTCTGATCCCAAGAAGAACTAACAAGTTCTACTCCTCCTGGCTTAAGTCTAGCACGCGCAAACTTATACGGCGTAAACGGTCGTCTTGGAATCTATGGAGGTGCACCAATAGCCCTTTTGACTGGCTAAATTATAAAGACATCCGTAAATGTTCAGTAAGGATCAGAAATGACAGAATAAACCACCAGACACAACTTTGTAGAACCCTGGAGGGGAATCATGGGATACTGTACTCGTTGATGAAACAGAAGAGTAACAGTTCACTAAGTTTACAGGACCCCATTAGTTTGGAGATTCTCTATTCCAACTCCGAAGTTGCAAACCTACTAGCTCATGAGTTCCAAAACAACTGTCATTTGGGAGACAAAAACCCGCCTCTGTCGGACACCCGTATCACAGAGGGACTAAATCATATAGAGTTTAAACCCTCTGTAATTATGGAAATATTAAAGAAACTGAACCCGAATAAGTCTCCAGGAATCGATGGTATTCACCCAAGAGCACTCAAGGAGTGTGCTGAAGTTCTGTGTGCCCCACTAGCAAACCTCTTCAAATGCTCGTTTCTGGAAGGCAGGTTACCCTCTGATTGGAAACGGGTGGCTGTCGTCCCAATTTATAAAGGTGGAAACAAACTACTCGCCTCCAACTACAGACCAATCTCCCTGATCTCTTCAGTTGCGAAGGTCATGGAGAGAGTCATAAATGACTCACTTCGTGATCACTTCAGAAATCAATCCTAAACGACTGTCAGTATGGCTTTCTACTACGAAGGTCATGTAACACCAACTTGTTGATAGCTTGGAATAGCTGGACACTTTCTGTCCAGAAGAAAAAGCCTATACACATTGGTTTACTTGACTTTTCTAAGGCCTTTGACAAGGTAAATCATGATATCCTTTGTAAGAAACTTCAGCTCATGGGTGTACACGGAAAATTATTAATCTGGCTTAGAGATTATCTGTACACCAGGGTGCAGTCAGAGTTGGCTCCTCTCTATCTGACTGGTTCCCGATGCTGAGTGGTGTGCCTCAAGGTTCCATACTGGGCCCACCACTGTTTCTTGCTTTTATCAATGACCTACCAGGGTCCTTAATTCACATTCACTATTATACGCCGATGATCTGAAGATCTGGAGGGAAATACAGGAACCAACGGATATTTCGATCTTCCAGGAGGACCTTACGAAAATCCTTAATTGGACTACAGAAAACCTGCTTTCTCTCAACTCGAAGAAGTGTCGAATTATGATAGTTGACAAACATAAAGGCAGTCCCAGTTCTTACTCTCTAGGTGAAATAAATATCTGTCACTCTAACATGGAACAAGATCTGGGAGTTACACTAAATGATACACTAGGAGCCTCTGTTCACTGTCGCCTTGCAGCCAATAGGGCTTATGGAATCTTGGGGTTTCTCTCGCGAACCTTAGGGTGTCTAACTCCTCTTTTCACCACAGTGTATGCTCTGTACATTCGTCCTCATTTCGAAAAAAATTCGCTTGTAATGTCCTCATACTTGAAAAGGACATTGCCATCCTAGAACGGGTACAGAGAAGAGCTACAAAGAAAGTGATTGGGTTACGGCACAAACCGTACCCAGACCGCTTAGTTGCTCTTCAGCTGCACCCAGTACAACACCGGAGGATCACAGGGGATATGATCATGATGTACCACATCGCCCATAATCCCCTCCATCCCAACAGATCCCTTCTAAGCTTTAGTCGGAAACGTGACTTGAGGGGTCACCCGTTAAGAATAGAGCATGAGAGAGCACGTACAAAGATCTGTGCTAACTCATTTGCAGTTACAGTCTGTAAACTGTGGAATTCTCTCCCTTCAGCAGTTGTTACAGCCCCATCCCCTTATACCTTTAAAAGGAGGCTAGACGCACACCTTGGGTCCTACGGTACCGATGGGCTATACTCGAGAAGCTTTCTGGAGATCAGATGCAGTAGTACTAACTTGAGACCAGATTAATTAATTAATCGTATATCTACCCTTTCAGGTTTTTCAGAACCGGGAATATAATTGTGACCATTCCAAACTCAGAACGTATTCCAATAAGACAGACGTAGAACTCAAGGAACCGCAGTTCGCTAATTCTACAACACGAAGTTTGAGTCAGACATCGACTGAAAGCCCTTCATGATGAAGTACCATGGTTTAATGTTTGTCTCCATAAACGCAATGCAACTCGTCGGGCGAAAGCTTTAGATGCAGTTCGGAAACTTCTGTCTATGAATTCATTTAAGCATGAAGGTTAGTCTCCAAGTAATTGCTTGTATGTAAGTTTCGACGCGATAAAAAGCTTCACCCGTGTAGTGAAAAGAGCTCCACACGGGGTATCTAATTTTGTGTCATTTGTTTTGATTGTAAAAGATTAATCTAACTACTTTTAAGCCTTTTATACTTGACTGCATAATAGAGCAGTTTACAAATTGTTCATGAGCTAATATATAATCAGTCGCGAGATGAATACAAAGAACAATTCCAAATCTTTGTCTTAAAACTTTAGAAAGAATACGGTACTAATTAGTAAACAACCTGTGATAAGATTACTCACTTCGTCACCCTCCAGAGCAGTTACTGAGAGTCCAGGCGAATAGCGCGCTGCTAAATACCACAAAAACCTGTTCAAAAGGTCATTCAGGGTCCGAATATCCGATATTGGATGTTGGATCCAATGCCCAATAGGCTGTGTTTTTTCCTAGCGTGCATAAACCAGTTTGTTTCTTTGTTCTTACTTCTGATTCTGAATTTTCAATTCCTAAGTGAATCCCTATGCAGCAGATCCTGTCATCCATACCTGGCAGAAGACTGTACGTTGGTTAACTTTGTAGGATTTTTTTATGTGTATTAGAATTAAAAAAATGGCACTGCTCACTGATATATATTGGAGTAACTTTCAAGCAGAACTGCAAAGAGATGTATTATTTACCCCGTGACTCTGTTGCTGCCAGGTTCTTCAAAAATCCTGCCACCATACAGTTGTTCGGACTTTTCTTAAAGGATAGGTACGAAGGATGAAAATAACGCCAAGAATAACATAGAAGAGTTAATAGGAGGAATCAGAAGGAGTGAAAGCTATGAAGGAAGTAAACCTAGGTAGGCTCAGGGGAGATGTGATAAGAAACAGTAAAATGGAGAACTTCAGAAAAAAGGACTAAATCGTGGGCAGTAAAATGAGGATATGGTTTCTATCCACGAAACTTTCTCGCCCCATGGAAAGAATCGGTCTATCACAGGTATTTTTGAAGTGAATGCTTACATACGTTGAGGTCATATAATTATGGTAATGTTTTGAACAAAATTATGCCCTACGACCCAACATCGACAGTGCGACTACAGGACACTTGTAGTTTTTGAACTCTCGCTTCTATGTCACAAGGTTTGGTTCCCTTCTTTCGGTCACATTCCTTCGGCGGTCGTATAACTCTCTAGGATGTTTTGTTAATGGCTTTGGATGTAGTGAGTATCAGCTTGAGGATATTTTTCCTGCTAACTGTAACCTGGTTTGTCTAGGGAGCAACGGAGCTGTTGATAGTATCAGTTATTCTTTCGCAACTCCCTTTTTTGCAAGCACCTGCAAGTAAACATGAAGTGATACTTAAAAAGTGCTAGAAGTGGGGTGAATGGGGGATTAAAAAGGCGTGAATGGTACTCGGGAAAACAAGTGTTGCTACTGACAATGTGTAGAAGGGATGCGTCTTACTGCAGAGACTAGGTTTGGGGAATACAGAGATGGATCTGTATGTCTTCAGTTGCCAGCGATGAATGTTCGTGGTAAGCCGTCTGGACTCAGACATTTATCCAGTAGTTGTTTAAATAATTCAACTGATGCAGCTGTGGCTATTTCCTTCAACGAGGTGTGCCATAAGGCACATACTGTGTGTGAGAAGAAGTTTGATCTCACAGTCGTCTTAGCCCCAAGGCAGGGCATGCAAGTGTGGTTTCTGCGAAACTTTTGGTTTGGGGCTAACAATATTGACCTATTTGGGTGGTTTGCTCGGCGAATTATCTTGTAGACTGTTATTAGGTTACCTCCTTTCCTTTGATTGCTTAACGTGAACAATTTGAGTTGTCCGAGGCACTGCGCATAAGTCCCCTCTGTTATTCTGGGAACCGACCTTATCGCTCACCTCCGTACCTTCTCGATAGCATTAGCGCCTCTGTCTAGTAATGGCGGGGATCGTATTGAACACCTTTACGTGTGGTCTAACAGGAGTTTAAATACCATAAAGAAGGATTCTGGAGTTAACAATCAAACCTACTTCCTTAGAAAGTGCATGACGCCGTTCTCTTTCGTTGCCATTCCGTTACAAATGTCAGTAGTATCCAATGTGCCGGAAAGTTGAGTCCTAGGTCCTTCCCTGTGGATATCTTGGTGATTGCACGCTTTTTAAAAGTGTGGCTGGTTTCCATCTCCTCTGGTATGCGAAGACACATCACCTCGCACTTCTCCAGTTCAATGCTTAAACCATTTGCAACTTACCAGGACTCCAGCTGCAACAGAGTGTCCTAGGATCCTCTTCCTCACCCACTGCCCCCCATATTTTGATGTTACCTTGAGTAGTGCCGTATACTTGCAAGGTACTCCCTTCACGCTCATATACTGCCCCAATACCTCACGGTAGACAGTTAAACGCCACCTTCAGGTCAGGAAATATGGTGGGTACGACCGCCAGTTGTGAGTGTCTGTGTTTAAGAATCCTCCGGAAGGCGAAAATATGATGGGACCATTGTCCTGGTCCGAAATATTCCTGGCTTTCTCGAGTTACCTGCTCTCGAACTCCATGGTTGTCACGAGTAGCCCGTATTGCTTTTCGCCTCATTTACTGGTCAAGCCACACCAAGAGGCCATCAAGAACGTAGCACGTGACCGTCCCGTCCATGAGCCGTGTTGAGTGGGATTGGCGATACAGCCTCCATCTAGGCATTCCCAGCAAGAATATATTCTTATGATGATTCACTTGAGGTTTTCGCAAGATTTCCACCCCGTTCTTATAGACTGAGATTATCAGAAAAGTAGACCGGTCTTATGGCACTACTTCTGGTTCCCATTCGCTATCTAGCACCTCTGCCGCTTTAACTGGAAACTTCCTACCGCTATCTGTTAAAACTTCAGGCGACAAGCTGTTAGGTTCTGCTGCTGGTGGTCACTTCAAGTTCAGTGCAGCTTTCTCAAACTCATGGAGCGTTGGTGGACCAACATCCGCTTCCCGGCCAGGTTCACTCCAGATGTTGGGCGACTGAAGCCCTGCTAAGAGCTGATTTAACCCTACCTCAAAAACAAGACGCGGTCTTAGAGAAGAAAAAATTTCCTTTTCGATGAGTTCGTTTGCTAGGCTGTACATACGTGAGTATATGTTACATTGGGCAGAACGTTCCAGAATTATTTCCGGTTAGGGGTAGAATAAACTCAGTAACCAAAGGAAGTTAACTGATACATGTTTGCGTTAAAAATAGGAAAATGGACAAAGGATTATGAAATTAAGTGTAATCACGTAGTACGGGATGAATTTATGGCAAAGTAGGAGGCTGGACCAAAGGTTATGAAAATGAAACTGAGATTATGTAATACCGGATAAATCCATGACAGAGTAAGAAAATGAACTAGGGATCATGGAAACAAGATTGTAATCACGTTATGCAGGTCGAATCTATGACAGAGTAGGAAAATGAATAAAGTGTGAAGGAAGCACATGTGTGATTACCTGGTAAAAATGAATCCATGACAGATATGGCTTTATGATGGCCATGCTAAACATAAAGTTTGGATGTGCCTTTTTGAACCAGTAACGCCGGTTTGGACTTCTGGATCGCTAATACTTCAGCTACAAACAGATATCTTGATCTTAGTCCCTTCCAGTGGTTTGATCGAGCCCTGCGGAGGATTGTGAATGAGCTCCCGAAAGGAGCTAGGTAGCCTGAGTTTACGGGGTCTTCTGGTATTAAAATGAAGATACATTTACATTCTCCCCTTCCCGCTTGACTGGGTGGTGTTCACAGACACGTTTTACAAGTGGACGCATGGTGCGATCTGTGCACCCAACTCCACAAGAGCAAGTTAACGAGCTTACACACACTCACGTGGCCCAGTGTGTTAGCTTATCCTTCACATATCAACCAAAATGCTTTTTGCAGCAGAAAATAATCCCGAGGTCAGCGGCGAAGTGTGCTCTGTTTTAGGATTTTGACGGTCGTCTCCTCAGGATCTCTGCAGCAATATCATTCTTGAATTCAAGAACAAGCAAAAGAATCTTTTTCAGCGCCAAATGTGTTTGCTGGGCTAGGTTCTTTGGCTGCATGTTCTGATCTACAACTCTGAGTAGGAAACCGTTTTCTTTTAGAGTTATAGTAAATAATAGATATTTTATTCTCAACTTAAAAGTTTAACATGAGATAAGCCAGTTTACAGGCATCATCAAGGTGATGATGGCTGAGAAATCTCTATTAGTTGAGCTGTCCCGAATGGTTCGGAAGGTATCGCATGAAGGTTTATCATGATATCGACAGTGACTGCAGGTTATGGAGAGAACGGGAAAATATCACTTCACAGTACATACAGATTGTTCATGAGTTCCGTTAGCCTCCAATCATCATTCTTTTTACACAATAAGGTGGTACCAAAATCGTGCAAAATTCGACGTTTGCGTTACACATAACCTAAATGGTAAACCTGGCGGTATAGTTCCGTGTAAAGTCGGATAAACATTCGTTTTAACATCAGTTCACATGTTTATAGCATTGTCGGCC
The DNA here is from genome assembly GCA_944470555.2 of Heterobilharzia americana. Taxonomy (NCBI): domain Eukaryota; kingdom Metazoa; phylum Platyhelminthes; class Trematoda; order Strigeidida; family Schistosomatidae; genus Heterobilharzia; species Heterobilharzia americana. The sequence continues at coordinate 2,220,758 of OX104128.1, read as the reverse complement.
AACTAAAACTCACTTCCATCGGTTTTCGGTAACTGTGAGTGTTAGTATGGCCAAATGATCGGCGTGAAATCCAAGTCCACGCATTTCTCACTCGTAGTGTGACCTTACACAGGACTACAGAAGTAAGCCATCAGAATTGGCTGTTGTGGTACAAAGAAACAAACATTTGGAGGACTATTGTCCGGTGGCGATGGAATTTCACACACAGAATTCACACTGAAGCATACAGCATTATCAACGGGGGTATGTTGGCTGCTAATTGTCTTCTATCAGGTGCAGTCAAATGAGATAGGGTGCCGGAGAATTTTGTTGCGTGGGTCTGTTTGCTAACATGCCCTGCTTTGAGCAGCTAGATGAGCTTATTTCTTATATTTAGATGTTTGTCGAGATTCAAGCTGCCATCATGACCATCCAGAAGCCTTGGACCAGTTATTGTAGCTAAGTTTCCCTGCACGGTAGCATGTAGGATGTCGATAACTGGGCAAGTTCGCTGTAGAAGTTTTCAGAAAGTTGGTAACCAGTAGGGGGAAACCAGTTGATGAGTTCTTTCAATAGTTTCTGGTATCGCGTACTAAGTAGCATGCTCAGTAAGTAGACACTTTTGGTGAAAATTATGCTCAAGGTTTTTACTTCAAACTTAGGCCGAAAAGAGAAGGAAAAAGGAAACCGCGAGCAGAAACCGAAGTGTGACATGCCACACAAGACGAACTTGGGAAGAGAAAAGTTCCTGTCCTCTTAGAGACACTCCAGCTACATATACACTTTAATTTATGCACATAAATATAGCTCTTGTGACTTTCCTACAGGTTTTTAGACATACCGCGTTTATTTGTGGACGTACGGGAAAACTGACTCTACATCAAGGTGATATATACTTTGCTGATGTTTACCTTACTGACTACACAACCTAAACTGGTAGAGTAGCAGTCAAAAACGCCATATGCTATAACGTTTGAGTCCGCTGGGGAAAAAGTACTTGGGATTGGTTATAGCCTTAATTTACACGTTTAGACGTCCTAGTGTGTTTTCATCATCCCAGAACATATATATAGGACCAAATGAGTGATAGACTCATCATCTGCGAGCAATTTATCAAGTGGGAAACGAAATACAGATAATGAACCGGCGGTTCGTATCTCCCTGAGAAGTCTATTCCAGATATGGGAGAACCTATTGAGCAAGAACTTACTTCCCACATTGGTCATACAACACTCAGTTTTAGCTAGTTGTTTGTGATTACGTGTATTGTAAGTAGATGTTACAACCATTTTAATTTCTGGGACGCTTGCGTGCATTTGCTCACAAAGTACTTTATAGTAAAATGTTGGATTCATTCTATGTCGCCTCTTCCGGAAAGGTTCTAGTCCTAGCACGTTGCATACGGGGACGTAATCAAGGTTGCGGTCAGCTCCTGGTGTTCTCAAATGCAAAGTGACCTTGTATCCCTTCGACTTTTAGTTTGTCACCTATCAGAGAGTTGTTCATGACAAATGAGCAGTGTTCTAGAATTGGACGTATGCATACGTCGTGGAGTAGGAGTCTTGAGTTAGCGCTATAAAACTCACGAATGATACATCCTAGGAGTCTGTGTGACTCAGTTTCGCTATACACTGCCTGCTCGAAAAATTTCAAGTCACTGGAATATCTGAGTCCTAGGTCCGAGACAGGACTAAGTTTTAGTAACTGTTGTCCACACATTTCAAATATCAAGTCAAGGTTGCTGTCGCCAATGCAGATCCATCCGCATTTGTTGAGGCTGAACCGTAGAAGGTTATCAGCACACCAAGAAGAAAGCTTTCTGGTTCATGTTGAATAGTAGTTACAGTATCGTCTAGCTCATAGCTATTACAAGAGTAAAGGAGTATTAGGTCGTGGGCACATAGAAAAGCGTCACCCGTGGTAAAGCAGTTGCAAACACTGTTAGTGTAGACAATAAACTAAAGAGGCCAGAGAACGCTGCCTCGTACAACTCCACTTGTGATGTATCTCGGAGTAGACAGAACTGAATTGAGTTTTGTTATTTGGATGCGGTCGCTTAGAAATGATTTTAACCAGCTTAGCAGAGGGTCGCTAATACCCAATGCTTTTAACTTTTCGAATAGTATATTATGCGAAACCATGTCAAATGCCCTCAGTGTAGCGGCCAGAATCCAATAATCTTGGCCTGAACGCGGGAAATAGCTAGGCGGTGCCAACTGACGTGAATCTGACTAGTTCCTGCGTTCTACTGTATAGCTTCCTAACTTCCGCGAGTGACGCACAGTCAAAGGTTGGATCGAAATATCAAAACACGGTTTGTAGTAATTCAATAGTAGATTCGTAACAAAATCTGTGGCACTATCAAAGCAACAATAAGTTATGTCAAATTACAAAAATACCTCAACAGTGCCGTTGGGTAACTATACAGTCCAAAACGTTCTCGGGTACAAATACGTACTACACGGTAAAAACTGGTTAAAAAATACAACTGTTAAATACCTGTCGGTCAATAGGAATATTCCCGGCAAAAGGGATCAAACTCTGTCTACAGGAATCAAATCAACAAACAAACGTTCCCAGTAGACAGTCAAAAGACAAGCAGTCAAATCACTGCACAACCGTAAGTTGAACCAAAACAAAATGTCGTGCGCAGTAAAACAACATCACCTTATCAACAGTCCAGCGTCACATAATAGGAAAGTGAAACACTCATAATAAGTCTCAAACATACAAAGGCAAATACCGAGTGTAAAGTCAAATAAGACAGTTAAACAAGCAAATAACATTACACCGGCGAGGGTCAAAGGTACACCATCCACAACGAGGGTAAAAATGTTAAAATAAATGTCAATACAATCAAATAAGGGTGATCGGGAGGGATTTTCAGATCATTTTTCCGTTACACTCAGTATATCAAAGTATAGTACAAGGACCATTTTGCGTGCCTCAGGACTACTAGTAACGAGGCTGAAGAAGTCGAAATGACAAGTAATGCAAGATCTGTTTTTCATAAAGGTGTGCTGAGACTTGTTCATAAAATCTTCTGCAAGTAGATATTCAGACACACTGTATTTTACAACATTCCCTACAATTGGCGATGGGACTGGGATTTTACCGATGGGTCTGCCTCGTCCCCAGATTAGTAGTGTGGAATTACAAAGCTAGTTTCCCATCCAGTTGGATATGTTACGTTTTCCATCGAAGGAGCGAACAACTTGGGCAGAATCAAGGGAAGGTCCTGTCCACTATTCCTTAGAGCTATTGAATCGAGGCTGTCTGTTCCCATTCCTTTCGTAGTTCTCACGCCTTTGATGGCTTCAGATATATATTTGTGAGTGAATTCTACAGTCATGGAATGGCTGCTGGACAGTGCAACGCCACTGATGGGAGTATTCGTCTCACAACTGAAATTCCCAAACCAGTCAATGGATAATTCACAAATCATGACGGGGTTGCTGTAGACTACCTCTATGAAGCAACTACCGTATATCTCCTGTTGTTTGAAGGCATTTCTTCGGAAGTGATGTTAGACCATATATCTTGGAGCTAGTTCTAAGGGCTTGTTAATCGTCACTTCGGACTTTTTTGGCACACAAGCCTTTGAATGACCCCAGGGTATCACGGATTGCGTGCAGTGAGGAAAAGTCCTCAGTGGAGTGGTACAGATTTGACAGCCGCCCTAGCTTTTCGCGGCATACGGGTGGAAGGTATTCTGATTGACGATGTGGTTCCACTGTTTTTACAGGAGCAGCAGAATCTAGGCGCTGCTCAACATTCCTGTAAAAAGGGATACGGCGGTTGTTAATCAGTCAGTCGTCGGGTAGTTGTCCCAAGGGGCAAACCTTAGAAGCCCTGTGAGCAGTTTCCAGCCCACATATTTACAGCCGCGACATTCAAAATTCCATAAGGCTTCCTTACCACCAGCATTTACTTTCAAGACAGGTAGACAACAGAATACCATCCCGTGATCGCTATTGGAAAATCCGCCACCAACGTATATAGCTACTGAGTGATGCCATGGCAACATGCTAAGTCCGGTAGGTTGCCACCTGGAGTGCGTGGACATGTTGCTTCCGGCCGTACGGATCTACCACAGCAAGTATCTCAGCGGAGCGCTGTAGACCACAACCAGCTATCCAGTTAATTTCGAGGAGATTGAAGTCACCAGCAATCAACTTAAAATTCACATTATGTGGCGAAGTACGAGCAAGTGATTTAGCTAGGAATTTATCCTCTGTTGGGCCTGGCGCCCGATGTACGCAACCTAAGAGTATTACGTATTTATCACTGTGTAAGGTGACCCACAGTGAGTCAGGCACTGAACTTAGTATATTGTCTTCAACCTTATTTGCCGTAGCTTGGTTACATACATAAATGAGACATCCACCGCCACGCTTATAATCTCGACTGGTGAGATAATGCATCCATCTATAGATAAGTCTACATCCAGGATCCTAGATGGATACCATGAATCAGTTACAAGTGGTGCCGTCGGTTTAGTGATAAGAATCGTTGTTCTGAGGGCGGATACGTTCCTGGTTAGGGAGCGTGCGTTAATGAGCAACGGCGTGAGTAGGTTTCTATGACTGATGAACCTACCCACAATATCAGTTATACCTATCTCATTGCGTCCATTTCCATGTAGGTGCCTATAGGTGATGTGTAGTGTGTGTGAAAAGCGGACTAGGACTCCCCATTGGTTAGTGGTGATAGAACAGTGGGTGGACGTGAGAAATCCAAGTTTATTGGGTGTGGCAGCTCGCTTACCAACGGGTCTTTGCTTCTTGCTGATGTCATATGCTGGAGTTCGTTGTAGGTGGGTACCGGCTTGGACGATTCCAACTTTGTACCTGCGAATAGTGAACTGGATACCAAAGGCAGTACATAACGTCTGGTGACCCCAAAAATCACGAGGTTTAGGTATGTTGACGTGCTTGGCAGATGGGGTGATGTACCTAGTCCTGGGGCCGTTGCAGTATTCACAGTTCTCTGTCAACCGTGTCCTCAGTACATAGTTTTTTTTATCCTAGGGGAAAGTGAATGAACAGGATCTCTTTTCCTGCATTCCACTTCTCTTCGAAGCAATAAAACTGTGCTTCTATGAGAATTACTGTCCACTAAGTAAGAATCACCAATCCCATGCACTCATTTGGCCCTTCCACCATATGAACATTTATGAGTCCCAAAATTACCCGAATTTCTGGACGGTCATAATGGCAGCAAAAATCTGGACAAACAGTAAAATCCAGGAGATCAACTCACCTATTAACTTTAAAGTGAACATATTCGCAATAATGCTTTGCAACAGACTTCTCTAGTATTTCATCTGACAGTGAAAATACCTCCTGAATAATGCTGCATGCCTTCACGTGAACAGTGTGGAAAACGCATTGTCACTGGTCCACAGTTTTTTCAAATGTTTACCCCTTTTCACTACATTATCTAATTCTAATGGGATAAACCTGTATTGCTGTGAACGATTACACTTGAATAGATATTTACTTAGATTGCATGATTATGTGGAAACTTACAGATCCTCAAAATCGTCAGTGTGGGCTCGTTTGGTCTCTGAAGCTATAAGCATAAGAACGTATGGTAAAATAGACGTTTATCTAGCGTAACGGGGCATTGCAAAGACAAATCAAAGGTGTCGACTGCTTGTAACGGGAAGCTGGAATTTTGCACGACCTTAAAACTTCAAACCTCGTGTTGCAGAATTAGTGAACGGCGGTCCGTTGGGTTCTACCTATCTTATTGGAATAAGCTCTTTTGTCTGGAATGGTCACAATTACCTTCCCATTTCTGAGAAACCTGAAAGGACAGAGATAGAGGATAATTGAATAATCTGGTCTCAAGGTAGCATTATCGCATCTGATCTGCGGAAAGCTTCTCGAATGCAGCCCACAGGTACCATAGGACTCAAGTTGTGCGCCTAACCTACTTTTAAAAGAATCGGGGGATGGGGCTGAAACAACTGCCGAGAAGAGGAAGTTCTGCAGTTCGCAGACTCCAACCGCAAGTGAGTTAGCACGGATCTTTGTACGTGCTATCTCATGCTCTCTTCTTAAAGGGGGACCCCCAGGTCACATTTCCGATTAAAGCTTAGAAGGGATCTGCTAGGATGAAAGGGATTATGGGCAATGTGGTGTATCATGGTCGTTTCCCCTCTGACCCCATAGCATTGTACTGGATACAGCCGAAGGGCAGCCATGCAGTCTGGGTACGGTTTCAGCTGTAAACTAATCACTTTCTTTGTAGCTGTCCTCTGTACTCGCTCTAAGATGGCTGTGTCCCTCTTCAAGTATGGGGACATCACAAGCGAATTTCTCTCTAGATGAGGGAGAATAGACAGGGTGGAGAAGAAAGAGGGAGTTATGTCCCCTAAAGTTCGTGACATAAACCCCAGGATTCTATAAGCCCTGTGGGCTACAAGGCGACAGTGAACTGAGGCTACTAGTGAACCGTTCCGTGTAACTCCCAGATCTTGTTCCAGGCCGCAGTGACAGGTATTTATTTCAACTAGAGAGTGTGAACTGGGAGTGCTTTCATAGTTTCCAACCGCCATTATCCCACACTTCAAGTTGAGAGGAGGTAGGTTTTCCGTAGCCCAATTAAGGATTTTCATAAGGTCCTCCTAGAAGACCGAGGTATCCATTAACGCCTGTATTTCCCTTCCAGTCTTCAGATCATCGGCATATGATAGTGAGTGTGAGTTAGGGACTCCTGGTAGGTCACTGACTAAGCGAGAGACGGTAGTGGGCCCAGAAATGAAACCTGATGCACACCGCTCAGCATCGAGAACCAATTAGATAAAGAGGAGCCAACTCCAAATGACTGCAACCCGGTGTACAGAAAAGTCGAGCAAACCAACGTGAATGGGCTTTTCTGCTCATCAGGGAGGGTTCAACTATTCCAAGCCATCAACAAGTTGGTGCTACATGATCTTCCAGGTAAAAAACAATGTTGACCGTCGTTTGCGATTGAATTATCGAGTGAGTGATCATGGAATGAGTCACCCGTTACTCTCTCCATGACCTTCGCAACCGAAGAGATCAGGGGGATCGGTCTCTAGTCGGACGAAAGTAGTATGTTTTCACCTTCATAATTTGGGACGACAGCCATTCGTTTCCAACAAGAGGGTAACCTGCCTTCTAGAAAAGAGCACGTGAAAAGGCTTGCTCTTCGAGTGCCCTTGGATGAATCCCATCGATTCCTGGAGAATTACTCGGGTTCAGTTTCTTGAATATTTCCATAATTATAGAGGGTTCAAACTCTGCGTCCTTTAGCCCTCCTGTAATACGGGGGTTGGACAGATGCATCGTTTTGCCTCATTTCTGACTCCTAATGTGCATCTGTAACTAATGTCCCTATAATTTAGGTATTCAATGGGGCTAATATTGCACCTCCAAATATTCCAATATGAACATCTAAACCACGGCATGCATACTAATTTCAACTGCCACCTTAGCGCTCACACTATTCTAACCGTGATTTCATTCTCCATTAACGAATACCCGCCCGCCTTTAACTTATACTACTGGAGCGAATTTGCTGTAACCAGATGCTCTCTGCACGTAGCACTACGATTAGCAAACAGGAGGGAGGTTCCTTTAAGAGAAGGAAGATCATGATGGTACGGGGCACAAGTATATTGGTGACAGGCCGAAAGATGTTGCACGGCACCAAAACAGCCTAACAATATTAAGAGGAGATGGCAGACGTGACGGCGGGGGGTTTAAGGAAACACCGTTGGTTATGAGACGACCAAATGTTGTTGGGGTCTCTCGATGTACTATATTTTAATATAACAGGCCTCATCATGAATGACGCCGAGTACCTGATAACCGGTGCAACAATCTCCATCTCTCATCCGTACCGCTATGTTTCACAAAGACGATGGAAAATAAGGAAAGAAAGTGTGACACGTATGATAGTAGTAGGCTGAAATGTGATGCATGGCATAAAAACGGCCTGGAAACATTAGAGGATGGCAACTCTAGTGGTGGGGACCTGAGCAAACAACCTTTATCTGAGAGACAGCTAGGCGTGGTAGAGGTCTTTACACCCTCTTTGGTTGTAGACAAGTCGTTGAGAACGCCGCTGAATATCCTATAGTGAGTGTTTTACTCCCAAAATCTTCCGCAAGTATGGCGAAATGGTTTCAGAAATAAAAAGAAAGATTAAATGACCACTGCAATATAGACCCCTTGAACTCCCATTGCACGCCCTACAGCTTCCCTTCCCTCGTGGTTACAGTGACCATATTCCCTCTTCTCTCACCACAGTCCAACGCAAGCTCTCATGACGCCATGTCTCTCCTTCTCACATGACTAGCAGGTTATGGGCACAGATCATATCAGTGCTCACCCTGCACTGAAATAAACTTGGTGTTTCTAATGAAGATCCACGGACTATTGTTTCTGGGTGGCTAGAAATTCGAAGGCCAGGAGGAAATTCCAACCGAACTGGACCCCCCTTCGTCAAAGAGTACGGGGCTAGAAGTGACTGCCCAACAGTGACAGAAGATTAAGTAAAGTGAAGAAAATAAATGCACATGCCTTTTATGCATTACTAACTCTGCAGTTGTACAACAAGTAAATTGACGTTGAGTCAAGACAAACTGGATTTTCGTGTTTATTGCCTTGAGTCCTAAAAGATCACGCCTGTAAGAATGCCATGGTATCGCGGGCACTAATTATTATTATTATTGGTCCCTTGAGTTTCTAATGGAACACAGGGCCTCAGTAGCACGTCTCCAGTGAACCCTGCCCTCTGAAATCTTTTGAACCTGGCCCCACGACAGCCCACAAGCTCTCATTCCCTTCTGGCGCCAACTCCTCCATGTCACGCTCGGACGTCTAACTCGTCGCTTCCCCTGGGGATTCCACTCGAGGGCCTGACGCGTGACATTCCCAGTCGGCCTTCTCAGTGTATGCCCAATCCATCTCCACTTCCTTCCTAAAACGAAATGTGCTGTCACTTTTAAATCAACACCGGCATATAGTCTGCGTAATAGCCAGCACACCATCCCAACAAATAAGTATCGCTCAAAACTTCGATGTAGGTTTTTCATAACGCAATAGAGTGTGCTGTGGAACAAACTTCCTGCTCCTATACGAGCATGCCGTTCTCTCGGCCAGTTTCAACGACTACTTAGTAAATTCCTCCTATCTAACGAATCTCACCAATTCGTTGACGGCAAAACCACAAACGGTGATGCCATGTACAAAGGAACTACTGGTACCTAGACTCAAGGGAGACTAACAGCAATGACATAAGTATACAATGCCGAAAACTAAACGCATTAGTTAAGTTAAAATCTAATTTCTTTGAAAAGAGATGACCAAGAGTGAACAGGAGGCGGAGTGCGACACGATATGCTACAGTGAACTCATTAGATACTCAAATGTAACCTACTTTTCTTCATAACCTAACTGATCTCACGACTTAACACCTATTTCCTAAAAACCGTCCCTTAAAGTAATCTCTCTACTCCGAAAAGATAAAAGAACTGTCTGTCGGTGCATTTCCACAGCATGCAACTCTTTATTATTTGCCCTTTGTCATCAGTACTTACATCTAAGTACTCTGCACCAACATAGTTTCGGTAGCCCCGATATGGTAATACTCAACAGGCAACACCATGATCATCCCCCCCGTGACCAGATAAAGGGTAATGGTCCTAAGGACGAAAAAAACCACGAATTTCACCTAAATGTTTATAACTTCATCATACGCTTGTACATAGGTATATAACAAGTTAATACCTGGTCCAATATCCTCTAATCTTTCTATTTCGTAGTGATATCTTCAGCTTCAGACTGACTTTCATTACTTTCGTGCGCACCTTCATCTTCTTCCACCTAAGCTTACCTCTAAACAGTTGGTTCTGGATACTTCTTGAAGTAAGTTTTACAGCCGGTACAAAGAACTCACTCAGATGTATCATGGTCGATCTACTCCTGCGTATTTTTGTGCTCCTGTTACAAATTTCGCCTGCTGCTCGCTTTTGTTATTCACTTCTCAGATTTACTTAACCAGTCCCGCATTCAAATGGAATCCTACAAATCGCATTCGTCAGTGGGAAATATTGCCATCAAAACGTTATGACGAACGCGCACACCTCAAGGTCATGACCGTGATGCGGCCTCACCTTCAAGAATATTGGATGATTCAAACGATGACCGGATAATCTTCGAATTCGAACCGAGCCTGCCTCAACATACCTCCTATATGCCATAAATCACAGCATCTAATGTATAGCATAACACTGCACATAATAGTCATCTCTCATTACCAAAGTGATCAAACCTGTAAACTGGTTTGTATTCATGTAACCTTTGTTGTATGAAATATATTATTATTATTTGTTGGGCGATGGGTTCTTGGTTGGTCCATTCCAGAGTTCCTTGTTGCTTATTCTTGTCATTCTGGCCATCTGATCTTCAGTAGCGAGCGTAAGCAGTTGTTGATGGATGTCCGTAGTTTATTGAAAATCGCTTTCGTGACGCGCCAAGTCTCTGAACCATATAGGAGCACTGACTTGACGTTGGTGTTCAAAGTCCGGATCTTGTTCCACATGCTGAGTGCAGAAGATCTCCACACTGGTTTCAGGTTAATCAACCCCTGTCTTGCTTTTCCGATCCTGACTGGCTTTGACATCCTCGTCTGTGCCCCCGCCTGTAGTTGAAACAGTACTGCCCAGATGTGTGAAGGAGGTTACTTCCTTTAAGTTTCTCCCGTTGATGGTGATTGGAGTTTGATGTTGTCGTTGGAGTTGTTGGTGTGGTATCTTCATCACTTCTGTCTTCTCTATATTCACCTGAAGTCCCGTCTTCGATGCCTCTTCTAACAACTTGTTAGTTTTCGTCTGTATATCTTCAAGTTTGTGTGACATTAGACACAAGTGATCATTGGCGAAATCCTCATCTTCTAGGTTCTTTTCCGCAGTCCAGCCAGCGTTTCCCCCTCTTCTCGCTCCCCACTGTTTGCTGCATGATCCGGTGAAGTTGACCACAATCAGGAATATCATGGGGGATAGTGGGCAACCTTGTTTCACTCCTGTCTTCACTTCAAAAGCATCATTGAGCTTCCCACTGTGAATCACTTGGCATGTGGCATCTTCATATAATTGTTGAATGAGGCTGATAAAGGTTTGCGGTATTCCGTAGTATTGAAGCAGTTTTCAAATTACCTCTCGGTCAACGCTGTTGAATGCCGACCTTCTCAAAGTCGATGAAGTTGAGGTAGAGAGCTGATTGCCATTCTACACTCTGTTCTATGATGATGCATAGAGTGGCGTTGCAATTTGGTCTGCACATGATTTGTACTTCCTGAAGCCAGCCAGCCAACCTGTTCCGGCTGTCGTTTTGAATCCAGTGCATCCTTCAGCTTCTCCAGGAGAGTGATCCCGTGCCAGTTCTTGCAAACACTGAGGTCTCCCTTCTTCGGGAGTTTGACAAGGTAACCTTTCTTCCAATCAATGGCCAGGCACCTTCCCTTCCTTCCACACCTTCTGTAATAATGGTGTGAGCATATCGGCCGTTGTTCCTGCGTCTGTTTTCAGTGCTTCTGGCGGGATCACATCTGGTCCTGCTGCTTTCCCACACTTCGGTAGCTTTATGGCGCTCAGAACTTCGACCCCTGTTGGAGGATTTATGTTCACTTGTAGTTCAGCGGCTGTAGGTGGTATTTCTGGATGAAGTGCAGGTGGTGGTGGTCGATTCAAGAGCTTCCTGAAGTGGTCAGCCCATTGTTTCCTTTGTTTCTCTTTTTTCGTGATTGAATTTCCGTTATCATCTCTTATTGGTTTCATCTGCGTTGATCTCTTCCCTGATAGCAACCTGGCTATTTGATACAATGTTGTCAGGTCTCTGTCTCTCCTACCTGCGGCCCGTTCTGCTTCACTTGTCAGTGTTTCTTAGAAGTGTCTTTTGTCTTTGCGTGCACTCTTCTTCACTTCTTTGTCCAGTGTAGTGTTTTATACATTGTACTCAGTTCCTCTTGTCGTTGAGCATCCTTGCACTGGTTCGTCTTCTGTTTCACCATCCTCCTCCCTCTCCACTATCAGCTTCCAGGTATCTGTCGAGATCCATTCCTTGTCTTCTTTCTTCTTCCTTCCTAATACGGCTGTGCAGGTTCCTTTCCACATAGCTTTCAAAGACCTCCAGTGTTCTTCCACACAGTTTCCTTTAGGGACGTTCCTCGATATCTCCCATTTTGTCTTGATGGCTGGCTGTCGTGAAGATTTCCTTTGTAGTTTCATCTTTCAGTTTCCGAGTGTTGTACTTGAACTGCGGTCTATCACCAGCTTCTTTGAAGGCTTTTAACTTGATTGGGAAGGTTCCTTGCACTATATAATGAGAGGTGTCAACCTGCATTTGCTCCTCTTCTTGACCTTGTGTCAAGTAGACTGCATCTCCACTTTCTTGAGATTGAGATGAAGTCGACCTGATTTTTAGTGTGTCCATCTGGTGAAATCCATGTCACTCGCCTTGTGGATAACCTTGTGCTTGAACACAATGCCTCACCTCCAATCACCAAGTCGTTGAATGCACAGAATTCTGCAAACAATTCTCCATTCTCGTTCATCACCTCACCTAGCGCCTCTCGACCCATGGTTAGTTCTCTTCCTGTGTTGTCCCCTCCCAGTCTGGCATTCATGTCGCCCATTAGAATTTCGATATCGCCAACTGAGGTCTTGTCCAGTGTTGATTGAAGTTGTCTGTAGAATTCCTCCTTTTTCTCTTCATCCGCATTATTTGTAGGTGAGTGGAGTAGCATTGTGTGATTGTGATCTTCCTTCCTTTTGGGTTGAACCTTTCTGTCATGATCCTACGGGAGGAGATTGGTCCCCACTGCATGAGGGCCTTCGATGCTGTTGAGGACATCATGATAGCCACTCGAAAACTCAGTGTGCTCGTGGTTGTCGTCTGGTTGACAATATCGGAGTAGATTGTTGATTCTCCAGTTGACAGGTTGGAGACTCCACTCCCATTCCATCTGCTTTCGCAAATCCCAAGCACTTCGATGTTATACCTCCTCATCTCGTTTGCAATCTGGGCTGCCTTACTGGGTCCAAACATGGTGCAGACATTCCATGTCCCCATGTTTACTCTCGCCTTCATCGAGGGAGAGAAGACACATCGACCAACTGGCTTCCTGAAGGCTTACACCAACCGGCGTCATTTCGCCTCTCCGATTCCAGCGAGGAATAATTTTGTTATTATTTTTTATATTTCGTTTGTGCTTTGAAGTTTGTTCAGCGGTTAGTTTTGTTTTCCGGGGTGGGGTTGCTAGCCCTATGCCCAACCTTCCCTCTTTGTCGGGGCTTAGGACCGGCTAGTAACTAGTGAACTAATTAACCAGACGCGGTTCGCGGGCACTATGCTTTGTGAAACATGCGTTAATATAGTCTAATTCGTCACTTTTATGAACTGTGGCCTAGTTCAAACGGAATATCTGCACAATATTTTAGTGTTTGTCGAAAGTTTGACATTTGTTGTGCGTCATATTTTTATGATTTTCAGTATTCCTCAAATAAATTATCCCAGAGTTTCTCCTTGGAGCCTGGTTTGAGATTCCGCTGAATATTGATCTAAACCTCGATCATCCTCTCTACGATTTTAAACACAATTATTTTGATGTCATCTGCTTGCGAGTTGGTGGCTGCCTTTTGGAATCTGCCTTGTTGATCGGTGCGACTACGGCGTGCCTCTAGTCATGTGAGAGTGAGTTTTCGCCGAGGAGCAGCCAAATCACAGTGGTCAGTGGGTGAGCTATATAGGGTGCAAGATATCTGAGCAGACTTGAGTTAGACCCATCTGTTCGCGTTAATTTGTCGATATTCGTAATACCTAGCATCACAAATGTTCCATTACAGATGTCATCCATTGTTTTTTTGTAGTTCCCTGTCAATGCACCTACCGTCTAGGTCGTATCCACTGAAGGTTGTCAGGCGCAAAAAAGGCGCTGCCACCCTTGTGCCATAACCTATCGGTCCGAAAAAGGAGGTATTGGTGTATTTTGAATGAAATATACTTGTAAAATCCCAGTGAGGTAGGGTAATAAATTTCTTATATTCGGCCACTTCATGGAAATCGATTCTTCAGCGAGTAAGACGTTCACGAGTTACTGACTGTTTAAACAGCAGACGGTGACAAATCAGATCACATTGTTCGTACGTGACAATAATATGGACATAAATGTCTTTGTTATATTGGTCAGGATGTGTGCGCATGTGCAGGCTCATACATTCACATCACCTTGAACTACGGGCTGATGATGGATTACAAAGACGGGTCTGAACGCATCCTGACCAGCGTAACGCAGACATTTATATCCATATTATTATCATGTGTGAACAACGTGGTCTGGTTTGTCACCGTCTAATATTTAAACAGTCGATAACTTGTGCAGGGTTTATTCGAGACTTCAACTAATTCGCTGAAGGTAAGAATTTTATTTTTCTGCCTCAGTGGGACTCTGCACACACATTTACTTTATACTCAGCTTATTCACCTCTATCAGGTCAGATTTTGATCCTGGAGTCTATAAAACATTTATATATTTCTACTTCATCGTCACTGGTCTCAGTATACAACAACACTTCTGAGTTACGTCGTGAATTTCTACGCCCAGTAAGCAACTTATCCCGGTCTACTTATTTGGAGAGCTTCTGGAATCTGTGAGTTTTCGTTCTATTCATCGAGACTTTAACACCATTTGTGTCTTAAGCCTAACTACTTGAAAATTCATGGGCTCGAAATCTTTCTTCCCGCTGCTGATCCGGATTTCAGTTCTTCCTCTGCTTTCCACCTGCTGAAGCAGTCAAGTAGAGACAAATCCTTACACAGAAGCCCTCTATTTCTTTTGCTTTCAGGAGGGTTCATTAGTATGAGGTCCTCTTTCTCCGCCAACTTTAACACAGATTTAACTAGCAAAAGTTTTCTTCTTGGAGGAACTGGCCCCGTTATCTTTATTCCTTATGCATTCAGTAGGGTGACAGGATGTGCTTCGAGGCACTTTCTCATCAAACTTAAGGATTTATCACTGTCGTGTTCAAAACGTCTTCCTTTCCCTATGTCGTCATTTTCGATTTTGTTGGTGGTCAAGTGATGATGGAAAAGGGGTCAGAATGACATGGCTTGCACTATTTTGAACACATACTACTTAGGCAGCTGGACAGGACAATACTTGTAGCCATCACCCTTTTCAGGAGGTATCATCAGCGTTGTGTAATCGGCCCTTTGATCGAAAAGTGATCTAATCTAACAACAAAAAGCTTCCAGACCAGAACTAGTGACTCCGGAGATGCGAAAACCCTAAGGCGCTCCATTTTTTAATTTTTTCAGGCTTCCCACAATCACACACTTCATGCCTTCTAGTCGGTTTCCCAATCGGACTGCAGGTAGAATAAGGTTGAAGGAGCCTGCGTAGCGACCTGTGTATAAGCAGATGAAGTGCCATCACCACCTTGATAGGTCTTAGCCTTTCATTTAGCCCTGACATAAATGGAGTTATTCGGAAGTGACACAGCTCCTTCGGTGTAGCAGTGGATATTTAGGATTTGTCCTGGTGCGAACTTGACAGGCGCAAAGACCAATCACTAATTATTCGAACTTGTTATATACCCACGAATACGGGACCAAGGAAGAACACGATAGCGTAGTCGGATGGAATAGTATATTTGGATGGTTATGCCAAAATACCGATGCGTTCCAACTAACTGGCTGGAGAGTCGAATACGAGCAATGCAACGTAACACGACAGCGTGCCGAATGGCGAGGATGCTTGACCGGTTGCCTTCAGCTTAGCGAGTCCAGTTAAACTATCAAGGTCAGCATCAATGTCGAAAGTCGTCAAACCCTAGGCTATTGATTTTGGGGAAGTGTGTGACGCTACAGATTACTCCCCCCTAGTGGGTTCGTGAGGAGCCTAAAACGATACCAGCCGGAAGTAAAAACCCAGTGGTTTCTCCATTGGTAAAACTCTTACGATGGGCTCACTGCGTGAAGTGGCCCCTGGCTGTCTGAGCTTATTCTAGGGTGTCGTGGCAATTAAAAAATAAAATACAATAAATCGAATTGTACGTCGGTCGCGGTCATTTGTTCCTTTCGACGTTCCGTTCAGTGCTCGTTGCACCTGGAATATAAATAAAAGTCTTTAATACCACGAAAAAGTTGCGTAAAAATGGGAACTATTCATATATAAACATATAGAAAAATAAAAATTTACGCTTATCTTAGCCGGTTTTTTTAGTTTTTATTACATGGTAATAAAAACTGATATAAAAAGACGAAGTGTCCGAGGGTTTGTGCATTGCCGGTAAATAAGAAAAACAGTGCCTCGAAAAAAAGAAGATGAAAATATATGTGCAGAGACATCGCACAAAATTGTATCCTTGTCTGATCCAACAGGACAAAGTCGCAGTTTGAGAGTTGTGGACGACAACTCATGATGCAGCTCAAGGTCTTCCTTTTGACGCCGAGCTAGTTCAACGAGATCAATACCCTCGATATAGTTTATCGAAGCTATTCGAGATAGTGCGTCGGCTGCGGAGTTGTTTGCTCCAGAAATGTGGCGGATGTCTGACGTGAACTGGGAAATGTAATCCAGCTGTCGCGACTCACGAGGGGAGTATTTGTCAGACGCCGAGCTGAGGGAAAACGTTAACGGTTTGTGGTCTGTGAAAATAATGAAATCACGACCTTCCACAGAATGTCGAAAATGGCGTACAGAACAGTACATGGCTAGGAGTTCCCTACCAAATGTACTGTATCTTGTTTCCGCGTCTTGCAGCCGCCTCGAGAAAAAGGCTAACGGTTGCCACTGGTTGTCAGTCAACTGTTGCAAAACTGCTCCAATTGCTGAATCAGATGCATCAACAGCAATACTCAGAGGAGCATTGGGGTCATGATGCATAAGCATGGTTGCGTTCGAAATGGCTTCCTTGACTTTAGAAAAAGCAAGTCTAGCCGCGTTGTCCAGAGACACGAACTTCGCAGTTCCTCGAAGTAGATCTGTGAGTGGTCTCATGACAGAGGCACAGTTAGGGATAAACCTTCGGTAATAACTTACCAGGCCATTGAAAGTGCGGAGATGTTTCACAGTGGTCGGCTCTGGATAGTTTGTGATAGCCGCCACTTTATCTCTCAATGGGCGTATACCTTTGTTGTCAATGGTATGCCCAAGGAAGCTGAGTGATTCAACTCCTATTTCACACTTCTGTAAGTTAACTGTGATGCCATGTTTTTTGAGTCTTTCGAATGCGAGGTCCAAATGTTTAAGGTGTGTTTCCTTATCTGGACTCGCAATTAGACAGTCATCGATGTAGACATGAACAAAATTCAGACCACGGAAGACGTCGTCCATAAAGCGTTGGAATGTTTGTGCTGCATTCCGAAGACCAAATGGCATGCGCAGGAATTCAAACAGGCCAAAAGGAGTAATAATGGCTGTTTTCGCGATATCTTCTGCTGCCATAGGTATCTGGTTGTACGCTTTGACCAAGTCGATTTTCGAGAAAATGTTCATGCCGCATAAGGTTGCGGTCAAGTCGTAAACGTGAGGTATAGGGTAGCAGTCCGGAGTTGTTTTGGCGTTAAGCCTTCGGTAATCACCGGTTGGACGCCAGTCGTTGCTATCCTTTTTGGGCACCATGTGCAATGGCGATGCCCAAGGACTGTTTGACGGTCTGATAATGCCCAGTTCGAGCATGTGGTCGAATTCATTTTTCGCCGTTTTGAGCTTATCGGGGGCTAAACGGCGCGCTTTGGATGCCACAGGTGGACCTGTGGTTGTGACGTGATGCATAACATTGCTGGTTATGCACGGAAGAGTGTGCTTCGGTTGCTGTAACTCTGGATATTTCTCCAGAACTGCCTGGTAGGACGCGTCGCCTGATTGTTTAGTCCTAACGATGGCTAAACTCGGACCTACATAGGTGGTGCCGCCAATAGATAACTTTGTGTTGTTATCTATCAGTCGTCGACGGCGAGCATCTACGAGTAGATCGTAATGGTTTAGCAAATCTATGCCAATGATGGGCATAGAGACGTCTGCCAGGAGGAAATCCAGTGAATAGGTTTGCGTAAACCTAAGTTGAGGTAGGCATACCGTCTCCCGAATGTCGCGATTGCCTTGCCGTTGGCTGCTTGAAGATTGAAGGATGGGTCGAGATGACGCTCCTTTGTCGTTGCTGGAAGAACGCTAACTTCTGCGCCGGTGTCGACGAGGTAGCGGACTTTCGTTTTAATGTCGGTGACGTAGAGCAAACGGCTTTTTCCGCCGGCTACGGTTGCCGTGAGCACGTGCCGGCGTGACCGTTTCCCGAGTTTGTGTCCTTCTTAAAACGGCATGGTTTACGACATTTTCTGGCTTCATCCCCGTAAGTGTTATGAAACCAGCACCATTCAGGGTTTTCCACCCTGTTGGGTTTCGTTTTAGGGCTACCACGCGACTTGCTGCGATGCGCCAAGGTGCGTTTCTGTGAAGTGCTACGTGATCTAGGACTTCGAGATCGTAGCAACCGTTTCACAGAGTTGCACAACTTGGTCACCTCTGAATCCTGGCGCTCTGGTTTGTCGCAGATAGAATATACGTTGGAGACGGGTCTGCTGGATATCTCCAGTATTTTATCTGCTGAAGCTGCCAGGTCGTCGAGTGGGACTGACTGGAGTGTCACCAACACGGTTTGCACCGGTTGTGGTAGTTTCGAGAGAAATAGTTCTCGGAAGAAACCATCGTCAAATGTTCGTGCACCGATTACTTCTCGCATGCGTGCGAGGACTTCAGTAGCTGAGTGGCTGCCTAGCTCGATGTTACGAAGCAATTCGTCTAGACGTTGGCGATCTGTGAGATCGCTTTTCTTCAAGAGTGCGGCCTTTAGAAGTGCATAAGGGTCACTTACTTCAGGATTAAACATGTTTGCTGTAACATACCTGTTTAATTCTCGCGGTAGTGAACGTATGACAGCAAGAAATCGAGATGAGGATCTGAGACACCCTGTTCTCGAAAATCGGCCTCGGCATACAGAAACCATGTTTCTGCATTGTCTGGCCAATATGGCACGAGTTGGATCGTGTTCGAGGTCGGCTTAATACGAATAAGCTTGGGAGTGTGGTCGGACATGAGAAAGTGTAGTAAATGGATATATAAATGTTATCGAAATGAAAACAATAAACAAATATAAAATGGAACAGGCTCACCAATTCAATACTTCTTATTGGTCGGGATATGTGATCACGTCGGATATTGATCACGTCGGGATATTTGATCACGTCGGGCTCACCAATTTAGGATTTGTCCTGGTGCGAACTTGACAGACGCAAAGACCAATCACTAATTATTCGAACTTGTTATATACCCACGAATACGAGACCAAGGAAGAACACGATAGCGTAGTCGGATGGAATAGTATATTTGGATGGTTATGCCAAAATACCGATGCGTTCCAACTAACTGGCTAGAGAGTCGAATACGAGCAATGCAACGTAACACGACAGCGTGCCAAATGGCGAGGATGCTTGACCGGATGCCTTCAGCTTAGCGAGTCCAGTTAAACTATCAAGGTCAGCATCAATGTCGAAGTCGTCAAACCCTAGGCTATTGATTTTGGGGAAGTGTGTGACGCTACAGATATCACAACTGCACGACAGACAGAGTCACGTACTTCCTCCTTTGCTCTGCTTGATTAGCCGCCTGCTTCCTTTCTCACTGAAATGGAATATCCTAGAGGGAACAGAAATCCTACTGAAGCCAGGAGTGAAACTCAACTCTCCAGACTTTTGGTTTTCTAGTTAAGCAACCAGCTTTTGAAACCGTCTTCTGGCTGTAATAAACACTGCATATTCACTAAAACTTTCAGAGGAAACCTATACAAACAGTTATTCATGGAAAAGGACTAACAAAAGCTCAAGGTCTTTTTTATTATGAAATCAAAATCAGTTTTATTGAACGTAGAGTAATATTGGCTGCGTAATAGAAGTTGAGCGCTCCGCCCGGTACTGTTTGGTATTCGTTCCCTCATTGGTCTAATTTTAGCTATGAAGGGTTTTATTGACTTGCACCCAGGCATGTGTTTATTGACATTTATTGTTGAGCATGATTATTATTCCGTTTTTTCCGAGTTTTTTCGACAATTCACTATGATCCATACGTGGCCATTATTTAAATTCATCGAGTTCCTGAAATTTGTACGAACGCTTATATATCTCCTTCAGGCGAATTTTATCACTTTTAAAATCAGGCTTGCTTTTGGGTGCAGCGTCTCGAGGTAGAAGTACTGAAGTTAAGTGCAGAATTTTCCGAAACTGCCTCTCGTATGTACATAAACAACTTTTGTCGCTAACTTTGAACTGCAAAAGTGGTTTCGCTGAAATGTTGAGGCTCAAAAATGCTATTTTAGACGAACGGAAATTTACATGCATCTTGACCTGATGCTACTGAATTGGCCCCTATATTACCCCATCGTTTTTACTTTCTGGCCTTTTCTTCTGCTGACCCGAATTAGATGTTACTCAGCATCTGTGCATGAAAAATCCCATTTATGGAAACAGGGTGTAAACACCAATGGATATAGAACAGAGTGAATGCATGTCCCAATAATTATTGTCATTGCGTAGTCTGCAAAAGATATCTTATTTCGATATTACTGTCTACATGAAACCAATATTCCAACAGCTGTCTAGGCTTGAGTTCATCTCATCCAACACTATTTTAAGCACTTGTAGATGAATGTTTAAATACTAGGACTAGTGAACTCACTAGTGAATCCAAGATCTTAAATAAGAAATTGAAGCATGTCAATAAAACACTACTAATCAGTTATTATCCTGAAGAGTTCACCGTTGACTTCTCAAAAGCACATATAAAGCGAAGTATTGACATGCATGATGATGGGAACACATGTAAAAAGGAGATCGAGGCTTCTGTTGTATTACCTTTTTAAGAAAGGAACATCATAAATTTCAACAAGGCAGGAGTTAAGGTGTTATTCAAACCTTAAAGCTCACTCAGTGGTAAACATTGTGAGCTTGAGGATTCGGCCGACCCAGTTAGTTGAAGTAGTTTGACCTGTTGTCCTATACAATGACTGTGAGGTCAAATCCATAGGTTGAACCATCCGATCGGGGTCAGTTATATTACCCGTATCATAGAAATTTAATGAAGTGTAGAATGAAAAACCCCACTAACAGCACTGTAGAAAGGAATTCGGCTTTCGACAAGAAAACCATGAAATAGGGTGGAATAAAGCAACTGTACAGTTAGTTGGAGGGAGGTTGGTTACCGGATCTTTGTTCCTCAAATCAACACCCAACACTTAATACAAAGAATATGAGGTGATAGGATTATAAATAGCAGATATCACAAGTTGTGTGATTATCTTGGTATGATTATGAGCAACAATTTATTCTCGAAACGTCAAGTAAATAAAATTCTATCACTGAGTGCTGTCTCAAATAAAAAAATCCAATATGGAATTACATTATGCCACAGAGCCTAAGTTTCATACATATTAACTGTCTAACTGGCTCTTCACATAAGCATTCTTAGTATTCTCTTTATAAAGGTGTGCTCGAAACGGCCTCGGCTGTAGTTTTTCTTTGCCCATGTAGATGCAGATATTTGCATGATCATTCAAAACTCGTTCTCCAGAAACAGCGACAATCTCCCACCGAACCTCTACAACGATAACTGACGGCAACATAGTCTGTCTTTGCCCGCCTGAGAGCTTGGGTTGGTGGACTCCACGTCAGACAATGTCTCTTTACGTCTAAAGTTCGTGTTGACCAGAGATAGATGGTTGCCTAAGCATAGTTGGGGCAGCCGATCGCCGCTATCTGTTCGGCTGAGGTTCAAAAGTACCACCTAAGTGCTCTACTTAGTTCAGCCTACTCACTTGTACATTGAAACCACCTACCACGATAATCAAATCTGAATGGTTGGCTTTCATTCAGAGGCTAGACAGTTCTCGGTAGAACTCTTTCTTCACTTCATCCGAGCTGGAGTCGGTGGGTACGTAGGCAAAGATTACAAAGAGATAATGGCAGGTCTCACCGTTCTTTTAGGTTCTCACTGCATCGTCCATTCACAAAGTGAACAGGTGGCTGTTACCTATATTCTAGTTGAGCAGTGCATTTTTTGTATTAGGAGTTAATGCTGTAATCACATCTGCAAGACCGCGAAAACTAACCAAAGGATCACCAAAAACTCGAAGAGTGATTTTCCAAGACTCACCATATTGGCTAGTTGAGGTTAAGGGGGTAACCGCACTTGGGTCATGTATGCATATGTCACAAACACAGCACTTGCGCGATCCAGGATGCCACGGTTTTACCTAAAAAAGCCATTTGACTGACATAATGGAGAGTGTGTACGTTGAAAGCTGCTTTGTGTATTTCTCAACAGGTTATCAAGAGACGAGGGATGCTGTTCTGTGATCTGGAATCTGGGTTGGCAGATACTAAAGATGAAATGACTATTGACTGAGAGATGTGTAGGAAAATTAGAATGCAAATAAGTAGAAGGTTGATTATGATTTTAGGTAAATTTGAGTGCTGACAGAGTTGTGAGAACAATAAACACTTCCCTACTGCCAACACTGAGGGAGACCACTTCTTCCTGAAGTGCTTGATAAAGGAATTGCATAAGTAATATTTTCTGACCTCAGAGATCGCAGGATATCTGCTTGAGGTCGGTCGCATAGACTCTTCCTGGAAGTTTAAAATTTAATTTTTGATGGTCTTTAATTGAGTTAAGAAACCTCTACTGTTAGTGCTTAAATACCGCAGCGCAAAAAGTTTTCAATTTTTATGTCTCTTCCTATAAAGAAGGCAGCACTAACACGACACTACTAATCATCCGTGGGAACGCCTTTACTGCTGTCATATCCCTTCTAGCCGGATGTTCGACTTCATCCCCGTGCCACTATCATTGAGTAGTTATAAACACTGTAACACTAACTGCTTTTTTCTTGTCTAATCAGTAATCAGCAAACCATTCCGATATGGCAGGATCTCAAAGAAGAAATGTTCTCACCAGCATGGCTAATTGAGTGGTTGCGACCTGAATGAATGGCAGACAAAATCATCGCAGAATCTTGCACAAAGGTGCATCAGTTCAAGTTGCTACATTTCACATTAGTACATAGAGAACAGGTGGATTAAAAAGACTGATTTCAAACTACACAAAGTATTGTAAGAGAATAAACATTTGAAGATAAATCTTAATGTGAATATTCAAGCTTTAGAAAACACCAAAGTGAGCACATTTGCTCCACTGTGACCGATTTTCAGCCATATTCCCAACAGTTATCAACCACTGATTCCTTTCATCTTCGTGACAACGGGCTCTGGTAGAGTATACCCGTCCTCTAATAAGTATTCAGAATTTTTGCTAAGCGGCGCTACAGATGATACAAGCTGGCAAGTGCCCAATGGGCTGTCTGTATCCGAGATGAGACCACTAGTGACTAGCCCGTTCAGGCTAATGCAACTCCTCCAAGTAAGTGAAGCCATCGATACATTCCACTGCTTCACTCCCTATCATCAAACTAGGAGTAGTGGCAGCCCACTCCTGAAGCACCATCTTACATTACACAGATGCAAAACGCGTGCCAAACATGCTTACATTTCTGCTCAACGCCTGCAGAAAACCTTGCATTTTATCACTGTCTTCACCTAGTAGAAAAATGTCGTCTGCATACTTCTAGTGATAGAACAATCTCTGCGAAGTCAGAAGTGCCTAACCTTATATCTACTAGTGCATCTGCAGCCAAATAAAGTAGGAACAGTGACAGTGGGCGTCCTCGTAGACACCACCAGTTGTTCTCAATTGTGTTGACAACCCTCCATCAACCCTCTATCAACATGGGTTCGAGTAGAAAGCCTTAATAAGTGCTACGTACTTCCTGGCTTTCGCGTTCACAGTCAGACACCACCACATCAACTCATGGTCGACAGAGTAGAATGACACCTTCAAGTTGAGTGTCGGCAACCCGTAGGCATGCCTGTGTTCCACGACCTGTCGAAGGGTGAAAATATTATTGACCCACCATTGTCTAGGTCTCAATTCCGCCTCATTTGTTGTTGTTGTTGTTGTTGCTGCTGCTGCTGTTCTCCAGTTGCAGTCAGACATCGGATAACTATGAACCCCTGCATCAAACAACACATAGACGGTTGTTGCATAATACCCAGTCGAAAAGCGAACTTTATACTCTACAACTCAAAACTATACCTACACCAGCGAGTCCACAACAGCTAGTCACTGGGTCTCCAAATACTCGTAAGGTGGATGGATTTTGAAGATTCATCATGATCGTCAAATGAGGTGAATCAAATAATCACACTCGGGTAGTGTATATCTTTCTCAGACACATAGCATACATACATCCTCAACTAGAGATTACACAGTTATGGTGAGTTACACTTGCTCTCCGATTTGGCATTCAGTTCGAACGTTCAACACTCCAGTGTGAAATCAGTGGTGTAGTGTCTGGAGACTAACAACGAGGTTTCGATTGTTGGCAGTGTTCTCAAAATGAGAGGTTGGGGAAGGTGTAAGAGGCTTAATATTAGTATCAGAAAGTGAAGGCAAAGGAGGAGACAGAGGTGAGGAGGAAAGCTTATGTTTGATTGAGTCTTGTGTACCACTACTGGAAGCGTTCGAGTGGTTGATACTTTTCATCTACCCACACTGTGGAATGTCATTTCTTCCTAAGGTACCTGAAAGTAAACAAGATTTGTGTAACCACAGACCCCACTGTACATCTACTTGAAGTCTGTCACGGCCATTTATGGATAACTTTCAGAATCGGTTGTTGTAATACTGGAGTGAAAGAGCCATGCTGGAGACACTGGATGGCTGTGATGCAGAGAGGTGTGTTAATTTTTAGGGTAACCTTTCCTGAAGACCCGTTTGCATAGAGAAAGTAGCATCAGTGTGTCTCTACTTATCGTCCAAGGGAAGTACCTTACTGATGTTAAGCCCCATCGAGTAGGCGTACGACATCTCCCTTGGATCCTCACTATAGTGTAGCGATTTACACTACAACGGTAACTGCTTGTTTACGTCTTGCCACTACCCAACGGATCTTTCTTTTATAGTATGATCTCTAGGGAATAAGCGTTTTTACATCATAGCTCACTTGTTCATTGTGATATACTAGACCAACCGCCAAGGTTACAGCTATCAATCAGGCTGTAGACACAATAGTTGATTTCACCCATACAATTATTTCAGTCAACGGAAAGCTGTTAGATCGAGCTATGCAATAATGCTATCAAATAAGTCTTGAGTGAAATACTTTTCCAAAATAAAATAATGCGACCAATAATACTTATCTGGGATTCATGTTTCCTCCTTTCTAGGTGGCTTAACAAGAAGCCTGTGCCCTCACTCACCCTTAGAGGTTTAATGTTTGAAGTAGTTGGAAAGTTCGAATATCTGGGTATTTGTTGTAGTCCTAGTCGAAGTAGGATCAATAAATTTCCAACTGTATTCTGAATGCCAGATTGATATATTTTAGTCTAAACTGTCTTTGGCGCCTTGGTGACTGTAGTCTGACTGTAAAAGGAAGAGTACACCATAGTTTCATATGGGCAGAACCGAGTACGGCATTACAAAGCAGGTTAGAGTAGTGTAAGACGTATGAGTAGTGAGTATGGTTCGGAAATCTTTCCCTTTCAATGTAAGTCACTGTTCCATAGTATAGTATTTTCTCAAAGAAAGCCGAGTGAATTGTAACTTAGTGATAACAGATATCAGCAGTGCTTTGAACTGTCCAAAATGGCGATGGTAAGTACCAGTTCTTATTACCCTATACTTGTTAGAGAAACGCTTGTTTAGAGTTGTTGTTATTGTTGATGATAGGTGAACTTTAATCCATATTCTTGTCTTTTTATCCTTTCAGTGTTCATCTAACAAATCGTAATTCATTCATGAATCAAAATTGACTACTTGACGACAACTTACACCATTAATCCCCTCTCATTAGAATCACATATTTCGTTATGTGTGTTTCTAGTTCACAAGAACAATCCAGCCATTCTATCTCATTTATATATCTCTGGTTAGAGATGTGCAATATACTATCAGGTGGTTTAGCAGCATGAACATCGCTAAACATGTTAGCAGTTAAAATGAATAGATACTCAATAGATTATTGTTTATTCAAGCTACATCAACGTACATTTAATTATTTTCTGTGATATCTGCACATATTTTGTCGTTTTAATGCTGAAACGCAAGGCAGTCAGGCGTTGCTCCGCACAGTATTATGTGACTGCTGAAGATCATGTTGAAAATGAAGTCAAGCACGAGAAACTTCTAACTGAGACGTCTAGACTTTCTTCTTCATGGGCTGGTCTGAGTGTTTCGTGCACTGAGTCTGGTGATAGAGAATGCTCATCGTCTTCTAATTCTGTGAATAGTAGCCCTAGTCACCGCCCAAGTTCTTTCAGTGGACCACTGGTAATATCTGTAACTTGTTCTTACCCTGCCTGCTCTGGGAGTAACGGTTGTGGTCTTCCTGTGACACCCTGCAGCAACAAGGGAATACCCTTGAGCCCTCCTCATGTTTCTCGCCCGTCGTCTTGTTATCCATCACCTGTTGCATCACCTGTTTCATCGCGCGTTCAATGTTATTCACCTTCATTACCAACTTCCACCGTATCTCCTAATCCCCGTCGATTTAGTAGCACTGGCGGTGCTAGTCCTTTGCTTGTTTCAGCTGCACTTGGACGTAAACGAGGATACTTATCTTGTGTATCGGGGGGTGGTGGTGGTTCTAGTGATGATGCTAGTCGTGAGGGATCTCCAGAATCTTTCTGTGGTTATAGAAGTAGTAAATCCTCATGTCAAAACGATGTCCGAGTGTACAGTAATGGAACTAACTCTTGTTCTGACTTTCCTTACTTCCGTTGGCCGCCGAGTTTACCTCCGGTGTCTAGTCCTTCTAGTCCATCATGTCAACTTTTCTCCATAACCACAAATTCAAATAATCCCAGTAGCCCCTCCTCAATTCCACCTTCACCTCACATCCTTCGGTCGTCTCCTGTGTCCTCTGTATCTCACTCCTCAATTCCCTCCGGTGGTGGTGAATGTACAAGCTCTTCAGGTGATCATATAGCATCGGATGCATTAAGTACAAATGAGATTACAGACTGTATGATGGATCTAAATGTCAAGAAATGTTGTCCTACTTCCCATTCATTACATGAATAACTACCTTGTTCATATGTGACTAGTTTCTTTATGTAATGAACATGAAGAATATCATATTTGTTTTGATTACCATCTTATTGTTTGTTAAATATCTTGTCTGTTTACGTAATCATCATTCTATCTACCTCTGGACTTGTTTGTTTGTTTATTGTCCTCTTTTTCTCTAGAAATTATTATGTATACCTTTTTAATTTGAAACTTGTTCTTCCTCTTCTTCTTTTTATAAAAGCTTTTTATCCCGTATATTAAGTGTTGATTCAACTTTTTAAAGTATTGGTTAATTCTCAAGGTTATTCCTTTATCCCGATGTCAAATCATGTAAAATATTTATGTCTATATTATATGATGAAATTCAAATCATTTCATAATCAAATTTTAAAACAGTTTTCTTCTATACCGCAAAAATATGTTTAGCTTTAAATGCTTCTTAGTTTATCTGTTTAACATATAAGGTGAGCAAACTTCTTTTTTTTTCTTTTTAAAACTCATTTCTTGTAAGTTTCAGTATGATGTTCACTTACTGAAATGATTATGTGAATTTGAATGCTGCCATGGGTTCATAATCATCTAAAACAGTGAATAATCACTTTATGTTATCAAACGTTTTATGCGAAGAATTTTGTTATTATGTCACCTTTTCATAAAGCATCCTATTTCTGTATAGCGTATGTGTTATCTGTCTATCAAAGCATTACTGTACACCTTGCATCGACATGTTCTAATTTTAATGCTTTACCTATTCTAAGCATTGAATAATTAGTTTTTGTAAACTAATGAAAGACTTAATCGATTAGATTTTCTGAAGATTCATCAATGAACCTTTTTACTAGCTATTTTAATGATCATTTTCACTGTACAGTTCACTTGATCGCTAGGTATCATCATCAATGTCAACATATGACCAGGTCCATGTTACTGCACCTCAGATCACCACATCAAGCAACAAAGCAGTAAAAGGAAAGATATAGAAATAGAGAAGGATCAGTCAAAAACAGTAGATTAGTGCAAGGAGAAGTAATAAAACACACGATTGAGTTGAAGATAATGTTTATACGCCATTGACATCGATTCTGAGTCATGTTGCTTTGAATCTGCAACCTCAATTTCTGTTGTCACGTGAATCTCAACCAGGGAGGTCTACATTTCCTTACAAGGTTAAGACAAACAGTACAAGACTTCATGTAGTGATGCCATGTTTTAGTCTGACCACCACCAGCCTTTTCCCAGCCTTAACCTATTTTAGCGTGACGCGACAGACAATGACCAGACATGCGTAACACGTCTCTGCCATCTGACTTCCCTCTCCTTCCTAAAACTGTGCACCTAACTTTTGTGTTTCTGACGTGTTGAAACCATGACATATGGCTTATGCTTGATAAACGTCCAGGTAATTGTTTTAAAACTAATTTATTGTGAATCGATTCTTAGTTTAATGTTACTGCGTTATTTTTTGGTGTTCAGCGTCTATGAAATGTACCAATATTCATCAATTCGTTCTTCCTCAAAATGAATTAATATCTTGTAGGAGCCTTTGGGAAAATAAATATGTTAAAGTATTTACTCATAGACTAATCACTACGCTACATGAAGTCTCTTTCTTACAGCATATCAAAACCAAACTAGGTTTTCTTGAGATAAGTTTGAGTTACTCAGAATTACTTGTTATGTCATATTCCTTTCATTTAATATCATGAGTTGCATCGTGAAGCTACAGCTCATTTCTTGAGGTCCTTTTGGGACACAAGTTCAAATTTCGTCATATATAACGAGGTTGACGAGACCACATGGTATAAGTAGTCTTCACAATAGGTGTGGCTGATTGCCTGCTGTATGAACGTGCACGTGGTTGTTGAGTACATTACAATCGTCCGTTGCACTGAAAGGCCTAGCCGATAGTTGGTACCTTGACTTAATGGCCGGCTTTGTATATCATAATGGCCCAACGACTTACACTGTCTGGAAGCCTTGTCCCCTCGAGGACATACCATACCAGTAGTATCTGTCGAGTAATGGTAAGACGAAAAGCAGTCACCGTTGAAGTAAAGCTGATACAATACCGCTGGCTGTCCAGGGCTTGACATCAGTAAGGTACTTCCCTTGGACGATAAGTAGAGCCACACTGATGCTACTTTCTCTATGCAAACGGGTCTTCAGGAAAGGTTACCCCAAAAATTAACACACCTCTCTGCATCACAGCCATCCAGTGTCTCCAGTATGGCTCTTTCACTCCAGTATTACAACAACCGATTCTGAAAGCTACCCATAAACGGCTGTGATAGACTTCAAGTAGATGTACAGTGGGGTCTGTGGTTACACAAATCTTGTTTACTTTCAGGTACCTTAGGAAGAAATGACATTCCACAGTGTGGGTAGATGAAAAGTATCAACCACTCGAATGCTTCCAGTAGTGGTACACAAGACTCAATCAAACATAAGCTTTCCTACTCACCTCTGTCTCCTCCTTTGCCTTCACTTTCTGATACTAATATTAAGCCTCTTACACCTTCCCCAACCTCTCATTTTGAGAACATTGCCAACAATCGAAACCTCGTTGTTAGTCTCCAGACACTACACTATTGATTTCACACTGGAGTGTTGAACGTTCGAACTGAATGCCAAATCGGAGAGCAAGTGTAACTCACCATAACTGTGTAATCTCTAGTTGAGGATATATGTATGCTATGTGTCTAGGAAAGATATACACGACTCGAGTGTGATTATTTGATTCACCTCATTTGACGATAATGATGAATCTTCAAAATCCACCCACCTTACGAGTATTTGGAGACCCAGTGACTAGCTGTTGTGTACTCCCTGGTGTAGGTATAGCTTTGAGTTGTAGAGTATAAAGTTCGCTTTTCGACTGGGTGTTATGCAGCAACCGTCTATGTGTTGTTTGATGCAGGGGTTCATAGTTATCCGATGTCTGACTGCAACTGGAGAACAGCAGCAGCAGCAACAACAACAACAACAACAAATGAGGCGGAATTGAGACCTAGACAATGGTGGGTCAATAATATTTTCACCCTTCGACAGGTCGTGGAACACAGGCATGCCTACGGGTTGCCGACACTCGACTTGAAGGTGTCATTCTACTCTGTCGACCATGAGTTGATGTGGTGGTGTCTGACTGTGAACGCGAAAGCCAGGAAGTACGTAGCACTTATTAAGGCTTTCTACTCGAACCCATGTTGATAGAGGGTTGATGGAGGGTTGTCAACACAATTGAGAACAACTGGTGGTGTCTACGAGGACGCCCACTGTCACTGTTCCTACTTTATTTGGCTGCAGATGCACTAGTAGATATAAGGTTAGGCACTTTTGACTTCGCAGAGATTGTTCTATCACTAGAGGTATGCAGACGACATTTTTCTACTAGGTGAAGACAGTGACAAAATGTAAAGTTTTCTGCAGGCGTTGAGCAGAAATGTAAGCATGTTTAGTATGCGTTTTGCATTTGTGTAATGTAAGATGGTGCTTCAGGAGTGGGCTGCCACTACTCCTAGTTTGATGATAGGGAGTGAAGCAGTGGAATGTATCGATCGCTTTACTTACTCGGAGTCGCAGCAGCTGGTTGTCGACCGAATCTTTGCCGAGATTTAGCAGGCATTTTAGAGGTTTTGTAAATTTTTTAGTCTGTTTCTCCTCTGGGATATCAATCTGATTATAAAGGGACGAGTATACTGCTCTTCTGTCCATTCTGTTTTGTCATTCACTTATATGACCTATCCGTTGAAAGTGGTAGTCAGAAATGTCTTCGTAGGATTGTTTACGTTTTTTGGAATCACCGTGGAGCCATTTTTGAGGTCACGCGAAATGTACTAGGCAAGTTAGTTTATTGGTGTTGGCCGTGTATTGCGCATGCTGAATTACCACCTACCTCGACATACCATGCTAGAGGAATTTGGAATAGGGTGAACACATCAAGGTACGGTATCAGCGCATGAAGTTTTTGGCTGTTGACCTGAGCCATGTAGGGAGATGTAGACTATCTGGTTGGACTCCTGGAATGGTGGGAATCAGCGGTTGAGGACTCTTGGTGGTATGCCCAAAAAATCGGTCACAGTTGCGCAAATGTATTCCCTCCCTGGCGTCTTCTAAACCCTGAACATTTTCGCTTACGGTCCTCTTCAGATTATTTATTCTCTCACAATTTCATGATTTCGACATCACCTTTTTTCTACTCCTGCCAACTGTGGCAACTTGAACTGTTTGTAGTGCAGATGAGCCCGGAACATGCTTTTTTGTATTTGGGTATGAGGCACGTCAATTGTGTAAGAGCTTATGATACTGTGTGGTTGCACAGGCCAAAGTAAGTAGAGTAGGACTGATTATTTGAGAAGTCGAATAGTTAAGCCAATGAGTCACATCTCCACTAAGCTAAACACCATTAACAACTAACCTGAATCAGGTTCCAATGGAGTTTTACTTCCACTGAGGGTTTATTGTGTTATTTCTTGGGAAAGATTTTATTGGAATAAGTTTGGAGGTATAAGTCAAGTTAACGGTTTTTATTCCTTTCTAGTGTTGTTAGCAAATTTTGTTGCTCCACAGCAACATCAGACTGCTACCTTGACGTGGTGGTCAGGCTTGTATATCACGATAGCCCAACCAGCTATGCTGATGGAACGCTTGTTCCCTTGAGGTCCTACCATATCGAAAAGGTCTGTTGGATAGTGATTAGACAAAAGCCAGTTACCCTTAACATGTTTTTTAACAATGAAATGATGGATTATCGGTTGTTAGTGGTGGTCCAAAGCCATAGGACGTATGTCCGACCACACCAGTAATACAGGCCAATTTTCGTCACATCAGAAAGGCCGTATTTGACTTGCCTCTAGCAGGTGTCCATAGGCTCTACGACCACGCACTAACTCTTCTTTCTCAGGTACCTCAAGAAGACTTGGTCTTTCATCGTGTGGGGTGATGGGAAGTGTCAACCACCCTCACAACTCTGTCAGCACTCAGCATGTGTGCATATACTAATCGTATTCATTTGTTTGACTGGGGTGTTTAAAGCTTGTTGTATGCACTTAAATGAATGTCAAGCAATTATAGTGTGATTCGTATATCTTATATGAGTTCTTGTGTTGCTTAGATGAACTTGTAATTGTCAAGCTTTTATTGCACTACATATACATCATTATAGTGTTACATTTAAGGAATGCGAAACTTGGTTACTTTCCTAATGCTAATTTATTGATCAGAAGCTAAACTTCTGTGAGGGTATCGAGAGGTTAATTGGCAAAAACTAAATTCCAATAATTATTGCACAGATTTATTTGCTTGACCTCAAAGAATCGAGGGTATGACGTGGCATTTAACTTGTCCTGTATAAAACTATCTGGAAGTTCCATTAAAAGTGAATGGGATGTGTAGTACTGGTCTGCCCCTAAATATGCATAATTTAACAGTTTTGAATGCTAGAGGCTAGTTACTCAAATATATACCGAATGGCTTAGAATAAAGTGGTTAGAGTGTTTGCCAACAGTATTTATATATTGCCCGACCGATAGCTGCTACCTTGACGTGGTGTTCGGGCTTGCATATCGCAACGAGCTATGCTAGTGGAACACTTGTTACCTCGAGGTCCTACCATACCAGAAAGGTTTGTTGGATAGTGGTTAGACGAAAAGCAGTTACCGTTGTGGTGTAAATTACTACACTATGATGGGGGCTTGAGGGTGAAGTCGTACTGCTGCTAGCTGGATGGGGTGTGACAGCAGCAAGATGTTTCTCTTGGATGACCATCAGTGCCATGCTGGTGCTGCCTTCTCCTCAGTGGAAGAGTGGGGGGTTTGAAAATGTCGGTCCCAAAAAGGACACTCCGCTATACCCTACGGTCTGTCGGGCCTGTGGTGTTGGTTCATTTGTCGTTTCTTTTCGACCATCCGGCCCCAAAATAACAAAAGTTCAAGACAAGCATGCACAGCAGCCGGGAAGTATCAACTGCCCTCACAACTCGAACAGTACTCAATTTTCTTCACACTGCTATTCATTGGCTAGGCAGTTATCGGAACAGAACACTATAACTCACCCAGAAGAAGCTTGGTGGCATCTCCAGTTTGCTGTAAAAGCAGCGCTGAAAACAGTAGCCAACTCCGAAAGATAATGATGATGTATATATTGGTACCAACTGCTTAATACAATACTTTTTGAATGAAAAAAGATATGATATTGCCAGATAAAATATGAAACTAATTATAATCTCTCTGGCTTTAGATAAGATTATTTATGGAGTTATACTGCATGCATCTAAGAAGTAGTTAGAATTAACGACTAGTTGTGGTGTGTGAAATCATGCCATGCTAGGAGGGAGTTGGATCAGGTGGCCAGGCCAAAACTTAACACCAGTTCATAAAGTCTTACTGTTGGTCTGAGTCGTATTGGGGGAGATGTAGACTGTCCGGTTGGGGTCCACGAGACGATATAAATCAGTAGTTGAGGACTCTTGGTGACATGGCTGGAAGTCGATCTTAGCAGCGCATATGTATTCACTCGTCGACATATTCTTAAGCTTGAATATTCGCACTAACCTTTATCTTCAGTTTGTTTATTCTCTCACACACCTTTTTCTAGTTTGACATCACTCTTTCCCTATCTATCTGTTCTTTGTGTACTACTGCTAAGTGTGGGAACTTGAGATGGTGCACCTGTTTCCGGGGTTCTCGGTTGATTTTCTTCAGTCAGTATGAGATTGGTGTGTCGCAGGTGCTTATATGATGCGTTCTGTAATTCTGTCATTTAGTTGATTGAAACAAAGGTGGCCTTAAGCTTTATTTAACTATTCAATATGGTTATGTTGAACACAATGTACTGCCTCACGGATAAGTTAGATAGTGCTTCTAGCTGGTTACTACCAACTGACTAAACTCTGGTTGGTACTATTCACGGACTGATATGAATTTAGGAACCATTTAAAACGTGAGGGCACTGAACAGTTACTTCATCCTAGTATGGGGCATGCATGACCCCAACAGTGACCGAACCCAGAACACTCAGGAAACCGATGTTTCATATCTTCTTACTTCTATCAATTCGTGATAGTGTGACTTTCCTCGTTGATTATCTGTCTCCACACCCGACTTGTTTTGATAACATGCTTGATGCAACATCTTGGTTCGAGCCCTGGTGGGCTCATGAGTTTACACTGCTGAGAAGTTGCATACTAGGATGAGATAGCTTTCCTTTGTTTTCAGTAGTTCTCCAACTTAATACCAACTGGAAATCGATAAAATCCCCACAAAACTTGAAATTGAACAACTAAACTCCCTTGAAAACGGCGTGCATATTCATGGACTAGGCAATGAGCCACACTTACTATGTGATGACTAGTGACGCTAACTGGCTGCCAAAACCTTGGTAAGCGAACCACATTTATTCCAATTGGTCCACCCGGTTTTCAACTACTTTAACAAGTAACGTATACTATATAGTTCTTACTAAGGTGTCAAGTTGTTTCCATTTTAGTTTGCCTATTAAAAATATCACATAGTGAAACAGTATTATTTACTGGATGACATTTGGAACACAATCTATTGTCCATATTTATATCTCGAAGTGGTTGAGAGATGACTGGACAAAGTTGGAAAACAGACCTGTTTGACTTTGAAATTCGTGTTTATAGCACTAGCGAACGTGTACTACAACAGTCTGGCAAAGACAGGATGTGAAACTTCGACACATGAAAAGGAATATCTTAATTTCACTGTTTTCACGCAACCAGATACAATAGGTCTTCTGAAACGACAGCTGTCTGCTATAATAACTGACGATTCATTTACGGTAATCGAGATACAAGTCAGCAAAGGTTCTATAAAGAAGCATATAGTGTAGTAAGGCCATTATCTTCTTTTATGATCATTAGCACGCAGTGGAACTACAAATCGTCGGTAGAGTTCGATCAGCACCAAGGACTAGTCATCATCAAACTGGTTGCTCTCCCGTATCCAATCAATATATGTAACCCAGTCCCACAGGAGGTAAGTTGCGGTCTGAATAGCTCCGTGATAATGTCACTGACTACAGCGTTGGGTGAAGCGGGTTTGAATCTCAGGCTGAACATCAGTTTCGTCGGCAGTGTAATACCAATATCTCATGCTGTACGGGTCACCTTGGTTTTATTCTGTTTCGTGATAAAAATTTGTCATTATTTTTATTAACTCTAAATTTTTCATTGTTATTAAGCCCCTTTTTCGGTCATAAACAGTTCATCTCCAAGGGTGAGCGCTAGCACAGATTCATTTCAATCTTCTGAAGATACTGTACACCGTGGTGATGCATAGAAAATAATGCAATCATGAGCACTAATCACCAAGTGGTCCAGTTCGGTTCAAACACCCACCCTGTATGTTATCACACAGGAAGAGAAAACTGTCTGCATAGTCAAGGTCAAACAGTTTTTCCAGATAACGCATCTCGCTCGCTTCACGCCTGTCTCGAGGATGTATTCGAAAATAAAGTCGAAGGGGAATTGAGAAACCAAGAAATCATGTATCATCCAACTACTGCTTTGGAACATGGAACAGAGATGTTTGTATGCCTTTACTTTACAGCATAACCTTCAAGATTTCAACATATTGCTCACAAACAACCGTCTTTTATACATTCTCTGAGCCCAGTTCAACCCATGATAACAATACTAATAATACTGTTATGAGTTGGTTGCAAAACGTGCGAGTGTTACAACATATGAAGAAGTTTGGAAACATGGGCAGTGCATCCACAACTTGACCGAGACCTGATTCACTCCATATTAGTAGGTTCTTCACACGTCTCTCCAAGTCTGGAGAGTACGACAGGGCGCAGTATTTTCAGCAGACCTGGTAGTAAAAATACACTATGGTCATTGCCAGTCACGTGTTATGTAGGCTCTCCTAGCGATATGTTCAATGATGGTCTGATTTCAACCGCGTTGAGGGGACCTCTCTTGTTTTTGCATAATTCTTGAGAAGTCGAGTGAGTTATGTGACCAAATTCTGACGTCTAACTCTTCGAAAGGGCCATACGTAAGTTGTCTGGGTTGTATGTCTACACCAGTTGAATATCTGGACTGAGTTGGTGACTTCCGGTTAATTAAGTAGGTAAATGTCAGTGAATTATAGAGCAAGGTGAGCCAAAGTTGAGATTCCTGAAGTGCTAGGTCAACTGTAGTTTATTGGTTTGGTGAGATGGATTTCAACCAATAGATCAGAGATAGGAGCCCCACGCCACCTACCGAGGTTTGCGCAGTGAGGTAGTATCACTAACTTTCAAACAATTGGTGTGGCTCATTGCCTACTGCAAGAATGTACACAAGGTTGCTGAGCGCATTTTGATACAGGATCAGTCAAACTACTTTTGGAAATTATCTGCTTAGACTTTCAGTTCTCTCTGGTATTTTTTAATAGGTAAAATATTCTACTTCTCTGGTATAAGAATTCTTGCTATCGGTGATTCAGACCAACTGAAATACCATCTGTCTGTAGAAGCAGATATTACTTCCATTTTCATATATGATCACTAAGGTTTTCTGAAGTCGTTGTTTAATCTTTCTCATAAACAGATTACAGGAACCACTATACTAGCTATTTATCATAGAAGACTGACATGTATGAAATGCTAATGCGTGATATTTTCTCCTTTCAACCTATAAACATCTTTACTGGCTACTTTGATGACATGCCCTAGGTACATTACATATATTATTATTAGTCCCTTGGGTTCCTAGTGGAACATAGGGCTTCACTAGCACGTCTCCAGTGACCTCTGAGATCTTTTGAACCCGGTTCCACGACAGCCCACAACCTCTCATTTCCTCCTCGCACCATCTCCCCCATGTCACCCTCGGCACAGACGCCCAACTCGTCGCTTCCCATGGGGATTCCACTCGAGGGCCTGATGCGTGATGTCCCCAGTCGGCCTTCTCAGTGCATGCCCAATCCATCTCCACTTCCTCCTGCATATTTGTTGCGTGATAGGTTCTTGGTTGGTTCGTTCCCAGAGCTCCTTGTTGCTTATTCTTTCTGGCGATCTATCTGATCTTCAGTATCGAGCTAGCGTAAGCAGTTGTTGATGAATGTCTGTAGTTTATTGGAAATCGCTTTCGTGACGCGCTAAGTCTGTGAACCATACAGAAGCACTGAATTGACTGAGGTTGGTGTTGAAAATCCGGATGTTGTTCACACTTTATGCTGAGTGCAGAAGATCTCCACACTGGTTTCAGGCTAATGAATGCCTGTCTTAGGTACATTACATGCCTATATATAATTTCTAAAAGGTTAACAGCTCATTTGGAACTTTGTTTTATTCGATATTCCGTTGGATTACTAGGTTTAACTCACCTGTGTACGTCAACCTCTTCGGGATGATGGCCTTGGTGGCCACCATCGATCGGTAAGACGATAAAGTTGTAGGTATTTTTCGTACGGATTCTCTAAACATATTTCAAGTGATGGTGATAAATATCGGAGAAGCAAACAGAGAATTCGTTCAGTTTAACAAAGCGTAAAAATATCTTTATTTTTTAAGTGGTGCGTTTATTTCGGTTTCCTATTCAAAAACTTGAAGATCAAGCCTGTTTAAGTGTTCGAAGCTCTGATATCTTCTTCACATCATAGTTTCTGTGAGTGTTACTCTGGTATCTGAAGACCTAAATAAAAGTTGACTGTTACTTTTATGTATCACTTTCTATTCTTTAGTTCCAGCACCGATCTCCTGCCTCCCTGTCAAGACAGTGACGTAATGTCAGGACCCTGATGGCTCCGTATAGCGTATGTTCCTTCTAGATCCTATCACTCGTCTTTGCAATTGGTACCAAGGTTTATCAATCATTCCAGGTGAATCCACTAATCTAGTTTTGTGCAGACCAGCTGATCTCTGAGGAAAAGCAAAGTTTGTATTTTTCTTTTCCTCGTTAGTAATCAAGTGGTATGTTGATTCTGTTCATTAGAAGGAACAGTATCATTTACTGGATAACGTTTCGGAGATAATTTATTGTCCATATTCATATCATGTAACTCCAAAACTTCGAGACAGACTTTATATGGTCCCAATTTTCTCTCCTTCTCTGTGATGACAAGAGTAGTAGGATTTTCCATACATCTGGGTTAGGTGCAGAATCATTCCTATTACTGTATATATTTGGTGTTGATTCGATGAACAAAGATTCGGTTATCGATCTATCCCTCACTCCACGCTAGTTAGTTTTTAATACTGTTGCTCTGTCCTACCTACCCTATTTTGTTCAGTTGCATGCATAGCTATAGCAGAGCTTTTCTCTAAATTCCCTTGTCTTATTAGGATATACTAATGTTGTGCTCGGATAGCCTGAGTGATCCTGGTCAACTACTCTGACGTATCTATTGAACTTCACAATCATTGCAAGGGATTTGGTGAACCAAATTATTGTGCCTAATTGCATCGACAGGATATTTTAACCTACAAAGCTTATTTCTAAGTGAGTTTTTGTAGGTTTAAATGCCACTTAAATCCAAGCCTTATTGAGAATTCTTCGTAACGCTTCTGCGGTATCTTTTTCGTACGGTACCACAGTGGAGGCTTTGAATTCCCTCTCAACCCTGTCACCGTTATCACCACCATTATTCGTAATACTTGTGTCCCTACTCCCAATAGTTTTCTTTCGATTTCTTATAAATTTAGATGGGTAATTATTGAGACGTAGGGTATTCTTGATGTGTCTGATTTCTTGTTGTAGATTTTCTGGCCTGCTGGTAAGCTTTTTCGCCCTATCTACATATCTCAACTATGTCTTTGGATTATGACTAAATGTTTGAAGGGCCATCTGTTCCCAACTATCTATAAATGTGTTTGCGACGATAGAGGATATTGGTGATCCCATGGCAAGCCCTTCAGTTTGTTTATATATTTTATTTTATGACTTATAAACTGTAGATGTTAGGCACAATCGTACTCCTAGCCATGATTTCCTCAATCGGCACCTTAGTTAGATGGGTAGGCTCATTGTTATCCTTAAACTAATTTCTAACTGCCTCTAGAGCTATATCGATCGGTATATTCGCGTTAAGGCTGGTTATATCAAAACTAACCAAATTTTCATTGTTATCGACTCGTATATCATCTAATCTATGCTCTAAATCATAAGAGTTAGTAAGTTGGGATGTTGAGTAATTTCTATTTGGGCCTAACACCATTGCTAAATATTCGGACAGCTCGACAGTTGAAGTGTTTCTGAAACGCGCACTTCGTCCTATTTGGGACTCGTCAGCTGGATATACATGCCTCCCAGTCAGTGATGCCGTTCCCACCGGGGCTCGGAAGCGATCGCTTCAAACGTGAGAGCGTTATTCACTACACTACCGACCCACGATAGCCACTTCTTGTGCAACGGGTATAGTTTTTAGTATAATTGCTTGTATTATACCGTCGTTGATTGGACTGTATTGATCGGTCTCTATTGGCATATAGGTTCCTGTGTGGATGCCTCTATATTATCTGTGTTTTAATTATAGTAATGATGGATATACTGTTGTGCAGTAAAGGAATACATATATACACACAATACAGACTATGACATTGACTGAGGCATGACAACACGGAGTGAATCATTTAGTTATGACAGACAGAGCTAAGATTTGGTTGGGAGGGGGTAACTAATTGATAATGAAAAATAAATGGACTAGGGATGGTTGACATCACTTCGAACAGAATAATTAGTAGTCAACTAGATAACTTGATAAAGGTGTACATTAATTGAACATAGGTGTTAGGTAAACAAAAATATTGATTATAGTAATGATAACAATGAGAATATGAATATTTAGAGGTAGTATTTATCACGGACTGGCAGCAGTTAGAGAAACATTGAAAACCTGGGAGTACTGGCTGAGATGTTTCATCCTATTATGGGACTCACCAGTAAGCACCCACGACCCGGTTGGGGGTCGAACTCAGGATCTTCACTTAATGGATATTGAGGTACTCGTCGCCTGATATGGTTTAGAAACTGAGCTAACTGTTGAGCAATAGAATAATCAGATTAGCTAGATATGTTTAGGAGATTGAATTCAAATGAGTGTTTTCACTGCCTTTAGACGTATCTGACCATTTACATTTATTTGTCTGTCTCCATTTGTTCTTTTCCCTGATTCTACTGTCTGGAAAAATCACTTTTTATGTGAAAGCATTTCTGATGTTTTCTCTATGTTATCTTTATTTCCAATTGGTATTCAGTACTGATTAATTTCATTTAGAGAATGAGTGGAAACACTGGGACTCCTCGACAAAGGGCACTCAATACCATGCTAACAATCAAAACCATGACAGTTAACATTCACCGCGAACACGTTAACCACTGAGCCGTTAAGTTGGAATCCAATAGTCTACAGTTTCCCACTTCTGTCGAATTCCGATGAAGTACAACCTTCATCCAATACTATCATGGAGTGTATGC
This sequence comes from Heterobilharzia americana, assembly GCA_944470555.2. Taxonomy (NCBI): domain Eukaryota; kingdom Metazoa; phylum Platyhelminthes; class Trematoda; order Strigeidida; family Schistosomatidae; genus Heterobilharzia; species Heterobilharzia americana. Next base: position 2,180,143 of record OX104128.1, on the reverse strand, counting down.
CCTCATGTCCAACTTGATTTGCTTCGTCGGTCAGAACTTCTTATTAGAACTTCAGAAAATCTCATCTCGAAATAATTCACAAATGACCAGCTGTCTGTGGTGCTCATAGATTATTAATGGTGCTACATTTGAAGTCAGTTCTTGTTGAATACTCACTTGAAATCAACCAATCCCCATAAACCTTTAAACTGAATTGGTGTTCAGCTTTTTTTCTCAACTAATATGATCCCTTAACAATCAACTCAATTATTCTAGTTACCTACCTGTTCATTACATCTTAGAGTAGACTTTAAAATACAGCTGAGCTCAGTAGACATTCAGAGATTAGAAATCAGACCAATAATTGCACTTTCTTCCATAGAAATGAGGTATATAGTTGATTTCGAAAGTAATAAACTCCTCCAATAAGCTTTTAGTCGTATGAAGAAAGACCCGACTGGATAAGCGAATCCTAATAAGTCGAGTCGATAAGACAGTTTCGTTGGTTGGACTTTGGATCAATAAACAAAAGTTAAGACAAATAAAACAAGCATTAGACACAACGTCCTATTTATTTCCAACTTCAGCATTATTATCAACAACTACAAAATGTGTTATGGATCGAACCAATACCCTTATTATTATTATTTAGTTTGAGGTTTTTGGCGTGCTGCTGAGGACGAAACATCTGTTCGAAGCTCTCAGTTATCCAATGGTTCTCCAGCTGGTGTTAGTCCGTGACGAATGGTACTCTAAAGTTATTTTGATTATAGATGGTTTAAATTTGTGTATGGCTATGGTTTCCGCAGATCTCAGAATACGTCCCTGACTGTTTCTATATAAGACTTTGAAAGCTGTTTGAACATTAACTTTGTGACATGTTTCTATGATATGTTTAGCTATAGATGAAGAGGGTTGTGTGCCACCAGCGTTTATCACTGTTTCACACTCCATTTGGTTTTGAAGCCATTTCGGCACATGTTCTCCCACCCTCAACTGCATAACTCGATTACTCCTCCCTATGTATGTATGTGTGACCACACACACATGTAAATTGGTAAACACAATGGGATGTGACGTTATCACTGATGCAGTGTTTAGGTTTTTGGTGAAGCATGTGTTTTGTTTTCTCCACGATGGTAAGATTCGCTGTGTAATACCTTTTTTTAATGGCTGATGTCAGCCTACGTCTCCAAATGATACTATTTAGCTCCCCTCTGTATGGTAGAGTGATCTAGACATTTTTCTTAAGGACCGTATATAGATTTGGCTTTGGTGCCACTTGATATCTACAGCGGTTTATAAACTTCGTCTGATATCCATTTTCCATAAGTGCTTTGCTCAGTAATTTGATGTCTTCATCCATCGCATCTAGTGTACTGATACGATAGATCCTGTTAAACAGGCATTTTACTAAACCTCGCTTGTATTGGATTGGACGAAAAGTGTGGGAATTCAGGTATTGCCCTGTCCATGTAGGCTTTCTGTAAACTGACCGTCTTATTGAACCATCTTCTCGTCGACTGAGAAGTATGTCTAGGAATGGCAGTTGATTACTATTCTCTTTCTCACATGTCAGGCTGATGTGTGTTTGTACGGCGTTAAGTCTATTTAGTAGACAAACCATATCGTCATGCGTCTCACAAATCACTATGATGTCACCAAAATATCTCTTGTAAAGAGGAACTTTAGCGATGAGATCACCAGCCAGATTCTCAATATATGACATATAAATATCAGCCAGTAGTGGTCCTAAAGGACTACCCAAAGCTCCACCATGAACTTGTCGGAAGCGTTCACCTTCAAATGTGAAGTGGACTTTGTCGGTACACAGCAATAATAACTCCTTCAGAAAGGTTGGGGTTATAGGAAATGGGAGGTTTTTTGAGGATACATAGTCACAGAGAATGCTAATAGTCTTGGACAATGACACGTTAGTGAATAAGGAATTTACATCGAAAGAGTATATAATCTTGTTTTTTATATTCCTGTTACTAAGACAGTCAACAATTTGAAAAGAATCTTTCAATGAAAACTTACAGAATTCGTTTCGAACTGGATTTAACATTTTTACCAAACATTTCGCCAGTTTATATGTGAGAGAACGACACATAGACAATATAGGGCGTAAGGGATTATTAGCTTTATGAATCTTAGGTAATCCATATAAATTTGGAAATTCGGATCTCATAGGTTTCAATGAATTAAATTCCTCTTTGCTAATGGCATTCATATTCAAAAGTTTTACTAAATGAGTGGTTACTTTTGCTTCCAATTTTCTTATATCTTCTAATGGGACATCGGCTATGAATTTGCTTTCGTCGCTGAGGATGAATAGCATTTTATTTTTATAGTCAGATTTATTCATCACAACGATACCTGATCCCTTATCGGGTTTAAGAATGATTATATCCGATCTGTTCCGTAATTTTCTCAAAGATTTGAAGTGCTATGAACTCAAAATGCTTCTTTGTCTTGTTTCTGAATTATGGAATTGGTGAGCAATATCAACCAATTTAGCCTTTAACCGACTTTGGTTATCTGAAGATGTAGGGACAAGATGGCTCAAATGGTCATAGAGATTTTCAAACTGAGCATCAATACCCACTTGAGAGATTTGCATGTATGGAACTGAAAAGTTGAATCCAAGGGAAAGCGCCTCTTTCTCATGAATTGAAAGTACAACAGAGGACAAATTAGTCACATATTTATCTGGGACGCATGGAAATGAGTTTGCATAAATGTCATTGGAAAGAGATCTAGACAATTTTTGCCTTGTTCTATCCTTCGTTTTACTGATTACGGAGCTACAAAAATTGATCAATTTAATGTGGCATATAAGAGAAATATCCGACAATGCACATGAAGCATGAGTATACATTTCAGTTAAGCTGCATAACTTCTCATTGCAATTATCTGTGTCATTTCATAAGATGAACAAGATTTGAAAGGTTGGGTTGCAGTTTAGAGGATGGCAGCATGATTAATTCTGTTGTATTCAGGAAACACCAGAACTTGTCAATATCAGATCGTTCTGTATTTCAATCTCATGAAAAAATGAATTACGTATTAAGATGTCGGAGAATATTTGTAGCGCAGAAGGATAATTTTTATAGTGTAGCGTTCTCTGAGTTGTATGGTTTCATCATGAAGCTTTCATTATCATTCTAGACAATATTATCAGCATAAATTTACTTCTCAAGTTTGGTATAAAGATGACACTTTCAACATATATGACGTAGGTATGTGTTGATCAATTTTGCATTTTAGATGAGAAAGAGGAATCTTATTCTTCTAAATATTTCACACGAAAGAATACAAGATGATTCTTTGCGAAGATGGGTTTATAGAAAGTTGATAAAAATAAGGGGTAAGTAAAGCGATTTTTTAAACTGGACCGCACTAAGCAGTAAAAAGTATCCATTTCATTGAGGAAAAACTTGAAAATTGAACAGGATAGTGACAGAATACACTTAGATTTGACTAAAAAGTCAGTTTTCGAAGCGACACTACAACAGCCTTTTCTCAATGAATCCTTTAACAAGATCGCTAAGAAAGACATTCTGTGGTTTTGGATCACATCAATGTGCGTCTATGAGTTTATTTGCTGCCATGGAATTGGTTATGTAGGTAGTACAAAGTGTGCAATTGGCAAGTGTTATCGTGTCCTCCATATTTTGTAGGGTTGTTTGTGAACATGTAGACATTTTCTGTGTTCTCTATGAATATCCTACCTATTGGCATAGTTTTTACAACGTTATCTGTCACTAAATCGTGTCTCAAACAGTTTTATTCAGGTAAAAAGTGTTGGCTATACCTCCAATTGTTAAGTGGAAAGTAACTGCAGTAAACTGAGCATGAATGATACTCACATATCACAGTGAGTTAGTTGAGGCCTCAAATTACATCCTAAAAGGATTTATGATTTTACTTTTGACTTCAGAATGAATCCATACAGAACATATAAAACATGCCTTCAGACAGAATGCTATAATAGCTGTATGTAGGCAAAGCAGTTTCAATTTCTCCTACCACCATGACCATAATTGCTTCTTTCTAGTTTTCTGATCTCACTACTAACAGTTGGTTCACAATTAACATCTCCAATAGGATCTTTGACTATTTCTTTGCACCTTATTTTCATGTGTCAATTAGAAATCTAACCAGTCTATTTCATTCACATTTAGAAATAATTTTCATCTATCACCAATGGTCTTCCTGATTGTAGTGGACTGGATCATGCAGAAAACCGTGAGGAGTGAGAAGAGGGGCATACGCTGGACTGATAAAAAGACCCTGGAAGATTTGGATTTCATCGATGATAATTTTTGCCTAATATCGCACAAACTTGAAGATCTACAAGTGAAAACCAGCATGTTGACACAAGAGGTAGCGAAGATGGAACTTCAAGTGAACTTACAGAAGACGGAAATGATGAAGATACCCAACCAACAACAGCCTCAACAACAAGCACCAATCACGATTAACGGGAGAAATCTACAGGAAGTGGTCTCTTTCGCCTACCTAGGCAGCATCGTTTCAACTACAGGCGTCACAGACGAGGATGTCAAAGTTAGAATCGGAAAAGCAAGACAGACGTTGATTAACCTGAAACCAATGTGGAGATCTTCTGCACTCAGCATAAAGCGAGAACAAGATCCAGATATTCAACACCAATATCAAGTCAGTACTGCTATATTGTTGGGAGACTTGGTGTGTCTCGGAAAGCACTTCCAATAAACTATAGACATTCATCAACAGCTGCCGCCTACGCCCGCTCCATACTGAAGATCAGATGGCCAGAATAATAAGAACAAGAAACAAGGAACTCTGCCTGGCTGGCAACGAACCAACCAAGAACCTATCACCGAAACAAATATGCAGTAGCAGGAAGTGGAGATGGATTGGGCATACACTGAGAAGGGTGACTGGGGACATCACGCTCCAGGCCAGACCGGTCCCTCGAGTGGAATCCAAGTGGGAAACGACGAGTTGGTCGTCCGATGCAAGGGTGACATGGAGGAGACGGTGTGAGGAAGAATTGAGAGGCTTGTGGGCAGAGGTGGTGCCCGGTTGAAAAGACTGCAGTGAACAAAGTGAAATGGAGGTGTATTACTGAAGCCCTGTGTCCCACTAGGAACCCAAGTCAAATTGCTGATTACGTTTGACACCTCATATGTTATTGCATAATCTATTTGGCTTCATGCATAAGTCTTTATTCTGTATGTATCTTGGGCATGGAGTCATAAGTTGATATAAGTTATAATTACATAAATTTTAACGTATTTATAAAATAAGTGATTTCAACATTCCAAAAGTAAAACTGGTTTGAAGCTTATCAGAGAAGACATCGAAAATTACACAGCGATAGATGATTTATATGAAATTGACAATCGTCTCAATCATATTTGAATTATGATTGTTTGTTATCCATTATAAAGTGATATTTACGATGAACTAATGTTTGAAGGTCAAAATGTGTAAAACGAAACCATACAATGGAAACTGTCATTCTTTAGATACAATACAGACTTACCTTAAAGATCTACTTTAGGAGTAGTTCTTGTAAGTAGTGTTTTGGAACACCAACTTGGAAGTCGTTGCCTTCAATGAAGTTATATGTACTGTTTTCGTCTATTTCCTAGGTTTTTCATATTTAAAACACTACTGTTCATTCAAACATCAATATCAATAATAAAGACAGTATGAACTTTATTTTAATGTTAGAAATTAAAAGTCAATCAGTAAGAAGACTTAGGTCTAGATATGTTTTCTGCTTTTTGGCACTCATCAATATGGTGCATCTCTAAACATGAATCAATTAGTGATCGCTCAGTGATTTGTTTTATTATTATTTGTCTATTGTGTTGCTAGTGAAACAAAGGGCTTCACTAGCATATCGCCATTTCACTCTCATCACTGCACTCTTTACAACCTGGCTCCACCTCTGCCCACAAGCTACTTTCATTTCTTCCTCACACCATCTCCTCAATGTCACCCTCGCCTCGGACACCAAACTCGTCCTTTCCCACCTGAGTTCCACTCGACGGCATGGCCTGGTGCGTGATGTCCCCGAACCGTCTTTTTTCTCAGTGTATGTCCAATCAAATACATCTCCACTTTCTTCTTCTTGGTTGGTATGTTGCCAGGCCAGCCACATTTCCTTGTTGCTTATTCTATTATTTTGTCCATCTGATCGATCTTCAGTATGGAATGAGCGTAGGCGGCAGCTGTTCATGTGATTTTTGTGTGCAGTTTGTTGGAAATGCTTTTGTGACGCGCCAAGTCTCTCAACCAACACATGGGAGAACTGACTTATCTGACTGAATTAGTGTTAAAAGTCCGGATGTTGTTCACGCTGTATGCTGAGTACAGTGTAGTGAAGTGGATCTCCACACTGATTATTTCAGACTGATGAAGGCCTGTCTTGTTGTCTTTCCGATCCTGGCTCTGACATCATCATCTGTGCCACCGACGCCGCCTGAAGTTGGAACGATGCTGCCTAGGTGGGTAGGCGGAAGAGACAACTTCCTTCAGGTTTCTCCCATTGATGGTGCTTGTTGTTGGTTGGGTACCTTCATCACATTAGTCTTCTCTACGTTCACCTGAAGTCACTCCAGTCTTCCTTCTCCACCTCGCTTCTCCTGCCAACTCTTGGTTTCAGCCCATAGATCTTCGAGCTTGTGCCGCATTCGACATAAATCGTCATCGTTGGCAAAATCCAAATCTTCTTCTAGGGTCTTTACATCGGTCCAGTCAGCGTATGTCCATCTTCTCGCTCCTCACAGTTTCTTGCATGATCCAGTAGACCACAATCAGTGGTCGGTGATAGTAGTTGGCAACCTTGTTATAGTCCTTCCTGTCTTCACTTCAAAGGCATCACTGAGCTTTCCATCATGAATCACTTGGCAGGCAGCAGCATCATATAGCATATAGCTACTGTTGAATGAGGTTGATAAAGGTTTGTGGCACTAAAACCGTAGTGTTGAAGTAGCCGCCAACTTACTTTGGTCGACGCAGTCGAGGGTCTTTTCAAAGTCGATGAAGTTAAGGTTGAGCTGACTGGCATTATATACTGCAGTCTATGATGATGCGTATTGTAGTGTTGCAATTTGATCGGCACATGATTTGTTTTTCCTGAAGCCAGCCAGCCTCTTGCGGTCGTTATTTTGAACCCAGAGCATTTTATAGTTTCTGCAATATGATATGGCTTAATATTTTACTTGGGGTGAACAATAGCATGATTCCGCGCCAGTAATTTACTCAGTTCTAAAGTTAGACACAACTATGACTGTCTTCTGTCCGCTGTAGGACTGGACTGCGCAAATACATCAGTCACCAGCTGACTAGATAACTAAATTGATACAATAAGTCCCAAGTCTTTTTAATCAGTAGATGACATTCCATTTAACCATCTCTAATTACTATGATTGAAGATAAATTAAGTAAACTGCCTTACAGTCAAAACACATATTAGTATGATTCATTGTCAAAGGTTAGTATAAAGTGCATCACAAAGGAAAGCAGGTAGTGGGGAAATGAAAATAGTTACGCCTTGTTTGAGTTATTTAGAGCGATCGATAAATTGCTATGGCTATGGTTATTTAAAAATTTCTTTTCGCTGCAATCATGTTTTTTTCTGTGTTTAAATGGAACTATTTCAGTATTTGAAGAATAGGAAAGACCCTTCGATAGTAAAGGATCTGAACAAGTTTCTGCGTTTTTCTGTCAGACTTCCAGAGGCGAACGAGAAAATTTCCTTCTTAAAGAAATGTGTGGAAGGATATGAATATTCACAAGTGTTTTGGAAGAATTTAAGACGCAATCATATCTCTCCTAATTCACGTACTTTCAAACACCATACTTTGAACAGCGTTGATGGTATTAGATGTAGAACGACAACCTTCGCAAAACAGCTACATTCTTATTGTATTGTCTATAGACGAAAGGAGAGAATTTGACAATTACGTTACTACCGTCACCAAGAGAGGCACTGATGACGCTAACATGAAACACAACAAGAGACTGAAGTCAATAACCAGTGAAATTATTTTACTCCTTGTGCTCAACTATTTGAGTGTATCGCTATTCTCCATTCAGATCCAGATCTTATCCCTCAACCCAAAATTTTAGGAAACAACGTTCAAAGTTGATGAGCTCAATACAAAAGTACAGTTTGAGAATTTGACTCATCAAACAAAAGACCTAGCTCCGACCGCACCTGATGACCTTGGCCATTTCAAATCAGCTATTCTAAGCTACTGTATTTATTACATAAATAGAAAGTCCTATACTCTATATGTTCTATCAACGGAACATCGCAATCAGCTCGGGGATCTTCAGAAAAATGAAAAGTTAGTCATGATACGCCCTGACAAAGGTGCTGATATAGTGCTTCTGAACAAATCTGTTTTTATAGATAAGCTTTCACTAGTTCTATCAGCAGATGGAAACAAACATTGAAGAAGATGAAGCACTGAACTCTAAGAACAACTTCAACCATCAGGTTCCTGGGTCTCTCAACTATATAGTCTGACCAAATTGCACAAAGAAGGTGCTCCCCTTTTCGTTTCATACTAAACATGGCCAATCCTTCTATCCATTCAGTTGCAAAATGGTGCATCAAGTTACTGGATCCATTGAAGAATCAAACTTTGAAACATAAACTAAGTGACATTTCACTTTGTTGATTTAATCAAAAGTATCAATCTGTCAGGGAAGGAGATGATTTCTCTGGATTTCATCTCCCTATTTACAAATATCTCACCAGCTAAAAACATTTGTTTTCTATGTCGCTTCATTCACTCCCAAAAATTAAACATTCAGACCCGAAATCACTATCTAAAGGAACTTCTCAGATATACTTTCAACGTACAATTGAGACTTAACAACAAAATCTACAGACAGATAGACAGCGTGACAATAGGACCCCTCCTAGCTGACTGCTTTATGGTAAGCCTGTAAGACACAACATTATCGAAAATAATCAGTGAATTTCATTTCTACAAAAGATATATAGATGACGTCTTTATTATTTGTGACGAGAATACACAGATCTTGAAAATATGTTTCAAAACATTAATAGTGCTCATCCTTTTACCAGTTTCACTTTAGAAGGAAAATCGAAATTTTACTTCCTTGACGTCCAACTTCAAAGAAAAGATGACAGTTTACTTCAGAGATCTATTTACAGAAAGCTCAAAGTTATGTGTTCTTAAACAGAAAGAGGGATCTCATCAGTTCCCTCTCTTCAAGAATATCCATGGAGGATACTATCCATGATGAACTAGACAACTTGTGAGGAATCCTAATGAAAAACGGTTATTCACTGAAGTTTATAGATAAGAATCTAAAGCCGAAAAAAGCCACAGTACGCGTGCATACTACTCCGAAATAGATTTTGCTGCTAAACCTCGAATTCAAGAGAGATAATGCGGGCGATATACTTAGAAAGAAATTATCAAGGTCCATAAACAGAAAATTCTTTGCCGCCAGTCTTAGAATCAATCACATTCTGCTGTCATAAACTTATTCGTCATCATTACGTAACTTTCTTTTGTGATGCAATTTGCATTGAATTTTGAGGGAGTGGGGTCGTGGGTGCGTACTGCTGAGGAGTCCCATACTAGGACGAAACAGCTGTCCGGTGCTCCCAGGTTTCCTTTGTTCCTCCAACTGATGTCAATCTACGATGAATAACAACTCGAAATATTTCCAAATCCCCACAAATCCCTCAAAACTCAATTGAACTGGTGCTCATTGGTGAATAGCTTCGAGAGGTATTCCCGAAGTTCCAATGAGAAGTTGTGACCGGTGGGGCAAAGCCTGATTGTAGTGAGGACAGCTACTCAACGATGACATTGGGTGGCGGTCGCTCTATATCGTGAGCTAACAGAAGTTGGAAATATGGACGATTAGATTGTGACCCAGTGGCTCAATGGTAACGTGGTGGCCATGGAACCTGAAGGCCGCGGGTTCGATCTCTGCTGGTGGGGTCGTGGGTGCGCACTGCTGAGGAGTCCTGCGTTAGGACGAAACAGATGTCCAGTGCTCTCAGGTTTCCAAAGAAGGATGTCTTCATCAGTCTTCCGTACAAAGGTGACTCTCATAGTGCAATCCTTAAACAGCGACTTAAAGCTGTTGTTAGAAGGACTTACTATGCAACCAGGATTCGGGTAATAGAAACCACGATGCTGGTATATTCCTCCAAACCCCACAGCGTGTGTACGACATGGTCATATCCCATTGTATCTACCAATTCAAATGTACGTGTGGTGACACATACAAGGGGAGGACTAATAGATACATGCAAATAAGGGCTTCTGAAGCAAATTAAATCACCTGAACCCATAAACGTTGGTAGAACACCTCCTAGTTCTTCGATCACTAAGCATACCGTTGAGATAGGTCACAGGTTTGATATGGTTACTTCCTTTACATCTATTTACAAAACGTGTTAGGGATGGATCCTTAAATTCGTTGAGGCCTTGGCTATTGGAAAGTTGAAACCAGCTTTATGTGTTCATAAACAATTTGTTGTCACATAAAATCTTCTTTGGTAAATTCAACTATTGAAAAACCAAGTTCGATGTACTATTATTTTTCGCTCTATTGATTTTCATTGTTATTTGGCCTTTAATTCAGTTTGCCTACTTGACCTCTTTATATTTTCTCACACCTTATCTTCTCGAATTTTCATACCTATGGCAAATATGTGTGTGATCAAATAGTTTGAAATGTGTTGCGTAAACACATTACACAGTTCAGACAATTTCCATCTTTCAAGTTGTTATTCATCGAAGACTGACATCAGTTGGAGGAACAAAGGAAACCTGGGAGCACTGGACAGCTGTTTCGTCCTAGTATGGGACCCCTCAGCAGTACGCACCCACGACCCCACCAGCAACCTTCAGGTTCCGCGGCCAGCGCGTTACCATTGAGCCACTGAATCAGAATCCAATGCTCCATATTTCCAACTTCTGTTAGCTCACGATATAGCGCGAACCGCCACCCAGTGTCATCGTTGAGTATCTGTCCTCACGGCCATCAGGCTTTGACTCCACCGGTCACGACTTGTCATTGGAACTTCAGGAATACTTCTCGAAGCTAGTCACCAATGAGCATCAGCTGGCCGCGGAACCTGAAGGTCGCGGGTTCGATCCCTGCTGGTGGGGTCGTGGGTGCGCACTGCTGAGGAGTCTCATACTAGGACGAAACAGCTGTCCAGTGCTCCCAGGTTTCCTTTGTTCCTTCAACTGATGTCAGTCTTCGATGAATAACAACTTGAAATATTTCCAAATCTCCACAACCCCCTCAAAAATTTAATTTCCATCTTATTGTTTTGTCGAAGTTTATAAAGGGAATATTTTATTCCACTGGATGAATCTGAACAATGTAATAAAAGTAGAAGTTGAAGGATACGATGAGGTATACAGCTGATGAAAACTCTAGACAGTGAAATGAAGTCATCACATTATCCTATAAACACTATCCTTCTCACTTTGTTCATTTACACTACTAAATTTGAGACAAAATAATCAGAAGTGAATCATTATCTAATGGGTGTATATAAAACAAATCTTGTTTAGGTATACTATGCCAAAAAGTGGTAAAGATGATCAGTGAATTAACTGATTGACTAAGAGTGTAGATATATATATAAAAATGAACCTCCCTTCAGTGTTACAGTAAGTTGGAGAGCGATACAGTATAATGCCAAGTATCATGCTGAGGTTAACTAACTGTCTTTTAAAAGTCACATCAAATTACTTTTAGTAATGCGCTATGATTCACTACATACTATATATGTTTGTTATCAATGTTTTAGCTTTTCTTCTCATTCATCAGTTTTACTCATTTATCCCGTTAAGGATATTCTAACTCTTACAGTTACGTTAAACTCTTCTTTTTTCTGCTCCTGTTTATAATGCCTTCAAGTAACAGAATGGTATGTATTGATTGGTCACAGGAGTGTAACCAATTTCATGTTGTCTAGTCCTGAGTTCAGACTGAATTCTATTGATCATGTTTGCAATGTGGCAACTAAACTAGGAAGCTCAGCATTGCGGTGCACATTAGTAGATGTTAGTTGATTGGAGGAGGCAATCGGCAGGAAGCCCTGCTTGACCTAGGTTTCGAGCTTTTTGACACTTGTCAGCAAGGTGTATCTGCAACCTCGACGGGACTGATGTCTAGCCTGAGATTCGAACCCGCGTCACCCAGTGTTTTAGTCGGTGAGTTTACATGTAAGCCAGTCCTACAGGAGGTCAGTCAGGGCCCGAATAACTCGGTGGTAAAGTCGCTGACTACAACACTGGGTGACGCGGGTTCGAATCCCAGGATGGACATCAGTCCCGTCTAGGTTGCAGATACTCCTTGCTGACGAGCGTCAAAAAGTGCGAAACCAAGGTTCAGGGCTTCCTGCCGATTGCCTCCAACCAACTAACATATCGTAATCGCATCTGCCAGGTAATATGAAAGAAATAATACCTCAATTCACTGACTACCTCCCCAGCATTATAGTTATGGATACAGGCGGATGATTTGTAAACGTGTCTATTCAAAATAGCCTGTTTTCTTTTGTATAACCTGTATAATTCACTAAAGTGAAAATGTTATCTTATTTAGTTCTTCACATGTAACAGAAGGCAATCTTGCTAAATTCAAATGCCGAAAATCATTAAAACTTTCTCAATGACCCGGACCAGACAGCATGCCAAGTATTCCGTTGAGCAAATGTGTTAATATTCTGCGTCATCCGTTCATAAACCTTTTTAAGGAGATGTAAGAGTAAAACTTGGACACTGTGGTCGATTGTAATTCCATTTCAGTCTGTTTATTAAAAATGTCATACAATCAAGGAACAGTATCATTTACTGAATAACGTTTCGAATACAATTTACTGTCCATATTCATATCAGGTAACTCCAAAACTTCGAGACAGACTTTATATGGTCCTAATTTTCTCTCCTTCTCTATGATGATAAGGATAGTAGAATTTTTTATACATCTGGAACAGGTGCAGAATCATTCCTATTACTGTATATATTTGGTGTTGATTCGATGAACAAAGATTCGGTTATCAATCTCTCCCTCTCTCCACCCAACTAAGTTTGCTTTCAATACTGTCGCTCTATCCCACCTTACTGTGTGATTGTGTAATTGCATGTAGGGTTATAGCCTAGCTTTTCTCTAGATTTCTTATTTTATTAGGATCTACTAATCTTGATTTAGCTAAGTTTTTGTGCTCTGTTATTCTAATCGACCCTGGTCGACTGCTTGACCTATGCACTTGACCTCGTAATCATTGCAAGGGATCTGGTAAACCAGATTATTTTGCTGAATTGCATCGATAGGATCTTTTAACCTACAAAGCTTGTTTCTAAGCGAGTTTGTTGATTTAAATATCGCTTTAATCCTACCCAGCCTTTCTGAGAATTCTTTGTAATGCTTCCAAGGTGTCATCTTGGTTTGGTAACACAGCAGAGGCTTTGAATTCTCTCTCAACCCTGTTACCATTATCATTATTTGTAGTAAAATTATTATTAACAATACCTGTATTACTACTATTACTACTACTACTACTGCTAATATTTTTCTTTCGATTTCTTATGAATTTATTCATAAATTTTGGTGGGTAATTATTGAAACGCGAGGTATTCTTGATGTGTTTAATTTCTTAACGTAGATTTTCTGGCCTACTAGTAAGCTTTCTCGCCTTATCACTTAGGCATATAATTGAGCCTACTTTAACTGAAATGCGGTAGGAGGATACGAAGTCTAAGTAGCGATTCGAATAGGTAGGTTTCCTATAGAGACTAGTCTTTAAACTTCCGTCTTGTGTTCGGTTAATCTTACAACTCAACATTGCTAGCTCACCTTTATCACTTCCTAAGTCACAGGTAAGTTGGATTGCATTCACTACTGAGTTTATATGTGCCAAGAACCTGTTGATCTGTTCCGATTTCAGTACTGTAAATGTGACATCTACATACCTCAATTATATCTTTGAAGTAGGACTAAATGTTTGAAGAGCCATCTGTTCCCAACTATCCATAAATGTGTTTGCGACGATTGAGGATATTGGTGATCCCATGGCAAGCCCTTCAGTTTGTTTATATATTTTATTTTATGACTTATAAACTGTAGATGTTAGGCACAATCGTACTCCTAGCCATGATTTCCTCTATGGGCACCTTAGTTAGATGGGTAGGCTCATTGTTATCTTTAAACTAATTTCTAACTGCCTCTAGAGCCATGTCGATCGGCATATTTGTTAGTTAGTTAGTTAGTTTGTTTGTTTTTTAAGGAGACTTTTGTCAAGAATGATATACCAACTACCTGAAAAGAAATTAAAATAGTTACGATAGGCCGATCGCCTTCATTCAACTTATATATATCAAAGGGTACTGCGATGCTGAGGTGCCAAGTCTGGTGGCCACAGCACAAAATGATCAATAGGATTCGATCAACATGCAGGACTAGACAATATAAAGTTGGTTCCCCAATCAGTGTACCTAATCCAGTCTTACAGGTCAGTCACAGCCCGAATAGCTCAGCGGTAACTTTGCTGACTACAACACACGGGTTCAAATCTCAGATGGGATATCAGTTCCGTCGAGGTTGCAGACACGCATTTCTGAGGAGTGCCAGAAAGCGCAAAACCTATGTCGAGAAGGGCTTTCCGCCAATTTTCTTCATCTAACTAACATCTAACAAGTTCACATTTTCTGGAGCAAGTGTAAAATTCCGACTGATTGAAATAACCTCACCATTCCGAAGAGCAATGGAAAAGCTGTTGCTCCATGTGCTTAAACCTCTACTCGTGGCTTTCAGCAAGCCAGACCAATTTGACTACGAACCCAGAAGCAGTACTGCAGTTGTTTTACATGATAATATTATCATCAATCTAGACAATGGTCATAAGTATGTTAGATCTAGCTTCTAAGGTTACACTACTGCTTTTCATTCTGTCCTTAGACCCCTTTATTGAATAAGCTTGCCAGAAATCACATTGAGTCCTGGATTGTAAACTGGCTACATTCTTATTTTGGGGGAGGGAAAGGGCATAAATTACTCACTCCAATTCAAGTAGTTTTTTTTGGTATGCCGATGAGCTAACAGCATCCGTGCCGGTCATCTCCTTCTCAGATTATTCGCAATGTAATAACTTCTAAACGTAAATTAGTCACTGGTTTTGTATAAATGGTCTCACGCTGAATCCCTCCGAATGTCAGACGGCGAATTTCAGCTTAAAATGTGAACAAGACCTATGTAAATTGCACCGGTCTCATGACCCTCGTCTTATAGATGGCTCTATTATAGAGAATGTAGCAAGTCTGGTCCATCTTGGCTTGTGCTTTCCTTCGTATTTTTCTTGGCCCCCTCATACTTTACTGATTTCTAAGCAAATCCTTCAATTGACCATAGAGATAAGGAAACTCAGATTGTTTGAGATAACTCAGCTCCTACTCTTAAGTTCTGTTGATTTCTGGACTCCAGGAAAAAGAGTATGCTGTATCGCCAGGGATTTCAAAGGGTATTAGTACAGCCAGTCGTACACCACTAAATGTATTGGTAAATATGGTTATGGATAGGCATCTGAACCGATTGTAGGCAGCTAGCCAAACATATTTCATCTGATGACAAGTATTCTATGTATCTGAATCTCTCTCTATGCCTGTGGTCTGGGAAGAGAAGAAAAAAAAATACATTTAGCTTCCTCTATACGTGCAGAACTATGTAGAAAAATCCAATCATACCTTATTCAATTTGTGTGTTGTGTGAAGAAAAGTATGTGAGAAACAGTTTTATCGATCAGCTTTGCATAAGCTCACAGTTATCCTGACCCTGAAGTTATTCAGCATTTCAACAATCTTATTCTTTATTACATATTATTAACCAGTACTACTTTGAGTATATATATATATATATATATATATATATATATATATATATATATATATATATATATATAATGTTGTACAGTGAGTAAACTTATGCAATATCACATGCTGAGAATTCTGTACTATAAACAAAATTAAGGTTTGGAATGAAGTAAATATAATATTTGTTATTATAATTATTATTACTGTTAAAATTCTCATTATAGGTTGGAAATCATCAAGGAGGAATATTGGAAACCTAGATGCACTTGACAGCTGTTTCATCCTAACACAGGACTCCTCAGCAGTGCACACCTACAACCTCACCCCACCACGGATCGAATCCAAGGTCTTCAGGTTCCATGGCCAGCACGTTACCATTGGGCTACTGGGTCGGAACCTAATGGTTCATAATATTTCCAACTTCTATCAGTTCACGATATAGCACGACCTACATCTAAGGTCGTCGTTGGGTAACTTTCCTCATGTTCGACTTGGTTGACTCCATCGGTCACGATTTCTTATTGGGACTTCGGGAATCATTTATCAAAGCCAGTCACCAATGAGCGCTAGATTAACTGTATCTGGAAGAGGAGTACCATACTAGGACGAAATAGCTGCTGTCCAGTGCTCCCGGGTTTCCAATGTTCCTCCAGCTGATGTCAGTTCATGATGATTTCCAACCAGAAATCAGTTAATAAACCTCCACAAACCTCCAGATAAAATTCTCATTAGGAAAAATTAGATGTAAAAAGCGACTTAATTAATTTCTTGACTAGATACTATTCATGAAAGAAAGAAATGAAAGAACTATTCTGAAGTGTAAGATGAACTCACAATTCCTTTTCAATAATGAACTCTACAGGCACTTTGATGATGTAGCTATGGGGTCACCTCTTGGCCCATTCTTAGAGAACTGTTTTCTGGCAAAACTAGAGAATGATCCACTAAACAAAACTATTACCGGTCAGAATCCTGTTGGCGTCACCTGGATGATGCTTTTATGGTTCTCAAAAGGGAGATTGATAAGAATGCTGTTCTTACTAAGTTCAATAGTGTTCATTCGGTAGTCAACTTCACAATGGAAGAGAAGAAAAATGACAGTATCCTATTATCTCGACATTCTGCTGGTAAAAAGATTAGATGAAACTCTGAAACGAAGTGTATATAGAAATCCAACATCCACGAGTCAATACACGTACTTTTTTAATGCCGTATCCCTTCAATATAAAAGGAAGCTGGTGAAATGTTTAGCATACCGTGCCACAGCTATTTCCTAAGATGATGCCATAGAGGAAGAGTTAGCCACTGTCTTTAACCTGCTTAGCAGGAATGGCTATTCAGCAAAGTTTGTAACTAAGCGTATGAATATAGGTGTAAAACTTGCGCACTATGGCAGAATATAATTCCACATTAGATATGTTTATTTGATTTATAATACACAGTGATACAGTATTATTTACTTAATGATGAAGTTCCCAACATAAATTATCACCACTCATAATCATTGGCTTTTATAGCCCTGTCACCTGATATTTTTTGTTTCTATTGGTAGTAAGGTTTTCCATAACTGTGGTATAGATAGGTGTTGTGTCATTCCTATTCCATATGAGTTGGCTTGGGTGTTGATTCGATGAACAAAGATTCCTGACACAGTGACACAATGCAGGCTGTGAACTCCTTTCTACTTGTGTCATCGTTCATATTCGTACTCGTGGTACTGTTATCTTTCGTTTCTTATGTGTTTGTACATACTTGTTAATAAACTGCAGAGGATAATTATTAACTATTAGCGCTTCTTTTTTCCTTTCTTTTCCCTTGGGTTCCTAGTGGAACATATGGCTTCAGTAGCACATCGCTATTTCACTCTCTTCTCTGCAGTCTTTTGAACCTCGCTCCACGACTGCCCACAAGCTCTCATTTCTTCCTCATATAATCTCCTCTATGTCAACCTCTTCTCGGACGCCCAACTTGTTGTTTCCCATCCAGGTTCCACTCGAGGGACCGGTCTGGCCTGGCGCGTGATGTCCCCACTCGGCCTTCTTAGTGTATGGCCAATCCAATCTATCTCCACATTCTTCTGCATATTTGTTGGGTGATAGGGTCTTGGTTGGTTCGTTGCCAACCAGAGTTCCTTGCTACTTATTCTTTCTGGCCATCTGATCGTCAGTATGGAGCGAGCGTAGGCGGCAGCTGTTGATGAAAGTCTGTAATTAGTTGGAAGTGTTTTTTGTGACACGCCAAGTTTCTCAACCATCACATAGAAGCACTGGCTTACTTGACTGAATTAGTGTTGAAAATCCGGATCTTGTTCACACGTTTCGCTGAGCGCAGAAGATCTCCACACTGGTTTAAGGTTAATGAAACCCTGTGTGGTGTCTTTCCAATCCTGGTTTTGACGTCCTCGTCTGTGCCGCCGCCTGTAGTTGGATTAGATGACTTGAAGTCTAGATACTTGTTGGAATGTGTCAGCTTTCTGTAGACATTAGTATCCAAACCATCATCTGTCCTTCGTTTTATCCTGCAGCCCACACAACAGAGTGGGATAAAACCACTGTATCTAAGTCCAGTAGAATTAGGTGGAGATAGGGTGAGATTGATTGTTCATCGAATAAACACTCAACCCAACACATGTAATAGAAATAGCGCAACGCCTATACCAGAGATATTAAAAATTTTGCTACGAATAAAAATAACTCATATAAGATGATATAACTATAAAAATCAAATGTCGTAAGTAGTGTGATTACATTGAGGTATGATTATCAGCAATGATAGTTTATGCATTGGAACTTCGTCATCAAATAAATAATACTCTATCACTGTGTGTTATTAATCGAATAAACAAATCTAATATGGAATCAAGGGTATAAATGCTAAAAAGGTTAAGACAAGAATGCCAACAATTCCTACGAAGCAAATCTTCTTGAAGCTGAAATTCAAGAGTGATACTGCATAAAGCCTTCCCAGCCACTAAATTATGCTCCATCTTCTACAGTCGCATGATTCTAGGTACAAGAAATAAAGACAAACTGCCTAATTCTCCCACTTCTATGTAGATTTATCAATTCAACTGCTCCTGTGGAGCTATTTACATTGGGCGTACAATGAGGCAGGTCAATCGTCGAGCTTCTGAGCATCACCCATCATAGTTGATCAAGAGACAAATTAAAACAATAAAGAGCTCCACACTTGCACATCTAGTTGACACGGGACATCAGGCAGATACTAGAAAAGCTTTCAAAATTATTCACCGTATACCAACTGATTTATCTACCATATGGATTACGCATTCGCTTACTACGCATAGAAGACGAGGTAGCAATCCACAATAACAAACCTAACACAAACGAAACCAATAAAAGATGATGAAGGAAATATAATTACCAAAGAAGAGAAACAAAGGAAACAATGGACTGACCACTTCGAAAAGCTCTTGAATCGACCAACACCTGCACTTCGCCCAGAAATACCACCTGCAACCCAGTCACAGAACTACAAGTGAACACAAATCCTCCAACAGAGGTCGAAGTCCTGAGCGCCATAAAGCTACTGAAGTGTGGGAAAGCAGCAGGACCAGATGGAATCCTGCCAGAAGCACTGAAAACAGACGCAGAGACAACTGCAGCAGACATCCTCACACCACTATTGCAGAAGGTGTGGAAGGAAGGGAAGGTACCTGCTGGTCGATAAGAAGAAGGCCTACCTCGTCAAACTCCCGAAGAAGGGAGACCTCACTGTTTGCAAGAACTGGCACGACATCACTCTCCTGTCCACCCACAGCAAGCAAAATATTAAGCCGCATCATCCTGGAGAGGCTAAAGGATACACTGGATTCAAGACGAAAACCGGAACAGGCTGGCTGACTGGCTAGCTGGCTTCAGGAAGTACAAATCCTGTGCGGATCAAATTGCAACACCACTCTATGCATCATCATACAACAGAGTATAGAATGGCAGTCCAGTCAACTCTCTACCTCAACTTCATCGACTTTGAGAAGGCCGGCATTAGACAGTGTCGACCGAGAAGTAATTTCACAGTTGCTTCAACACTACGGAACACCGCAAACCTTTATCAATCTCATTCAACAACTATATGAAGACTCCACATGCCAAGTGATTCACAGTGGGAATCTCAGTGATGCCTTTGAAGTTAAGACTCAAAGAAGTAAGACAAGGTTGCTACCTACCATCACCCATGATATTCCTGACTGTGGTCGACTGGACTGGATGATGCAAGAAACAGTGGGGAGCTATGAGAAGAGGGGGAAACGCTGGCTGGAATGGGGAAAAGAACCTAGAAGATCTGAATTTCGCCAGTGATGACTTGTGTCTAATGTCACACAAACTTGAAGATATACAGACGAAAACTAACAAGTTGACAGAAGAGGCACGGCAGGGCAGCGAAGACGCGACCTCAAGTGAATATAGAGAAGACAGAGGTGATGAAGATACCCAACAAACAACAACAAGCCCTAATCACCAACAACGGGAGAAACTTGAAGGAAGTAGCCTCCTTCACCTATCTAGGAAGCACTGTTTCAACCACAGGCGGCACAGGCACAGACCAGGATGTCAAAGCCAGTCAGAATCGGAAAAGCTAGACAGGCGTTGATTAACCTGAAACCAGTGTAGAGGTCTTCTGCACTCAGCATAAAGTGTGAACAATATCCGGATTTTCAACACCAACGTCAGTCAAGTCAGTGCTTCTGTATGGTTCAGAGATTTGGCGCGTTACCAAGGGGATTTCCAACAAACTACAGACGTTCATCAACAACTGCCTACACTGGCTAGATACTGGAGATCAGATGGCCAGAACAATAATAATAAGCAACAAGGCACTCTGGGAACGAACCTGTGAAGCAACAACCTATCGCTGAACAAATATGCAGTAGTAGGAAGTGGAGATGGATTGGATTGGGCATACACTGAGGAGACCGACTGGGGACATCACGCATCAGGCTAAGCCAGGTACTTGAGTGGAACCGAGATGGGAAGCGACGAGTTGGGCATCAGTGTCCAGGGTGACATGGAGGAGATGGTGCGAGGAGGAAATGAGAGCTTGTGGGCAGTGGTGAAGCCAAGTTCAAAAGAGAGAGAGAGAGAGTGGAATGGAGATGTGCTATTGAAGCCGTATGTTCCATTAGGAACCCAAGGAACAAACAATAATAATAGTAATAAATCACTGAAGAACCTGAAATGAATTTGAAGTAGTACATAGAACTAAATCCATATCCTGGGTTCTGATGTAAGCTAGAGTTAGATACTAAGTGATACTAGGTGATTTTTCATTTGAATGTGAACATGTTCCGAGCTTAAAAGTTTGTACATTTACTTAATAGTTTCGATACAGATCAACATCATTCCTCCAACCAGTTTTATTTTCTAGATAGAAAATAAACTGAAGGATTAAGTTTATATGAAGTATGTTCAAGATTTGACGGAATTTATGGCAGATATTGGACTCTGAATAAAAGATTGACATTAGATATAGATTGTATTTGTGTAAGTCACAGTGTGTTTGAAATCAAATAATTCCCTCCGAAGAATTGGATAAACACCGTCATAATATTATACCGTAAGGAAATTTCAAGAGAAATAAGAAGGATTCTCAACAAATACGACATAAGAGTTTACTTTCGTACAACAAATAACCAACATTCCAACCTAATGAAATATAAAGATGTAGTAACTAAAGAAAATCAATAAAACTGTGTTTATGAAATGAAATGGAGAGATTGTACTACAGTATATTTAGAGGAGACAGCTAAGCAAGTAAATGTGAGAGTCAAAAACCTCACCAAAAGTTAAGAAACTATAAAACAACTTGTTAGTCACGTTACACTCTATAGAAATGGGAAACAAAATTGACTTTGACGGAATTAAGGTTCAACAGAAAGGTTTTGGGTCATATCAAGAAAGATTGACAGCTGAAACCCTACATATATGGGTGTATCCAGACAGTTTAAACAGACTAGGTGGAGTACAGTTAGCTACTCATCTTGGCAATTAGTAACCAGAAAGAGTGACTCAAAGCATTTACCCTCAACACCAGTCTCAAATTCATTAACTCTGCATCAACAATAACACAATATGGATTATTATTATTATTAGTGTTACTGCTTGTATTACACCGTCATTGTTGGACCGAATTGATCAGTCTCTGTTGGCATATGGGCTCCTATACGGATGCCTCGATATGGCCTGTCTTTTAACTATGTTTAGTGATGATGGGCAGTGGCTTGCAGTGGAATCCAGGATGCAAATTTCGTCTATTTGGGACTCGTCAGCTGGATGTACCTGCTTCTCAATGAGTGATGTTGTTCCCACCGAGTTCCCACCGGGTTTAGGAGACTGAAAACTAAGATCATGAAAAGATAACGGGTTGAACAATTTCCTTTTGCGTACTCAGTTCAGATTTCTCCATTTTGGATAACAAGAGCTTCGGCGATGCACAGAATACGAAGACATACAGCCTATGGAAGGTTTTTGTGTTTAAAAAATACAATGCTCAGACTGCGATGCAGAATAAAATGTAGGACAAACTTCCCATCATAATTTAAAAATATGGACACCGAAGAGTTTTCATTCGTCCCCCCTAGAAACCCAGTGGAAATGAAAAACTGAAAACAGTTTACCCATATCTCTACACGCTATTATTTCCAACCGAGAGATTGATTTTGACAATATCGAAATTGAATTTTGGAGTTGTGGGGATTTGGAAATATTTCAAGTTGTTATTCAACGTAGACTGATATCAGTTGGTGGGACAAAGAAAACCTGGGAGCACCGGACAGCTGTTTCATCCTAGTGTGGGATTCCTCAGCAGTACGCACCCACGACCCCGACAGGGACCGAACCCGCGACCTCGAGGTTCCATGGCCAGCACATTACCATTGAGGCATTGGGTCAGAATCCAATCTTCCATATTTCTAACTTCTGTTAGCTCACAATATAGTGAAACAGCTGTCCAGTGCTCTCAGGTTTCCTTTGTTCCACCAATTGATGTCAGTCTACGATGAATAACAACTTGAAATATCGAAACTGTTAAGAAAGAACGTCTCATAGTAAGTCTCTTAACATGAAGTGCAATCAAAATTGTTTAAATAGGAATGAGGGAGTAAGACATAGTTTCACCTGGTCTCAACCCCCTCCACATACTGACATAACTAATATGCATACTATAAGAACTGTCTGCACATGTGTACATACAAATCTTAATCTGTAATTCATACACTCTTCACACACACACACACACACACACACAATACTACATATGGATATCATCTTATATTCTACAATTCTGACAATGTAGAATCATTCCTGCAGAAGAACCCTTATTAAGTTATTATATATAAGCTTATGAGATATTGTAAACTCCGGTTTACTATAACTTTGATAAAGCTATTAGCGAAACATCAATTTTGTTTTACATTCATTAGGAGATACAAATACCAGAACAGTGAACGTTTCCATTCTTTGTGTGGATTTATGGCTCATTGATTTAGGAAGTAGAATTCTAGCCAATGGGTTACGCGTTCGAAGACAGCACTCCACCTTATCGAGAACTTGGCAATAGCCAAATAGCACGATTAGCTTTCATACAATAAGTGTGACCAACCGCCCACTGCGCGAACCTGTACAAGGTTAGTGAGCACAATTCAATTTCTAAATATTCTTTGTCAGTCTGAGATAGCTATGGTTTAACAGACCGGTGTTATTGATACAGGATGATACTTGAAGGTAGGCTGAGAACCTAGGTCTCAGAAGGATTCAAACCATCGGTCTTAAGATTACCAGTTTTGCGCTCCATCAAGTGACCAACAGCTGGGTCAATAAAGCACCAAGTTGACAATCTGTAAGCCACTGGTTTTAATCGTGTCACAGCTAAGGCTTTCATCTCAACTTCAACCATTACCCCGTTATGGATACTCTGCCCACTAGGGAATAAATGGATAAATTATCAGGCAAATTCTGAGATAGCTTTCTTCAATAAACTCTGATAGTTTTCGAGGGACCATAGTTGATGTTGGAAGGAATCATATAAGTGACTTTGAATTAGTTTTCCACTGCTATACAGAGTCGAACTGCTCGACCTCTGCTAGCAGATGGACTTCTTTGTGCATGCCACAATACTGTTGGATATTCATGATGTCGTATTCATCCTGGATTCCTCTGCTAGTCACTAAGATCAATTCCAATTAGTTTCTTCAATGCTCCATCAGCTGAGTTACCATCCAAAACGATTTCACTGGTATTTTTGTATAAATGACGAACATGTAAGTGTTGGCTGTTAACCATTGCCTCCATTTCCCATTTTCTTGAGATTGAGATAAAGTCGATCTGATTTTTAGTGTGTCCATCTGGTGAAATCCATGTCACTCGCTTTGTGGATAACCTTGTGCTTGAACACAATGCCTCACCTCCAATCACCAAGTCGTTGAATGCACAGAATTCTGCAAACAATTCTCCATTCTCGTTCATCACCTCACCTAGCGCTTCTCGACCCGTGGTTAGTTCTCTTCCTGTGTTGTCCCCTCCCAGTTTGGCATTCATGTCACCCATTAGAATTTTGATATCGCCAACTGACGTCTTGTCCAGTGTTGATTGAAGTTGTCTGTAGAATTCCTCCTTTTTCTCTTGCTCTGCATTATTTGTAGGTGCATAGCGTAGCGTAGCATTGTATGATTGTGACCTTCCTTACTTTTGAGTTGAATCTTGCTGTCATGATCCTACAGGAGGAGATTGGTTCCCACTGCATGAGAGTGAGCCTTCGATGCTGTTGGGGACATCATGATAGCCACTCCATAACTCAGTGTGCTCGTGGTTGTCGTCTGGGTGACAGTATCGGAGTAGATTATTGATTCTCCAGTTGACAGTTTGGAGAGTCCACTCCCATTCCATCTGCTTTCGCAAATCCCAAGCACTTCAATGTGATACCTTCTCATCTCGTTTGCAATCTGGCTGCCTTACTGGGTTCAAACATCGTACGGACATTCCATGTTCCCACGTTTACTTTCGCTTTCATCGAGAGAAGACACATCGTCCAATTGGCTTCCTGAAGGCTTTCACCAACTGGCGTCATTTCGCCTCTCCGATTCCAGCGGGGAATAAGTTTGTTTTCATTTTTTATATTTTGTTTGTGCTTTGAAGTTTCTTTAGCGGTTAGATTTGTTTTCCGGGGTAGGGTTGCTAGCCCTATGCCCAACCTTCCCTCTTAGTCGGGGCTTAGGACCGGCTAGTAACTAGTGAACTAGTTAACCAGGCGAGGTTGTTAACCATTGCCTATCATTATTCAATTGTATCTCCTATTGTTGAAAATCTTTTCGTTTCCCATACTAACAGGATCACTTAGGCAGATCAATTGTTGAAGTATGGAAAAGTTACTAGTTATCTTTTGTTAATATTGTAGGAAAGTGTTTTTTGCTATATCATTGTTGACTGGTGAGTGAGAATGAACACTCTGAAACCGACTGCCATCCATGGTGTTGTAATGTGATGGAACCGAATATTCCTAGAATCTATAATAATAAACACATTACAGTAGGTCGAAACAGATATTCAGTATTTTTTCATCCTGATTGATTGGGAAGACGAAATAACCTTCACATTTCTCAGAAATTTTCAGCTTACAAACTAACTTAACAACTTCATCTTGCTGTATTTGTCTTGGTGACTAGTAATGGAATCCAAAATGCGCGTTTCATCCTATTCGGGACTTGTCAGCTGGATGTACTTGCGCCCCAGTGAGTGATATTGTTCCTACTGAGACTGAAACCCAGTATCCATAGGTTCAAACACTAGAAGGTTATCCACAAGGCCACTTAGGTACTACAGTCACCACTTGTGCAACGGGTATCATTTTTTGTTTGATACTAACCCATCTGCTAATAGAGGTCGAGCAATTCAACTGTGTATAGCGACGGAAAATTACAAGTATCAAAAACAACAATAACAACTTCATTTGATGACTGTCAACAAATTAGAAAAGTTGTTTCTCTAAGTGCAACTATTTTCTCCTACTCAATTATCCCTTTAACTAGCAATCAATTGATCTTTTCTAAACAATCGATTCAAGGTCATCACCACCTACTGTGGTTATATTTTAATGACCAGATGACTCAGATTGGTTATGATTGGTTATTCATGTTGAACCAATGATCATCAAACAACACATACATAGCTGTCTTTCTGTTGATTGGCCAATAAATGCATACATTCATTTCCTTCTTTGAACGTTAAAGCATTGGCTTTAGACTGAAACACTAGTCTAGTATTTTTTTTCCATATCACATTCTTTTATTTGATATACAAATATAGGTGGTTTCAATTTGTGTTTGGCTATGGCTTCCGCAAATCTCAGAATATGTCCCTGACTGACTGTTTCTATTAAAATATACTTTGAAAACTGTTTGAACATTAACTTTGTGACCCGTTTCTATTAAATGAAAAGGGTCGTCTCCCACCAGCGTTTATCACTGTTTCGTACCATTTGTTTCTGAAGCCATTCAAGTACATGTTCTCCCCCCCCCACACACACACAGTTATACAGTATTATTTACTTGCTGACGAAGTTTCGAGTATAAATTAACACAGCTCATAATCGTATCTCAATGTAATCACACATCACTTTCGGCATCTGCTTTTTATAGTCTTGTCACCTCATACTATTTGGTTTTATTGGTAGTAAAATGTTGTATATCTCTGGTATAGGTGTTGAATCATTCCTATTACATGTGTTCCGTGTTGACTCGATGAACAAACATCAATCCGCGTCTCTCTCCACCTAATTATATTGGACTTGAGTAGTGTGGTTTTATCCCACCCTATTATGTGGGACATGGAATGTCCGCACCATGTATGAACCTAGCAAGGCTGCCCAGATTGCCAAAGAGATGAGGAGGTACGGCATGGAAGTGCTAGACTGGGAATCCATGTATTCTAGATTACTGATCTCATTGGGGTGTGTCACTCTGGATTTGACTAAATTCATATATTCCGCTATTCTAACTGACTCCGATCGGCTAGTCTGACCTATATACTTGACTTGACTTACAGTCATTACATGGAATTTGATAGATTACATTATTTTGCTTAATTGGTTCTATCGGATCCTTAAGCCAGCCAACAAAGTTTATCTCTGAGTCAGTTTGTAGGTTTAAATGCCACCCTGACTCCAGCTTTGTTGAGGATCCCACTTAAAGTTTCTAATGTACCTTCCTTATAGAGTAACTCAATGCAGTCTGTGAACTTCTTTGTACCCGTGTTTTCGTTTTCATTTCATTTCTTGTGTGTTCGTTCGAATTTATCAGTAAACTGCGTAGGATAATTGTTAACTATAAGTGCTTCTTTTATGTGTTTCAGTTAATTGTTTAGGTCCTTGCACTGACTAGTCAGTTTTCTAGCTCCATCATTTAGACATCTAACTAAACCTGCCCTAACTGACATTGGATGAGATGACTTGAAGTCTAGATACCTGTTAGAATGTGTTAGATTCCTTTAGAAGACGGTATTATTATAACCGGCATCTATCCTTTGTTTTATTCTGCAATCCAATATACGTAATTCTCGTTGTTCATTTTCTACCTCGTAAGTGAATTGCATTGCGCCTACTACTGAGGTTATATGTGTGAGGAAATTGTCGATACGTTCGAATTTCAATACAGTAAATGTGTCATCCATATATCGTTACCATATCGTAGGTGCAGGATTAAATGTTTGTAACGCCATGTTCTCCCAACTATCCATAAATATATCTGTTACAATCAGAGATATTGGCGATTCCAATGCTACTCTTTCTGTTTGGCCATATATTTTGTCCTGAAATTTGGAGATTGTGGAGATCAGGCGCACCTTTTCGCCTAATATGATTGCATCAACCAGTATCTTAGTTCTATGCGTAAGTTCTGAGTCAATATTTAGTTGACTTCTGACTGCCTCCAGTGCCATATTGATTGGTATTTTAGTATAGAGACTAGTTACATCGAACTAACCATTTTTTCATCCTCTTCTATGTGTAGGTCATTAAGCTTAAGTTTTAACTCGTAAGAGTTTAGTAGTCTAGAATTTGAACGGTTCCTAATAGGACAAAATATGGATGCTTAGTATTTTGCTAGTTCATATGTTGGGGTATTTCTGAAGTCAGCTATGGGTGTAATTGGATAACCTGATTTATGAACTTTAATAGCACCATAAATTCTGCTAGGATTATTAGTTTTAAGTATTAAATTAAAGCATTTAGACTCCCCTAGAGATGGCTTAAGTCGGCGTATTTCGAAAATAAATTCTACTTTTACACACATACACACACACACAATACGGTGGGATAAAGTCACTATAATTAGGTGAAGGGACTGATTACTGTATCTTTGTTCAATGAATCAATACGCAGCACATGTAATCGAAATGATGCAACACCTATAACAGAGATATGGAAAATTTGACTAGCAATAAAAGTGAATAATAAAAATCGATTTTTGAAATCGGTATGATAACATTGAGGTATAACCTCGCCTAGTTAACTAGTTCACTAGTTACAAGCCGGTCCTAAGACCCGATAAAGAGAGAAGGTTGGGAATACGTCTAGCAATCCTACCTACTCCCGAAAACAAATCCAACCGCTAAAGAAACTTCAAAGCCGAAACCAAATATAAAAATGAAAACAAAATTACTCCTCACTGGAATCGGAAAGACGAAATGACGTCAGTTGGTGAAAGCTTGTCTTCAGGAAGCCAGTTGGCCGATGTGACTTCAATTCTCTCGATGAAAGCGAAAGTAAACATGGGGACATGGAATGTCTGCACAATGTTTGAAACTGGTTGACAAGGCTGCCCACATTGCCAGAGAGATGAGAAGGTATGGTATGGGAGTGTTTGGAATCTGTGAAAGTAGATGGAATGGAAGTGTACTCTCCAAACTGTCAACTGGAGAGGAGTCAATAATCTACTCCGATATTGTCACTCAGACGATAACCACGACTACACTGAGTTTTCGAGTGGCTATCATGATTCCCCTCAAGAACATCGAAACGACGAGTTGGGCGTCAGAGATGAGGGTGACATAGAGGAGATCATGTAAGGAAGAAATAAAAGTTTGTGGGCAGTCGTGGCGCCAGGTTAAAAAAAGACTGCGGAGAACAGAGTGCAATGGAGGCGTGTTGCTGAAGTCCTATGTTCCACTAGGAACCCAAACGAAAAAAATAATAATAATACATTGAAGTATGATGATTTATACTCGAAACTTCGTCATGAAGTAGATAATACTATATCACTGTGTGTTGAATGTATCAAATAAACAAATGTAATATGAAATTATATTCTACCACAATGTCCAAGTTTTAAACCTACATTGATAATCTCAAAGTTGTGTGGTTATCTTGATATGATTATGGACAATAAATTGCTACCTAAGATACCTAATGGCATTGGAGTGGAAGATCAAATGGATAAATTTTCCAAGAATTTTATTAAATGTATATACAGTTTTCAATATACCCAGTTCCCTAGTGCTTTCCATTCACATAAGGTAGAAAAGAATTTCTCAAAAATGATGGTACTTATAGTGAATAACCTTTTTATTTTATATGCAAACGTATGTTTATTACTATTCACTAACCTAATTTTTATTCTCCGTTGTTTTAGTTGGATCGAATTGTTCAACCTCTATTGGTATATGAGTTCCTATACGGATGCCCCTATATTACCTGAATATTAATTATGATAATTTGGTTGGTTGTGGCTAGCACATTCACTTGAGTCCCAAACAGAACGAAACACGCGTCCTGGATTCTCTGCTAGCTACAACCAACCAAATTAACATAATCCTGTTATTCGTTATTCTCTATTATATACTGTTAAACAGTATCATTGTTAATGTTTTGAAAATGTTGTACAATGGGTAAATTGATGCAATAACCCACTCTAAGAATTTTTTACTATAAGCATACAAGTGGTATGTATTTTTGAGATGAATGGGGATTTTTAATTTAGAAGTAATATTCATCATGGATTGACATCAGTTGGGGAACCATTGAAAATCTGGGAGCACTGGACAGCTGTTTCATCCTAGTATGGAACTCCTCAGCAGTACGCACCCACGATCCGGCTAGGGATCAAACTCAAGACCTTCAGGTTTCACGGAGAACGCATTAACCATTCAGCCACTGAGTCGGTTTTCAGTGGTTCACAATTTCCAACTTTTGTCAATTCACAACATAGTGCGACTGTCACCCAACGTCTTCAGTTAGCATCCACTTCACTTCCGACTGGTTGATCCCACACGTCATGGCTTCCCCAACTGATGTTAGTCCATGATGAATACTACTTCTATACAAGTGGTATGTTTATTGCTGTTACGGAAGCACCGAAGTTAGTTCTTTAAAAACTTGGTAGGTGAGGATCATACTACTTTATATACTAATGAGATGATTTCAAATCTGTAGGCATATCTTCGTAAAGTTGTACATAATGGAGAAATACATATACCGTTAAATATAAGTCAGTTGGAATTTATTGTGTTTAAACGATGAATAGTTGTGTCTCTTTTAAAATAAACGCGGTAATTGAAGGATGACTATTTTGTTAGTTTCTTTGCTTTGAAATACCACTTGTGTGATTTTTCTTCGAAAGGTTTTTTGTCTGTGAACGAAGCCTGAAGAATTTTCTTTGAAGATTATGCTCAGAAGTGCAACATGCGTTGAAATGAAACCGTATTTGAAATGTCTTAAAATTTATATAGCCAAAATTTCATATCCCTTGCTTCACTTTTTATCAGTTACATACAAAGAATAGAAAATCGTCTATATGTTGAAGAAATCAATCCCAAAATCCTTAGATAATAGTGACAATGCAAACAACAAATATTACCCAGTGTAAAGTTATCACATTGAATGGGGGAGGTATTCGAGAACTTTGCTTCTGTCTTTATGAAAGTTGAATAGCTTGATTCAATAGTCTCATACATTTACAAATTATGAATGTTTTTTTGCATATTTGTTGCGTGATAGGTTCTTGGCTGGTTCCTTCCAAGAGTTCTTTGTTGCTGATTCTTTCTAACATCTGATCTTCAGTATCTAGCCAGTGTAGACAGCTGTTGATGAATGTCTGTAGTTTCTTGACACATCAAGTTTCTCAACCATATACCAGCACTGACTTGACTGACATTGGTGTTGAAAATCCGAATGTTGTTCACGTTTTATGCTGAGTGCAGTAGGTCTCCACAGTGATTTCAGATTAGTGAAAACCTGTCTTGTTGTCTTTCCGATCCTGACTTTGACATCGTAATCTGTGCCACCGACGCCGCTTGCAGTTGAAATGATGGTGCCTATTTAGGTAGGTGAAAGAGACTACTTCATTTAGGTTTCTTCCCTTAGTGGTGATTGGTGCTTGTTGTTCATGCTGTTGTATGTTGGGTATCTTCATCACCTCTGTCTTCTCTACATTTACTTGAAGTCCCGTTTTCGCTGCCTCTTCTGTCAACTTCTTGACTTTTGCCTGTATATCTTCGAGTTTGTGCGACACTAGACATAAATCATCATTGGCGAAATCCAAATCTTCTAGGCTCTTTTCATCGGTCCAGCTAGCGTATGTCCATCTCCTCGCTTCTCACAGTTTGCTGCATGGTCCAGTCCACCATAATCAGGAAGATGATAGGTGATAGTAGGTGGCAACCTTGTCTTACTCCTTTGAGTCTTCACTTCAAAGACGTCACTGAGCTGAGCTTTCCATCGTGAATCACTTAGCATATGACGTCTTCATATAGCTGCTGAATGAGGTTGATAAAGGTTTGTGTCACTAAAACCTTAGTGTTGAAGCATTTGCCAAATTACTTCCTGGTCGACGCTGTCGAATGCCGGTCTTCTCAAAGTCAATGAAGTTAAGGTTTGGTTGAGTTGACTACCATTCTATACTCTGGTGTATAATGATGATTAGCGTTTCAATTTGATCCGCACATGATTTGTTCTTTCTGAAGCCAGCCAGCCTGTTCCGGTTGTAATTTTGAATTCAGCGCATCCTTTAGTCTCTCGAGGATGATGCGGCATAATATTTTGCTTGCTCTGGGTGGACAGCAACATGATTCTACTCCAGTTCTTGTAAAGGTCTAGGTCTCCCTTCTTTAGGAGTTTGAACTAGTTAACCAGGCGAGGTTACCTAAAAATATTATTATATCTCAACTTGTTAGGATCTGATAAAGAATCGACGAACTCAAAAATGAGTACATGTTATTCTATTCCGATGATTATTGTTTTCTATAGATTCAAATGAACTAAATTGTTCATCTTAATGAAGAATCTTATCTTTGATTAGACTGAGTTGATCAGGTTCGATTGGCATAATAGGCTCATGTGCAAGTGTCTTGATATTGACTATCGTTTCAATTTCATAGTGATGAATTCTAGTCGTAGTGGCAAAAATATTGCTCATTGGATGACATGCGCATACAGTCGACGAGTTCAAAATAGGACGAAATGCTCGTCCTGAATTCCACTACTAAGCATTATCCATTATTAATATAGAAGTGCGTATAATGATAAGCACAATTTGCATAAATAACTCTAAAAAGTGGGTGGGTGTAGTGATGAACTGAGATTTATGCAGTACATACAGATGTCTGCTATTAGTTAAGTCTACACTGATGATGAAACATCTGGAAGGAAACATCAAAAGTCACAGAACACTGAATAACCATCCCGTGTTAAGAATCTTCTTGGCTAAGTCTAGACTATTAGCTGATGATAAAACAACTGAATTTTGAGGGAGTTGTGAGGATTTTGAAATATTTCATGTTGTTATTCAACGTAGACTGACATCAGTTGGAGGAACAAAGGAAACCTGAGAGCACTGGACAGCTGTTTCGTCCTAACGCAGGACTCCTCAGCAGTGCGCACCCACGACCCCACCAGCAGAGATCGAACCCGCGACCTTCAGGTTCCATGGCCACCACGTTACCATTGAGCCACTGGGTCACAATCTAATCGTCCATATTTCCAACTTATGTTAGCTCACGATACAGCACGACCCCCACCTAATGTCATCGTTGAGTAACTGTCTTCACTACAATCAGGCTTTGCCCTCACCGGTCACGACTTCTCATTGGAACTCCGGGAATGCCTCTCGAAGCTATTCACCAATGAGCACCAGTTCAATTGAATTTTGAGGGAGTTGTGGGGATTTGGAAATATTTCAAGTTGTAATTCAACGTAGACTAACATCAGTTGGAGGAACAAAGGAAACCGGGGAGCACTGGACAGCTGACGTGCTGGCCACGGAACCTGAATGTCACGGTTTCAATCCCTGGGGGGAGTCATGGGTATGCGCTGCTGAGGAGTCCGATACTAGGACGAAACAGCTGTCCGGTGCTCCCAGGTTTCTTTTGTTCCTCCAACTGATGTCAGTCCTCGATGAATAACAACTCGAAATATTTCCAAATCCCCACAAATCCCTCAAAACTCAATTGAACTGGTGCTCATTGGTGAATAGCTTCGAGAGGTATTCCCGAAGTTCCAATGAGAAGTTGTGACCGGTGGGGGCAAAGCCTGATTGTAGTGAGGACAGCTACTCAACGATGACATTAGGTGGCGGTCGCGCTATATCGTGAGCTAACAGAAGTTGGAAATATGGACCATTGGATGCAACAACTCTCAATGTGCATAATGCGGAAACAGGTAACTGGGTAAAACTACACCTGATTTTCTAGCCTATGGATACAAGAATCACATTACTGTTGTATCACATAACTGAGACCTGATTTGTGAAAAACTTTACGATAGATTTCTCAGTGTGCTAATGAGAAGTCGCTACCTATGGAGTCATCGATGTCAGTAATGAAATGGACGCCCATTGGTGGTGGCACTATATCAGAAACAGGGATGAGTGAACCATATGACTCGAACCCTGTAGCTGAATGATAACGTGCTCTCGGCAAGGCGTAGTGGTCTTCAGCTGGATCTCACGCAGGATCGTGAGTGCTTACAGTTGAGAAGTCTAGAACTGCGACGTTTTGCAGCTTACACTGTATTTTCAAAGAATTTATTGCTAAGGCCTACTAATTAGAATTACTACAAAAAGAATAGTCTACGAACAGTTTACATAACTTAAATTTAGAGGAAGATATATTAGAAAGGAATGTTGTTTTCAGTTAGATCTCGATAGGAATCACTCCAGTTCTGCATTCATATCGTGGACCTGTCGTTTAACTAATATGCAGTAGCAGGAAGTGGAGATGGATTGGGCACGCACTAAGACGATTTGGGGACATCACTCGTGAGGCCAGACATTCAATTGGAACCCAGATTTGAAACGATGAGTTGGGGGTCCTATGCGAGGGTGACATGGAGGAGATTATGTGAGGAAGAAATGAAAGCAGCTTGTGAGCAGTCGTGGAGCCAGGTTGAAAAGACTGCAGAGAAGAGAGTGGAATGGCGACGTGCTAGTGAAGCCCTATGTTCCACTAGGAACCCAAGGCATGAACAATAGTATAATAATAATAATAATAAGCAACCATCGGCACGTTAATGCCGTAGGTGATGAGCAACACTTCTATTGTGTAAGATCTAATAATATTAGCTGACTGCACAAATCTCTGTAGGTGGAGCGATGTTCAACCCTGTGACCCACTATTCAAAAGTAAACAGCGTAAACAAGTCATAAGTCTTGTCACAGATAAGGATTTGTACAAACTAATTTTGAACTCAAAAACAAAGATCATTCACTAACTATTATGGTTTAACTATCTAAGATAGCGGTAGTTTGGCAGATTGGTATTTGTACTGGGTGATGATTGAAGGTCAGATGAAAATCAGGACGGTGGCCAGATTTTCATCTAGCTTAGGACGCCCAACTCGCTGTTTCTCATCTGGGTTCTAATCGAATGCCTGGAGCGTGATGTCCCCAAATCGTCTTATCAGTGCGTGCCCAATCCAATCCATCTCCACTTCCTGCTACTGAATATTTGTTCAGCGATAGCTTCTTGCTTGGCTCGTTACCAGCCAGCCAGCCAGAGTTCCTTGTTGCTTACTCTTATTATTCTGGTTATCTGATCTTCAGTATCTAGCCAGCGAAAGCAGTTGTTGATGAATATCTGTAATTTGTTGGAAATCCCCTTGGTAACGCGCCAAATCTCTGAGCCACCACACAGAAACACTGACTTAACTGAAATGGTGTTGAAAATCCGGATAGTGTTCACACTTTATGCTGATTGGAGTGCAGAAGATCTCTACACTGGTTTCAGGTTAATCAACGCCTGTCTTGCATTTCCGATTCTGACTGGCTTTGACATCCTGGTCTGTGCCTGTGCCGCCTGTAGTTGAAACAGTGCTTCCTAGATAGGTGAAGGAGGCTACTTCCTTCAAGTTTCTCCCGTTGTTGGTGATTAGGGCTTGTTGTTGTTTGTTGGGTATCTTCATCACCTCTGTCTTCTCTACGTTCCCATGAAGTCCTGTCTTCGCTGCCTAGCCTCTTCTGTCAACTTGTTAGTTTTCGTCTGTATATCTTCAAGTTTGTGTGACATTAGACACAAGTCATCACTGGCGAAATCCAGATCTTCTAGGTTCTTTCCCGCAGTCCAGCCAGCGTTTCCCCCTCTTCTCATAGCTCCCCACTGTTTCTTGCATCATCCAGTCCAGTCGACCACAATCAGGAATATCATGGGTGATAGTAGGTGGCAACCTTATCTTACTCCTTTGAGTCTTAATTTCAAAAGCATCACTGAGCTTCCCATTGTGAATCACTTGGCATATGGAGTCTTCATATAGTTGTTGAATGAGATTGATAAAGGTTTGCAGTGTTCCGTAGTGTTGAAGGAACTGCGAAATTACTTCTCGGTCAACGCTGTTGAATGCCGGCCTTCTCAAAGTCGATGAAGTTGAGGTAGAGAGTTGACTGGACTGCCATTCTATACTCTGTTGTATGATGATGCATAGAGTGGCGTTGCAATTTGGTCGGCACATGATTTGTACTTCCTGAAGCCAGCCAGCCAGCCTGTTCCGGTTTTCGTCTTGAATCCAGTGTATCCTTTAGTCTCTCCAGGATGATGCGGCTTAATATTTTGCTTGCTGTGGGTGGACAGGAGAGTGATTCCATGCCAGTTCTTGCAAACACTGAGGTCTCCTTTCTTCGGGAATTTGACAAGGTAGCCCTTCTTCTTCCAATCGACAGGCAGGTACCTTCCCTTCCTTCCACACCTTCTGCAATAGTGGTGTGAGGATGTCTGCTGCAGTTGTCTCTGCGTCTGTTTTCAGTGCTTCTGGAGGATTCCATGTGGTTCTGCTGCTTTCCCACACTTCAGTAGCTTTATGGCGCGCACGACTTCGACCTCTGTTGGAGGATTTGTGTTCACTTGTAGTTCTGTGACTGGGTTGCAGGTGGTATTTCTGGACGAAGTGCAGGTGTTGGTTGATTCAAGAGCTTTTTCAAGTGGTCAGGCCATCGTTTCCTTTGTTTCTGTTCTTTCGTGATTAGATTTCCTTCATCATCTTTTATTGGTTTCATCTGTGTTGATCTCTTCTCTCCTAGATAGTAACCTGGTTATTTGATACAATGTTGTCAGGTCTCTATCTCTCTTACCTGCAGCCTGTTCTGCTTCACTTGTCAATGTTTCGTAGAAGTGTCATTTGTCTTTCCGTGCACTCTTCTTTACTTCTTTATCCAGTGTAGTGTTTTATTCATTGTACTGAGTTCCTATTCTCGTTGTGCATGCTTGCACTGGTTTATCTTCTCCTTCACCATCCTCCTCTCCTCTACCAGCTTCAATATGTCCATCGAGATCCATTCCTAATCTTCTTTCTTCTTCCTTCCTAACATGGTTATGCAGGTTTCGTTCCACATCTCTTTCAAAGACTTCCAGTGATCATCCACACATGTTTATTGAGGGATGTCGCTCGATATATCACATTTTGTCTTGGTGGCTGCCGTGAAGATGTTCTTTGTAGTTTCATCCTTCAGTTTCCGGGTGTTGAACTTGAACTGTGGTCTATCACCAATTTTCTTCAACGCTTTCAATTTCATTTTGAATGTTCCTTGCACTGGATAGTGGTCTCAGCCTACATCTGCTCCCCTTCTTCATTTTGTGTCAAGTAGACTGCGTATCCACTTTCTTCACATTCAGATAAAGTCGATCTGATTTGCAGTGTAGTATATCCATCTGGTGAAATCCATGTCACTACCTTGTCAATCTCCTTGTGTTTGTACACACTGCCTCCAATCACCAAATTGTTGAATGCACAGATTTCTGTAAACAATTCTCAATTCTCGTTCATTACACCGAGTAATTCTGTGTTGTCCACTCACACTTTGGCATTCATGTCATCCCACCGATTAGAATGGATTTTGATGTCGCCAACTGGGTAAGAGTCTTGTCTAGTACTGATTACAGTTGTCTATAGAACTCCTCCTTCGTCTCTTCATATGCATTATTTGTAGGTGCATGGCGGAGCATTACATCAATGTGACTTTCCTTCCTTTTGAGTTGAATCCATCTTGCTGTCATGATCATGATCCTGCAGGTGGAGATTGATTCCCACTGCATGAGAGAGAGACTTCGATGCTCTTCAAGGGGATATCATGATAGCCACTCGAAAACTCAGTGTAGTCGTGGTTGTCATCTGAGTGACAATATCGGAGTAGATTATTGACTCCTCTCCAGTTGACAGTTTGGAGAGTACACTTCCATTCCATCTACTTTCACAGATTCCAAACACTCCCATACCATACCTTCTCATCTCTCTGGCAATGTGGGCAGCCTTGTCAACCAGTTTCAAACATTGTGCAGACATTCCATGTCCCCATGTTTACTTTCGCTTTCATCGAGAGAATTGAAGTCACATCGGCCAACTGGCTTCCTGAAGGCAAGCTTTCACCAACTGACGTCATTTCCTCCCTCAGATTTTAGCAAGGATTAACTTCAATTTTATGTTTTATATTTTATTTGTGCTTTGAAGTTTTTTTTTTAGCGGTTGAATTGGTTTTATGTTGTAAGGTTGCTAGCCGTATGGCCGATGTTGCCTCTTTATCCGGGCTTAGGACCGGCTTGTAACTAGTGAACTAGTTAACCAGGCGAGGTTCAGTGGTAATATATATATATATATATATATATATATATATATATATATATATATATATATATATATATATATATATATATATATATATATATATATGAGGGCATCATAACCATCGATAAATTTTCACTGGATTAACTCCATTGACCTTTATTATGCCGAAGTGTAAATCTATCAAGTTAGTGTTTGTATAGATTTTTTTTATCAAATTGATCATACATTTTTGTAGATTTAGATATTGTCCTATTGAATAAATGAAATTCGTTTATTACAATTGACTTTTATAATTAGGAATTGATTGTTGGGATAGAGTCTTTAAAGCATAGAAAATGGAGAATAAGATGAAAAGTTGAAGAAATAACATTTCTATATATTGGTCTAATTGTATTCTGTTTATGAATTAAACAAAAAATGATCGTGATAAGATGAAATTAAACGATTGGTGAAAATGTAGATAAAGTTTATCTGGACTATGTTTAATATGTTTACCTTGGTGATTAGAAGTAGAATCCAGGATGTGGGTTTCATTCTGTTTGAGACTCATCAGCTGAACGTACCTGGACCCCAGTAAGTGACTTTGTTCCTACTGACACTCGAACCTCATACCCATCACTTCTAATGCTAAAACGTTACTTGCTAGGTCGATGGGGCACGATATCCACTTCTTCTGAAACAGGTATCAGTTGTTGTTATGATACTTGTAATTTTCCCTTGTGATGAGTACCGCTTTCAAGTCTCAGGGGGAACAACATCACTCCGCACTAAGATGCAGGTACATTTGACTGACGACTATTAAACACAAAGAAACACACCTTCTGCTAACAGAGGTTGAGCAATTCGACCCAGTATAGAAACGGGAAATTAAAAGGATCAAAGCAAACAAATCAATGTCTTGGTTGTATTGTGTTTTCTGAGCTGGGTTGTTGAATCGCGAAGCTTTCATCGTCTTTCTAGACGACATCATCAGCACTAACTTCCCTTATAGGATTAAGTTACATGTATCGATTGGTTAGAGGAAAGTAACCAATTCTATATTCTCCAGTCCTGAGTGCAGATTGAATCCTGTCGATCATATTTGCAATGTGGTCAACAAGCCAGGAGGCTTAGTGTCGCCGTGCACATTGGTGGGTGTTAGTTGGTTGGAGGCAATCGGCAGGAAGACCTGCTCTACCTAGGTCTCGTGCTTGTTGGCACTCGTCAGCAAGGTGTATCTGCGACCTCGATGGAGCTGATGTCCCACCTGAGATTTGAACCCGTGCCACCCAGTGTTGTAGTCAGCGACTTTACCAATGAGTCCTGTAGAACTGGGTTACATATATTGATGGGTCACTGGAGAGCAACCAACGAACATCTACCAGTGTCCTCCGCGGTGCTGAGCCTCCTCCAGCACTGAGTGACGCCGGCCCGAATCTCAGGCGCGACAATAGTCACGTCGAGCTTGCTTGCAGACACACATTTCTGATGAGTGCTAACAAGCGCGTACCCTAGGTCCAGGGTGTCTTACCGATTGTTTCCAATCTACTAACATCTGCCAAGTTGGTTTTGTGCACATAAAGGTGGTTTCAATTTGTGTGTGCCTATCGCTTACCCAAATTTCAATATGGGCAGCTAACTGTTTCTATATAAAATTCTGAAAGGTCTTTGAATATTGATTCTTTCACCTGTTTCTATAATATGTTTGGCTATAGATGGAGAGGTTCGTTTCCCACATGGTCTTACCAAAGTTTCATATTGCATCTTTTTTGAAGCCATTAAGTTACCTATGGCTCGATTACTCCTCCCTATGTATATGTAAACACACACACACACACACACATATGTAAATTGGTAAACACACAGGCATGTGACGTAATCATTGATGCAGTGTTTAGGTTTTTGGTGAAGGATATGTTATGTTTTTTCCACAATAGTAAGCTTAGCTGCATAATTTGTTTTGGTAATGGCTGATGTTAGCCGCCTACATCTCAAAATGCTACTATTCAACTCCACTTTGTATGGTAGGAACGATGTATAGAATCGACTTTGATGCTACCTGACTTCTACAACAGTTTATAAACTTCATAAGTGTTTTGGTCAGTAATTTGATATCTTTATGCATCGTGTCTGATGTACAGATACAATAGATCCTATAATAAAAGTATTTTATTAGACCTCGCTTGTATTGGATCCGATAGAAACTGTGAAAATTCAGACATGTTTCTGTTCATGTAGGCTCCCTGTTGAGTAAGAAGGACGGAAGTTTCAAAATAAGATACTATAATCATTTTATTTGACAAATACTCTTCAGCTGAATACAGTATACTCCATGTAACTACATCACATTCATCAAGGAAGTGAAAGACTAACCATACTCTCCTCCTATATCCAAAGGTCAGGTTGAAAGCGTTTTGTTGCAATCGCTTCCGCGAAACTCAGTAATCCAGATATTTTCTGTACGTTAGTTATTTTAAAAGTACTGGCGGTTTAAAACTGATTTAAATTAGAACAAGACATATAAGGCTTCACTTACTCTAATACAAATAGCTCAATATATATAAAATTAACCGGAGAAGTTTTATATCAGAGAACCTCTAGAGCCACTAAGAGGACTTTTCCCACCGCACAAATCTGTCTATCATTTTTCAGCCAACCAACTGTTGTTGCTCAGATAAAAGATAAAGTATTTGATCTTGCCACTGCCATGCGCATTTACAACCTCGCCTGGTTAACTAGTTCACTAGTTACAAGCCGGTCCTAAGCCCGGATAAAGAGGCAACATCGGCCATACGGCTAGCAACCTTACAACATAAAACCAATTCAACCGCTAAAAAAAAACTTCAAAGCACAAATAAAATATAAAACATAAAATTGAAGTTAATCCTTGCTAAAATCTGAGGGAGGAAATGACGTCAGTTGGTGAAAGCTTGCCTTCAGGAAGCCAGTTGGCCGATGTGACTTCAATTCTCTCGATGAAAGCGAAAGTAAACATGGGACATGGAATGTCTGCACAATGTTTGAAACTGGTTGACAAGGCTGCCCGCATTGCCAGAGAGATGAGAAGGTATGGTATGGGAGTGTTTGGAATCTGTGAAAGTAGATGGAATGGAAGTGTACTCTCCAAACTGTCAACTGGAGAGGAGTCAATAATCTACTCCGATATTGTCACTCAGATGACAACCACGACTACACTGAGTTTTCGAGTGGCTATCATGATATCCCCTTGAAGAGCATCGAAGTCTCTCTCTCATGCAGTGGGAATCAATCTCCACCTGCAGGATCACGATCATGACAGCAAGATGGATTCAACTCAAAAGGAAGGAAAGTCACATTGATGTAATGCTCCGCCATGCACCTACAAATAATGCATATGAAGAGACGAAGGAGGAGTTCTATAGACAACTGTAATCAGTACTAGACAAGACTCTTACCCAGTTGGCGACATCAAAATCCATTCTAATCGGTGGGATGACATGAATGCCAAAGTGTGAGTGGACAACACAGAATTACTCGGTGTAATGAACGAGAATGGAGAATTGTTTACAGAAATCTGTGCATTCAACAATTTGGTGATTGGAAGCAGTGTGTACAAACACAAGGAGATTGACAAGGTAGTGACATGGATTTCACCAGATGGATATACTACACTGCAAATCAGATCGACTTTATCTGAATGTGAAGAAAGTGGATACGCAGTCTACTTGACACAAAATGAAGAAGGGGAGCAGATGTAGGCTGAGACCACTATCCAGTGCAAGGAACATTCAAAATGAAATTGAAAGCGTTGAAGAAAATTGGTGATAGACCACAGTTCAAGTTCAACACCCGGAAACTGAAGGATGAAACTACAAAGAACATCTTCACGGCAGCCACCAAGACAAAATGTGATATATCGAGCGACATCCCTCAATAAACATGTGTGGATGATCACTGGAAGTCTTTGAAAGAGATGTGGAACGAAACCTGCATAACCATGTTAGGAAGGAAGAAGAAAGAAGATTAGGAATGGATCTCGATGGACATATGGAACCTGATAGAGGAGAGGAGGATGCTGAAGCAGAAAATAAAACCAGTGCAAGCATGAATGACAAAGTGTGAGTGGACAACACAGAAATAGAACTCATAATGGGTCGAGAATCACTCGGTGTAATGAACGAGAATGGAGAATTGTTTACAGAAATCTGTGCATTCAACAATTTGGTGATTGGATGCAGTGTGTACAAACACAAGGAGATTGACAAGGTAGTGACATGGATTTCACCAGAAGGGGATGAGATGAGGACAGATAAAATGCATCAGAAGTTCGGTTTTATCTAACCTCGTTGATAGTGATCATTTGACAAATTAGAACATTGCTTTCACAATTATACACCGCATACTATCTCGAAAGTTATTCAAACTCATCCTTTACACATAGCAGAAGCTGTGGGAATTCGAGCTAATAATCCTAGTCTTTTTATCTAGAAGAAGTTTGTACATCTCTGCTTTAGGCAGGGAATACTTAGTTAATAACTTTAACATTGGGTTTTTTCCTACCCCTTTCTTCTTCTTTACTCCTTTCATATTACTTACTGTGTTTGTTTAGACTTTGTTTATCCACTTACTTCGACCTTCACTATTACGTAACTTTTATTTTCACAGGCTTTCGACCCATTTTGATTATCTAAGTGTCTACATTTCCATACTGCTGTCTTGGATCTTATCATCATTATCATTTATATTACATGTGCTTTGGTCAACGTTATCACTTTTATCATTATTACTATCATTATCATTATTTAGGAATATTTATCACATCAATCGACAAATCTACAGGTTTCCTTTGTTCCTCCAACTGATGTCAGTCTTCGATGAATAACAACTTGAACTATTTGTATAAGATTTTGAGGGAGTTGTGGAGATTTGGGATTATTTCAAGTTGTTATTCATCATAGACTGACATCAGTTGGAGGAACAAAGGAAACCTGGGAGCACTGGACAGCTGTTTCGTCCAAGTATGGAACTCCTCAGCAGTGCGCACCCACGACCCCACCAGCAGGGATCGAACCCGCGACCTTTGTATTAGAGTAAATGAAGCCTGAAGAGGGTATAATTGAAAACAATATTGTTCGCTTATATGTTTTGTTCTAATTTATGAACTATCGCTGGAGCCTGTATTCTTTTGACAGTTAGTCAATGTGTAGAAGAGTTTATCGTCTCAACTATAAATGAAATAAACAATTATTGTTGAACAAAACAACAATACCTTGGTTGTTCTTTATTGTCGGAAGAATATTTTCATTAAACAATTGAGTATATCACTCCTTTGTTGTAGATTTTCAGCCCATAAAGTATTCAACTCTTAGTTTCAGCTATGTAGAAAGGCTTAACACTATCGAGAGAATTGGAATCAATAAGTGAAGATAGTTAGAGGATACAATACAAAATCTTCTCACCTCTCGTACACTTTTGTTATTCATTTTCTATCCACTTTTTCTTTGAATATTGAACTGAAATTTGTCAACTTGAACTGATACACTTTTTGTGATCTTCTCTGTTAGTCTATCCTTTCTGACATTATAAATGTGTAATAATTAAAATTAGACATTTTTCATAGGTTAAGTTATATATTTTTCTCATCCATATGTGTATATTTATATATATATATGGGCTTACAATTCTAGCTTACATCACAAAGTACTACAGTATTATGATAAGTAAGTTAAAAGGGAATTCTGTTCACAAGCAGTAAAATATACACACACACACACCTTCGATTAAATACAGAAATGTCTCCCCTTCCTCATATCGGTTTCTATCTTCTAAAAGGATGA
This sequence comes from Heterobilharzia americana, assembly GCA_944470555.2. Lineage (NCBI taxonomy): Eukaryota > Metazoa > Platyhelminthes > Trematoda > Strigeidida > Schistosomatidae > Heterobilharzia > Heterobilharzia americana. The sequence continues at coordinate 2,136,438 of OX104128.1, read as the reverse complement.
AGGAGATCCAAGACAGAAAATATGAAGCTATTCTCAAAGCATTCAACATATGCATATGAAAGATTGAGCATAAGATATCGAAGAAAGAAATATATCGCGATAAATATATGCGATTGTACAAACAGTCAACCGCCCATAGAGATAAGAAGACAGAGAAAAACAGTTAAACACTTGAATAGTAACTCTATGTATATATGTTTCCGTGTAATTTAGCCCAGAGAAATGATAACTCAATATTAGACAAATCAGAATGTAAACAAAGAACAGCAAAACTCCTGTATGTAGGTTTTTATGCAACCTGTTCCACATTACAGTCTCTATATAGGTCACACTGTGTTACTCTGTGTTATCTCACAGTGGATTATCAACAAAAACGATAGTTGATGGTATTTTGATGAAAGTCATATGATAAACCAGGAAGGATGAAGAAGACATTACATTGAAAGTATTTGTACATATACGTGTGTGTATGTGTGTACGTGTGTTTGAAATAAGACAAACAAAATGATTATGCAACATAGGAACGAAATGACGAAATTTAAAATTATATCATAGTCAGTCATAAAGTAAGCTGTGATGCTACACAGAAATGCGCACTTCATTGATATTTCAATTGTTCCAATAAGAAAATATACTTCTATTGAACCCATATGTATGTATGTGTATACATGAGAAGCTATTGAGAGGTAAGCTAAGAAAGACATCAAGTCATATGCGACTTTTGTGCAAAAGTAAGATAAGTTTGTCTAGGAAAAGATTTCCGCCGCTACCGCCACACACACACACATGTAGCTTATGTACACATAGACAATATCAGTAAGAAGCAACAAACGAATGATGTTGAATGCGAAAAAGGTTACAAGCAGCGTAAGGTGAAGGTGGAGAAGTATACCCTAGATACCGACAAAGTCATAAAACACAAATCAAAACAAAGTTGAATGAGTTAGAAACGTTTTGTACAGAGAGAGAGAGTACTTATGCGTGTAATATGCATCATTATGGAACAATAACTAACTACTTCGTAGAAAATTATCGCTGTGTTTGCACATTATATGCAGAAATGATTGTTGCGTAATCACAGAAATCAAATGAATACACTAGTAAGCATAAAATAGGTGAGAAGTTAAAAATCAAGAATTGATCGATTCGTACACATAGATACGTGTATATACTACTGATTACCTTCATATGGCGTCACGACAGTAGTATATATTTGTACTTGCAAAGGATAAAGAAAGATAGGTAGGTAGGTAGGGATGTAGGGAGGGAGGAAGCATTAATGACAATGTTTTTCCACTCTTTTATATTCTATACATAATAATCACATGAAATATATATATATATATATATATATATATATATATATATATATATATATATATATATATAATCGTAGACAGTTTCCATCTAATTTCTTCGATAACACAAAACCAACATTCAACACTCACTCTATCCAGTATCACCGAGATCTAACCAAGTGCAGGCCAGTGGATATGAGACTAAGACACACTCACTCACACGCACGCGCGTACACAAACACATAACCAGAGTAGAAAAAAAAAACCTGTAACAGGTAGACAGTATACGCACTCATACATATATATATCCTTGTACTAGAGTTATTGTGTATTGGCATAATTAAAATGATGTTTCTAGATCACATGTTTCACTTTTGCTCACTTTAGTGCTACTTGTAGAATCCATCTATGAAATATAAAAGAAAAACAAAAACAAAGTTGTATCAATACTAACGGTAATCTCAATAATGACAGTAATGATAATAATTACAAGGTAGTATTCATCACTGTCTGATTTCAGTTGGAGAACCATTGAAAAGTAAGGAGAACTGGATAGCTGTTTCTTCCTAGTATGAGACTCCCGAACAATACGTACCTACAACCCGGTTCAGAGTTCAATGATTTACAGTTCCCAACTTCCATCAATTCACGGTATACCCCGACTAACACCAAAGATCTTCCCTTGGCACCTGCTTCCCCCCACCCCCTCCCGACTGGTTGACTCCACATGTCACGGATATCTAACTGATATCAGTCTATGATGACGCCACATGTCAAGTGATTCACAATGGAAAGCTCAGTGATGCCTTTGATGTGAAGACAGGAAGGAGTAACACAAGGCTGTCTACTACCACCGATCATCTTCCTCACTGTAGTCGACTGGATCATGTAGCGAACTGTGAGTAGCGAGAAGATGGGTTCACCCTGACTGGATCGATAAGAAGACCCCAGAAGAAGATTTGTATTTCGCCAACGATGATGATTTATGTCTAATATGGTACAAGCTAGGAGATCTATACGCTAAAACCAACAGTTGGCAGAAGAGGCGAGGTAGGGCAGCGAAGGAAGACGGGACTGACTTCAGGTGAACGTAGAGAAGACATAGGTGATGAAGATACCCAACATACAACAGCAACAACAAGCGCCAATCACCATTAACGGGAGAAATCTGAAGGAAGTTGTCTCTTCCACCTACCCAGGCAAGGCAGCATCGTTTCAATTACAGGCAGTGTCAGCGGCACAGATGAGGATGTCAAAGCAGCCAGGATCGGAAAACCGAGACAAGCCTTCATTAATCTGAAATCAGTGTGGAGATCTACTGCAATCAGCATAAAGCGTAAACAACATCTGGATTTGCAATACTAATTCAGTCAACTAAGTTAGTGTTTCTATATGGTTCAGAAACCTTATGCGTTACGAAAAGCATTCCCAACAAACTACAAACAGCTGCCTACGCTCGACACTGAAGACCAGATGGCCAGAATATTAAGAATAAGCAAGAAGGAACACTCGCTGGCTGGCAACGAACCAACCAAGAACATGTCGCCAAACAAGTATCCAAAAGAAGAAAGTGGAGATGGATTGGATTGAACTGAACATACACTGAGAAGGCTGATTGAGGATATCACGCGCCACACCAGGCCCTCGAGTGGAATCCAAAGGGGAAACGACGAGTTTGGCATCCGAGACGAGGGTGACATGAAGAAGATCATGTGAGGAAGAAATGGGTAGTCGTGGAGGGACTGGAGAGAAGAGAGTGGAATGGAAGCGTGCTACTGAAGCCCTATGTTCCACTAGGAACCGAAGGGGAAAAAATAATAGTAACAATAGTGCTCACTAGTGACATGCTTCCAGATGGATGTCACGAAGTTCTAATACGAAGCCATGACCTGTATGGTCAACCAGTTGGAAGGGAAGTGGATGCCAACTGAAGATAGTCGCGGTATATCATTGAGTGGTTAACGTGTTCACTGTGAACGCTGAAGGTCCTGAGTTCGATCCCAAGCTGGGTCGTGGGTGCGTACTGTTGACGAGTCTCACAATACCACGAAATAGCTGTCCAGTTCTACCATTTTTTTTTCAATGGTTCTCCAACTGATATCAGTCCATGATGAATACTACCTCAGAATTAAAATCCCCCATTAACATCAAAATAATAATTACATCCATTTCAACCTGTTAAAGATTTATTGATTCGAAAACAGCTTTCAGAACCAGTCGAAATCAGTTGTAGAACCATTGAAAGCCTAGAAGCACTAAACAGTTGTTCCATTCTAATTAAGATCTAATCAGCAATGTGCACTGATGACCCCCTCTCCATGGATAAATCTCTGAACCATCAAGTCCATAACATATAGTGATTGAGTTGAAATCTAGTACTGAACCCATAACATTGCGCATAATGACCGTGCTACATTGATAATTGACAGAAATGATTGAATAGAAAGGCGTTTGGCATGAGATATGATTGTCATAGACTGACACCTTTCCAAACATTTTCGATATACACTTATAAAGAATCCAAAATTTGGACGAAATATCCAACCAGTGTTCTCAAATTTTCAATACTTATTCTCAACTAATATCAATGTAGAAGTAGTATTCATCATGGAGTGACATCAGTTGGGGAACCATTGAAAATCTGGGAGCACTGGACAGCTTTTTCGTCCTAGTATGGGACTCCTCAGCAGTATGTACCCACGACCCGGCTAGGGATCGAACTCAAGACCTTCAAGTTTCCCGGTGAACGCGTTAACCATTCAGCCACTGAGTTGGTTTTCAGTGGTTCACAATTTACAACTCCTGTCAATTCACAATGATATAGAGCGACTATCACCCAAGGTCTTCAGTTAGCATCCGCTGCACTGAGTTCGATCGCTAACCAGGTGATGGGTACGTACTGCTGAGGAGTTCCATACTAGGATGAAACAGCTGTCCAGTGCTCCCAGATTTTCAATGGTTCCCCAACTGATGTCAATCCATGATGAATACTACTTCTAAATTAAAAATCCCCATTCATCTCAAAAATACATAATATCAATGTATAATGAAAATATGGAGGTTTCCCTAATTACACAGACGTTGACCTATTCACAGGTGAATTTTCTTTAGATCTAGAATATGCAGATGACATAGTCCTGTTAGGTGAACACGCTGACAAGATGCAGAGTCTTCTGAACACTTTCGGTGTCAATTTTAGAACCTTTGGGACGTGGTTTTCACCACCCAAATGCAAATTTTTGCTCCAGGACTGGTCTTCAGCGGTGCCCCACTGCAGCTAACAATAGAGAGTGAAGTGGTTGAGGGTGTCGATCACTTCACTTACCTGGGAAATAGGACCAACCCTAGTGGCTCAGTGGCCGATGACATCTCTGCACAGATACAAAAGGCTTGATTGGCTTTTGACAATTTACGCCACCTATGGCGCCGCCGTGATATCCGTTTGTCTACTAAGGGTCGCGTGTACTGTACAGCAGTCCGTTCTGTTCCCCTGTATAGCTGTGAAACATGGCCATTGAAAGTGGAAGATATAAGAAGGCTTCCTCATGTGTTTGACCACCGTTGCCAACGTAGTACAGGCCGTATTCCGTGGTGTCACCGCACCACGTGAGTAATGCACAAGTCAGACAGAGAGTTTTAGGGAGAAAAAGTAAGTCGGTTGACGAGGTTATGAACCTTCATCGACTGAGATGGTTGGAACACGTACTACGTATGCCCAGTCACCGATTGCCTCGTCGCACACTGTTGGCCGAAGTAGGTCCAGGGTGGAAAAAGCCCCGAGGTGGCCAGGCTAAAACATGGCATCAGTGCATGAAGTGTTTGACTGTCGGTTTGAGCCATGTGGGGCGATGCAGACTAGGTAGTTGGGGTCCGCGGGACAAGAGGAACCAGTGGTTGGAGATCCTAGGTGATATGGCTCAGAACCGAAGTCAGTGGCGCAGATGTATACACACATACAGTATCCTCATCTTAACAACACTATACCGAATCTCACCATTTTCTCATCCTTACTTTCTTTCTTCTCGTACTTTATATTTCTTTTGACTGAGTTATGTTTTCCCCATCTTGGACGTTACTACCTTTTTACTTGATGTAGTGATATGAGGTGTGACAACTCTGACCGTTACGCAGTAATGCCTGGTCCTATGTTGATATTGATTGATTGGTTGATAATGAAAATAATAAGAATTTTACCATCACACATTTAACACATTAGATTACACAAAATCACGTTATAAAATACACAATGTGGAATTAGTGATAAATAATCATGAATAAATAAAAATCATAATTGAGTGCAATATCACACCATTATTGACTATAACATAGAAGTGATTTTATGTTATACACAATTAAAGTGCATATGTGCATACTCTGCAGAAGCGTAAATGGAGTGAAATAAGAACTTGGGAGGAATAATTAAAACGAAAAAGAACAACCACAAAAAAGATACACTTCACAAAGAAACGTAAATCGATTTTACTGTAGATTTAAGTACGAATTATAACACAGTAAGGTTTTAGTATAATTGCTGATATTATACCATCGTTGATTGGACCGGATTGATCAGTCTCTATTGGTATATAGGCTCCTGTGGGGATGCCTTGATATCACCTGTGCTCTAATAATAGTAATGATGGATAGTGACTAGCAGTGGAATCCAGGATGCGCATTTCGTCCTGTTGGGGACTCATCAGCTGGATGTACCTGCCTCCCAGTGCTGAGTGATGTTGTTCTCACCAGGATTCAAACCTCGAGAGCAATCACTTCAAACGCCAGAGAGTTATCCACTACACCACTGAGCTACAATTGTCACTTCTTGTGCGACTGGTGTAGTTTCTAGTATAATTGCTTGTATTATACTGTCGGTGACTGGACCGAATTGATCAGTCTCTATTGGTATATAGGCTCCTGTGAGGATGCCTTGATATTACGATATTACAAGGCATATGCACTGATCAATTCGGTCCAATCAACTACGGCAAAGTACAAGCAATTATACTAAAAACTACACCAGTCTCACAAGAAGTGACAATTGTAGCTCAGTGGTGTAGTGGATAACTCTCTGGCGTTTGAAGTGATTGCTCTCGAGGTTTGAATCCTGGTGAGAACAACATCACTCAGCACTGGGAGGCAGGTACATCCAGCTGATGAGTCCCCAACAGGACGAAATGCGCATCCTGGATTCCACTGCTAGTCACTATCCATCATTACTATTATTAGAGCACAGGTGATATCAAGGCATCCCCACAGGAGCCTATATACCAATAGAGACTGATCAATTCGGTCCAATCAACTACGGCAAAGTACAAGCAATTATACTAAAAACTACACCAGTCTCACAAGAAGTGATTATCGTGGTTCGGTGGTGTAGCGGATAACGCTCTGGCGTTTGAAGCGATCGCTCTCAATATCTACATCCACCTTGTTTACCTTGGCTCACAAAAGAGTCGACACGTTCTCTTTATGAGCTTTCCCACCATAAATTTCACATTTTAACTTATCATCGTTTTCTTCTATATTGTCATTACACTAAGACTATACCAGTTGCACAAGAAGTGGCTATCGTGGGTCGATGGTTTATTGGATAACGCTCTGGCGTTTGAAGCGATCGCTCTCGAGTTTGAATCTCGGTGGGAACAACAAAATTCCGCACTGGGAGGCAGGTACATCCAGCTGGTGAGTGCCAAATGGGGCGGAATATGCATCCTAGATTCCACAGCTAGTCACTATCCATCATCACTATAAAGTATGGTTTTATGAAATTCACTAACTTTCTAAAATTACATGGTGAATACAATCGATCATTATCAGAAATTTCCTATCTATCTCGGTAGTAGTCGCTGGTTCGAATCCGGCCACGGTCCAGATTTTCATCTCACCTTCAATCATCACCCAGTATAAAGTATTGTGGTAATAACATGAGTTTGAGATGACCAATTTGCAAATGATCTGGTTGATGAAATCTACCGATCAACCTAAATACTTTCTAACCACTCTAATTGTTCAGTTAGTAGTAGTAGTATCCATCGGTAGTTCATGACACTTTTGTGTCAAAGATATTGGTTGACAGGTGATTTGCAATGGAAACGTTATTGACATCACAGGTGGGCAGTTGAAAAACTACTCAGCTGTGAGAAATGTTAACGCGGCCCGATTATTTTCTCATACTGTGAATGAGTCCTATACTAGGACGAAACAGCTATCCAGTGCTTCCAGATTTTCAATGTTCCTCCAAATGATATTACTCTATGATGAATAACAACTTGGAATCAATCAGTCAATCAATCCCCCACAAACCCCCAAATTCAACTGATCTAGTGCTCACTGGTGAGAAATTGTGACCGATAGGGCAAACCTGGCGGTCATGAGGGCAAATACTCAACGATGACATTGGGTGATGGTCGCCGTATGTCATAAACTGACAGAAGTTGGAAATATGGACCATTAGTGGCTAAATGATAACGTGATGGCCACGGAACCTGAAGTTCACGAGTGAGCACTGTTGAAGAGTTCTGTGTTAGGACGAAACATCTGTCCAGTGTTTCAAGGTTTCCGATGTTCGTCCAACTGACGTCATTCCATGATGAGTACCAACTGGTGAATCATTTGCGAATTAATCATCCCATTTTAGGCATGCCAGTCTATGCAAATCAGTTAGCCAGCCAGATTCAGGTGAATTTGTCTGGGTACACTGCCGATGATCTGAACTTTCTGGTGTTTAGATAGCTCTGATTTGACACTGAGGAAATCTATAGGTCTGTATGAGTAGTATCTTACGCTAAATATAGATTTTGGTTGAATATATATTTTCTTTTAGCATAGAATGCGAATATATTCACATTATTAAGTGACTGACACTTAGTTCACAGAGTTGCTGAAAAATATCATACCATGGCTAAGAGAATTTATAACATACATCTGATAGTTAGTTTTAGCTGGCGAACGTTTCGATATCAAGCTAGAAATCATCACCACCATCATCAATCCAAACATCCTCACTGAAAATCAGGCATCGCACTAATTTTCTTCTATGTTTAGTCATCTGAAAGCTAATGATCTTCATGATTAAACAGAGGTTATCTAAACTTTGGAAACTGATGAACAGTTTTAACTACTGAGATTACGCAATCTAACTAACAGTGCATATCTCTCCTATCAAGGAGAACATATAGCAGGTAACACCGAAGATTATAGTACAATATACTGTATTTTCCATTAAAATGTTGTCTCAAAAATCCGATCCGAAAAAGCCATCAATATGGTAGAAAGGCTAAATCAACGGAAATCTTAGACTTTGATCAGATAGTAGAAACAACACAACTTGGAAGTTCATAACTCACATATGATTGTAGTAATGATACTTGTAATTTCCCGTTGCTATACGGGGCCGAATTGTTCAACCTCTGTTGGTAGATGGGCTCGTATGCGGATCCCTCCATATTGCTGAATATTTATGGTGTTATATTAATCTTGATGACTAGCGGAGGAATCCACGACGCGCGTTTTGTCAGTTCGATATACTTGCACCCTAATGAGTGGTGTTCTTCCCACTAGACTCGAACCCAGTACCTTTCGCTTCAAACGCCAGAGGTCGAGCGACAGCAACTGATACATGTTAGAGAAGAGGTGGCTATCATCTCCCAGTAGCTTAGTGGTTAACGCTCTGGCGTTTGAAGAGAAAGGTATTGGGAGCAAGCACAAGTAAGAACAACATCACTCAATGGGGTGCAGGTACATCTAGCTGACGAATCCGAAGTAAAAGGAAACGCACGTCGTGGATTTCTCCGCTAATCACCAAGATCAATATCACATATAATTCTTGAAACCTGAAACCTTACATGATCTTTCCACGATAAGTCAAATACTGGTTGATCTACATTGTTATTATTTGTCCCTTGGGTTTCCAGTGGAACATACGGCTTCAGTAGCACGTCTCCAGAACACTCTATTCTCTGCAAACTTTTGAACCTGGTTCCACGACAGCCCACAAGCTCTCATTTCTTCCTCACATAATCTCACCTATGTCACCCTCGCCCCGGACACCCAACTTGCCGCTTCCCATCTGGGTTCCACTCCAGGGCGTGGCCTGGCGCGTCATGTTCCTAGTCGGCCTTCTCAGTGTATGCCCAATCCATCTCCACTTCCTTCCACTGCATATTTGTTGGGCGACAGATTCTTGGTTGGTTCGTTCCCAGAGTTCCTTGTTGCCTGTTCTTGTTATTCTGGCCATCTGATTTTCAGTATCGAGCCAGCGTAGGCAATTGTTGATGAATGTCTGCAGTTTGTTGGAAATGCGTTTCGTAACCCGCCAAGTCTCTGAGCCATACAGACCAACAGATATTAATCGTTAAATAACACGGCACTTAGGAAGTTAACTAAATATACTCAGCATTCGATCTCTTAATTGATAGGATGAGAATTTTCCCAATTCATCCAATAATAAAAAGTGGATTATACAGATGATATCAGTTGTAGAACTACTGAAAACCTGGAAGTACTTTAGAACTCTTCAATAATCCACATTCATGAACTCAACAGGAATCGAGCTTAGGTCATATAATGAGTACTCTGCCTTCATAGTAGATAAGAAACTCATATCATGAACTATAAAAAGGTATTCTCTTTCTTTTTAATTAAAATTCCTTTTCTACTAGTTTGTTTTTCTTTATATCTTCATAGTAATATTATTCTCGTTTCATATAATTTATAATGAGTCTGGGGTAATTTAAATCGATATACTATTGTGCTAATTAGTATCATGATATTATTGAATGGAGTTAATGGTAAAGGTTAATCCATTTTATAAAGTTAGATGGATAGTTATTCAATGAAAAAAATTGTGTAATGATTATAAACCATTTGACGATGACTACTTACTTACAAATAAAAAGCTTAGAGAAATTAAACTCTCTTACACCCTCTTGCTACCTACTATCCATCATTAATATATATAATTAGAACATAGATAATATTGAAGGCATCCATGCAGGAGCTCATATTTCAATAGAGACCGATCAATTCAGTCTAATCAACGAAGGTATAACACAGCCAGTAACAGTGTATAATATGTTAAATAAAGGGATGCAATGTAAATTATACCTAAACATTTGACCCCCTACGAATGATTTATGTCTAATGTCACACAAACTCGAAGATATACAGGCGAAAAGTAACAAGTTGACAGAAGAAGCAACAAAAACGGGACTTCAAGTGAACGTAGAAAAGACGAAGGTGATGAAGATACCCAACATACAACATCATCAACGGGAGAAACCTAAAGGAAGTAGTCTCTTTCACCTACCTACCTACCTACCTAGGCAGCATCGTTTCAACTACAGGCGTCACAGATGAGGATGTCAAAGCAGCCAGGATTGGAAAAGCAAGACAGGCGTTGATTAACCTGAAACCAGTGTGGAGATCTTCTACACTCAGCGTGTGGAACAAGATGCGGATTTTCAACACCAATTCAGTTAAGTCAGTGCTGCTATATGGTTCAGAAACTTGGCGCATCATGAAAAGCATTTTCAACAAACTACAGACATTCACCAACAACTGCCTACGCTCACAAGAATAGGCAATAAGGAACTCTGGGGACGAACCAACCAAGAATCTGTCGCCTAACAAATATGCAGTGGAAGGAAGTGGAGATGGATTGGGCATACACTGAGAGGGCCAACTGCGGACATCATGTGCCAGGCCAGTCGCTCGAGTGGAATCCAAAGGGGAGACGATGAGTTGGTCGTTCGAGATGTGGTTGACATGGAGGAGATCATATGAGGAAGAAATGAGAGCTTCTGGACAGTAGTAGAGCCAGATTCTAAAGGTTGCAGAGTGGAATGGAGACGCGGTGCAGAAGTCCTATGTTCCACTAGGAACCCAAGGAACAAATTATATATATATATATATATATATATATATATATATATGCATGTGCGATGCATAGAAGCGAACGAACACACACAAACAAGGCTGAAAGTTAACCTCAAGTATTGTCATACTCGAGACGGGACTTCAAGTGAATATAGAGAAGACAGAAGTGATGAAGATACCGCACCACCACCATCAACAACAACAAACTCCAGTCACCATCAACGGGAGAAACTTGAAGGAAGTAACTTCCTTCACCTATCTAGGAAGCACTGTCTCAACTACAGGCGGGACAGACGAAGATGTCAAAGTCAGAATCAGAAAAGCAAGACAGGCCTTCATTAGCCTGAAACCAGTGTGGAGATCTTCTGCACTCAGCATGCGGAACAAGATACGGATTTTCAACACCAACGTCAAGTCAGTGCTTCTGTATGGTTGAGAGACTTGGCGCGTCACGAAAGGGATTTCCAATAAACTACAGACATTCATCAACAACTGCTTATGCTAGCTCAGTACTGAAGATCAGATGGCCAGAAAGAATAAGCAACAAGGAGCTCTGGGAACGAACCAACCAAGAACCTATCACGCCAAAAATATGCAGGAGGAAGTGGAGATGGATTGGCCATACACTGAGAAGGCCGACTGGGGACATCACGCGTCAGGCCAGCCAGTCCCTCGAGTGGAATCCCCATGGGAAGCGACGAGTTGGACGTCGGTGCCGAGGGTGACATGGAGAAGATCGTGCGAGGAGGAAATGAGAGCTTGTGGGCTGTCGTAGAACCAGGTTCAAAAGATCTCAGAGGACAGAGGTCACTGGAGACGTGCCACTGAAGCCCTATGTTCCACTAGGAACCCAAGGGACTAATAATTAAAAAAAAATAATTATCATACTCGATAAAGGTTGTAGGATTGTTTGTAAAATTACGAACGTTTTCTGTGTTCTATATTTTACCTACTTGCATAGTTTTTAAAATTCCATCTATCATAGAATTGTGTTTCTAAATGGTTTATTCATATGAAAAGGTGTTAGGTAAACTTCCAATTCTGAGGTGAAAAGTAAGTACAGTTATTCACGATGAATAATACTCATAGAACATAATGAGGCTGAAAATTACATCCGAAAGAATTTATGATCACAGTTTTCACTACAGAATATATGCATATAGAATATATAAAATACATATATTCAAACAGAATGCTATAACACCCAAGGGATAACTTTTAGTCTCACTCAATAAACACGCAAACACATGAACACAGACAAAACAGAGGGAAACCACAGTACACACACGCAAACACAAATTAACGCTTTTTCTTACGTCTCTTTCTTTTTACTTCGATTTTGTTGTATTTATAGGTGAGAGAAGTTTAAATTTGGATCTGTAAAAGTTAAAGATTTATTTGATCGGAATAAAATTATAAATTGTTTCTATTTAACAAGCAATATATATATATACCAGGTTTCCGGCCCAATGCTCTATCAACTGAGCTACGAGCTCCAATTACTGATCAGATTTCTATTTCACTTCAATCACTAACGTTTATTGGCAGACTACCATGTGAATTCGTGACGCGTTACCACCGCTTGATCGTACTCATACTGGCTGCCTAGTCAAGATTTCTCATCTCAATTGAAATCTAACTGAATTAGAGAGGAGGAGCATCATATTGATTATCATTTCTGACTATCTGAGATATCTGTGGTTTGGCAGACTAGTATTTATACCAGAAACCCTGTGGTCCCTGGTTCGAGTCCCGCCGCGATCCAAATTTTCATCTGACCTTCAATAATCACCCAGTATATATATATATATATATATATATATATATATATATATATATAGGTGCGCGTCTTGCCATATTTCTCCTCTGACTGACTGACAAACTCAACCTATAACTTCCCACACAAGTGCATCAATCCAAGTTGCCAGACTTCACAATAGTATACGAAGAACAGGTGGATAGAATAGGAGTGATATCAAAGTAGATAAAGTTTTGTAAGAGAATTAACAGTTTGAAGATAAAGGTTAGTGTGAATATTCAAGCTTAAGATGTCAACGACTGAATATATCTGTGATATTGTGACTGATTTTCAGCGATTTAACTAAGAGTCATCAATCACTGATTCCTTCCGTTTCGAGGACCACAACCAGATAGTCTACACCTCTTCATATGGCTCAGACCATCAGTTAGAGATTTCATCAACTGGTATCACGTCTTGGTTCAGCCTTCCTCAGCACTCTTCCAACCTGGTCCAAATTCCCCTAGTAACAAGATATATCGAGGTAGGTGGTGACTTGGCATGCGCAGTACATATCTAAGCCATGTCAATCGACTAAGTTTCACAACCTCATCAATCAACTTGCCCATCTTCCTTAGTGACCTTCATCTGACCCCAAAATTGCTCACAGGGTGATTCCATCAAACGTAAGCAATGCTACGAAAACACCTATGATCAACTGCCAGATCTCACAGTCGCATAACAAGGCAAGATAGACTGCAGAGCAGCATACTTGTCGTTTGGTAGATAGTCGGATATCTCGTCAGTCGACATCACAGATGATGCAAGTCGGCGGACACAAGAGGAGCTTTCTGTATCCGAGCTGAGATCGCATCAGTAACCAGACTATTTGGGTCGACTTTGTTACTGAGTGATATAGGTGAGAGCTGTTGACAGTAGTGATGATTGCCAAACAAGCAAAACACTTAGATTCACGGTTCCCTAATGACTTTCGTCACTCATCTCTAACAGTAAAGAATTCCATAGGTTGACAGAAAGAGGTTCTAGAAGATTTAGAGACATAAATAAGAAGCTATATCACTGCAGATGGTCAAGAATAACATATTGGCTTTCTAGTATGTTACTTAACCAAAACGATCACAGTCATCAGAATCTGCATCAAAGATCCGGTCATGCTCCCGCCAAAGAGGAATTTTATTACTTTTCTAAGTTTTAAAATATATCACTCCAAAAAAAGGGATTAATTATGTAAACCAAGTTATCCTTTAGTTTCAGTTCTGTAGGTAAAGAAACAACATGATTGGATCATGCATGCCATTGAGTAATGAATATCATTTAGTTTAATGGTTAAGAACTTTATCTTAATACCACCTTTACTAAGAGACTATTCTACTAGAATTTTGAAGAGTAATCCATAGGTTTATGAACAGACATCATATATTGTGTAAACACTTTTGACAGCAGATGTCAAATGATATTGTGTGACCCTATGATGAAATGAACCAGACCATCGTTCCAAAATGTTTATATAAGGGAAGTTTTAATCACTGTAGGATGTCTTCAAGAAAGTGAATTTCCGGTGGTTATTGCCGAATTACTGAATTTAAAGGATTCAATCCAGGGTAGATGGAAAATTTTGATTTCAAACCTATGGTGTACATGAGCTCTACAGTACGGAATGGATGAAAAGTGTATGAATCTACTTTGATCACAGGCAACACGTGAATGCAGTATCATCTAACACTTCTCCACTACTTTCTGTATCAAAGTTCTACTCAAAGGTTAAGGGAGTGAACTCTTCAATCAATAACGTCCTTCTGTCTTGCTAACTCACTAAACACCACAAGCACTCATAGCAGACAGGTAACATTTACAATAGAGACCCCGAAGCGCTTATCAGATTTTGCTATAAAGCAATCAAATTTGCTATTTTATAAAATTTGTACTCAATCATTCAACTTTTGTATGGACTGTGTTATCCTTTCGTGATTATTTCCAAGTCTACTTAAATGTATACTTTTATTTCATTTAACTGCCTGCCACTGTCTGTATCGTCTTGAGTTGCTAAACAACTTCGTCTGAGAAACTGTCCTTCAATAAGAAATCTGACTCAATTATTCTGACATCACGCAAACCACTTAAGCTGACTGCCTTCAATGACCAGACCACGAAGCAGATCAGACAACAGACAAGTTCGGCTAAGATTCCAGAAAGCCTCGTTGTTGATGGTTGCTCTACCTCAGGAACACGAAAACTAGACTCTATTAAAGTACTTGGAATAACTTTCTCACTTGTCAGCTAAAAAAGTGTACTTACAGTGCACTGATCCGAGGACCTCGTGGCATCAGCAGCATATCATGCTGGTGTCGGTGTTAAAACCAAAGTTTCACTAGTCGACTGGACTCCCATCAACAGCTATTTGTGTTGTTATGCTGGAAGGTTAGACTACAGTAGGAAGTAACTGGAAGTGATAATAGTGTCTCTTCATCGCCTCCGCTTATGCTTCGGCACACTGCAATCCGGATACACTTACGGGTAAGTTCTATTTTCAACTGAATGACCTTCTTTAAAAAGAGCATTCAACAAATATTATAGTGCTATCTTGCACCTATGGTTCAGAGGATGTTAGTTTTGGTGGTCAATGGGAATTAGTAGGTCGCAGGTATGATGATGGGGAAAGTCTTCTGCAGCTTTGCGTAGACCACAACCTACTGATTGAATTCCTCCCTCTGCCACTTAAATCTCTACCAAAAAAGTATCACATCGCAAATAGTTAATCATGATATAGGTGAATTCAAGACTTCTTTTAATTCTAGATAATCTGTTTGGACTCCCGTTATGCTTCATTGTATGATACGTTCGTTTCGTATTTTGATGGTGATCGAAACTGTCATATTAAAGAAGTCAGTGTTAGGAAATCAGTTTTCCCTAGTACTATAATTATTTTTTTATTTTCCCCTTGGGTTCCTAGTGGAACATACAGCTTCAGTAGCACACCTCCATTCCACTCTCTTCTCTGCAGTCTTTACAACCTCGCTCCACGAAAGCCCACAACCTTTCATTTCTTCCTCACACCATCTACTCCATGTCAACCTCGTCTCCGACACCCAACTCATCCTTTCCCATTCGAGTTCCACTCGAGGGACTCGACTGACTCATGATGTCCTCAATCCGCCTTCTCAGTGTATATCCAATCCAATCCACATCCACTTTCCTATCCTGCATATTTGTTGAACGATAGGTTGTTGGTTGGTTCGTTGCCTACCAGCCAGTCAGAGTTCCTTCTTGCTTATTCTTGTTATTCTGGCCATCTGATTTCCAGTGTCGAGCCAGCGTAGGCAGCTGTTGATGAATGTCTGTAGTTTGTTGGAACCAGATAGCAGTACCGACTTGACATTGGTGTTGAAAATGGTTTTCCCTAGTATTGCATATAAACACTTGTTGCACCCATATGAAACTATAAAAACAGTAAGTAAAACCAATTTCAGCTTTGAAGAACATCCCGCTAATAAATGCTAAGCATCTACCGACTCCTAGAGCCTTCTTAACGTTCATTGTGGTCTATTCTAGGAGATAATGAATACAATAGTATGCATAAGTCGACTACATGATAGATCATGTAACATTTATCGTAAATATCAAAACGTTTGTTGATTAGAAAAAGTCCAAATAAGATGGAAATGAAATCTGTATCTAACAACAGTCAGAAGTTGTTCCAACTCATTCAAGAAGTAATACTAATAAAAGCGATTATAAAAAGATCAACTTACTTCATCTGATGACTGTCGATCGTCTGTTTTAAGTCCAGTAAAATCAATAGAAGGACGAGATATATACTGTTTTGCTTCTAATGACGATGATAATGATGAAGATACTTGAGGTTTTACTGAGGAGATATCTTCAATGTCTACTGAAACATGTGCATAACTATGATTATTATTATTATTGTTATCAATTAGATTATCAGAGGGAGAAATGGATTGAAGTTTCGATATTCTTTCAGGTAATAATTGTTTATCATTAAAACCTTGATATTCTATAGCTTTGTGATGATCTCCTCTCGTATCAGTTCCATCATCTCTCATCCTATTGTTATCACCATCGTCATTCTTCTTCTTCTGCTCCTCCTCCTCCCCCTCCTCCTCCTCCTCATCATCATCAAATTCATTCCAAATTATTGATTTCATCGAGATATTTTTAGGCATCTCCATAATTGGCAAACTTGCTAGTGGTATACGTACTAAAGGATAACATGATATATGTGATCGAGGTACAAGTCCTTTTTGACCATTAGAATTTTCAGCTAACATCCATTCAATTTCACCAGGTGGTTCACGATTAATTATAGTTAATAATTCATTTGGTTTAATTGGTAATTCATCAACTTCTAAATGTGAATCTATAGAACCAGGTCCAGCTGAATCGATACCACGAGGGAATAAAGCATATACTCGACCTGATGCAGCAGATCCAAGACGTTCATTTTGATCTGATAATTAATTTTTGTAAAAGCAAAAAAAATAATAATAATAATAATAATTTCAATATAATTTTTTAAATTTTGAGGGGGTTGTGGAGATTTGGAATTATTTCAAGTTGTTATTCATCGTAGACTGACATCAGTTGGAGGAATAAAGGAAACCTGGGAGCACTGGACAGCTGTTTCGTCCTATTATGGGACTCCTCAGCAGTGCGCACCCACGACCCCACACCAGCAGGGATCGAACCCGCGACCTTCAGGTTCCGCGACCAGCGCGTTACCATTGAGCCACTGGGTAAGAATCCAATGCTCCATATTCCGAACTTCTGTTAGCTCACGATATAGCGTCCCATACTAGGACGAAACAGCTGTCCAGTGCTCCCAGGTTTCCTTTGTTCCTCCAACTGATGTCAGTCTTCGATGAATAACAACTTGAAATATTTCCAAATCTCCACAACCCCCTCAAAATTTAATTGAACTAGTGCTCGTTGGTGACTAGCTTCGAGAAGTATTCCCGAAGTTCCAATGACAAGTCGTGACCGGTGGAGTCAAAGCCTGATGGCCGTGAGGACAAATACTCAACGATGACATTGGGTGGCGGTTTGCGCTATATCGTGAGCTAACAGAAATTGGAAATATGGAGCATTGGTTTCTGACCCAGTGGCTCAATGGTAACGCGCTGGTCGCGGAACCTGAAGGTTGCGGGTACGATCCCTGCTGGTGGGGTCGTGGGTGCGCACTGCTGAGGAGTCTCATACTAGGACGAAACAGCTGTCCAGTGCTCCCAGGTTTCCTTTGTTCCTCCAACTGATGTCAGTCTACGATGAATAACAACTTGAAATAATTTTTTAACTTTTATTTTCAAAATTGTATACAATTGAAAATTGATACATTTTTCTACTGTAAGGATTTGTGTATATATATTAATTCACTTGCTTTTATTCAGTCAGGGTATATAAATCATTCGATGCGACTGTTATCTAAAAGGGTTCAAGAACACTATCTTGCTTAATTATAAAGAAGTAACAATGGAGAGATAAGCAGTGCTATAATTGAACATATTGTGAACACAAATCACTCTATCTCAAAAACCTCCTCATTTAAAGTTATCTATAAAGTGAAAAGGCTATACGTCTTCATACTCTCTGTATAGCTGAAGCTCTTGTCATCTAAAATGGAGTAACATGAACTGTGTACGCAAAAGGAGGTTGTTCAACCTCCTCCTCCTTTCATCATCTTAGTTTTCAGTCTTTAAAATCTCCTCTACCACCCCATCCCTCTTTTTATTTTCACACTATTCACTTCTTACATAATTTGCTAATCATTCTTGTTACTATGCTCTTCTTGATCACAATTCAGTCTTCAATTATATCGTCATGTTAAGAAATATTTTCTTATCCAAACTATTTATGACAGTTTGCATAACTGACACCTATTTGTGTTGCCTGTTAAACTTAACAAACCGTTTTTAACTATCAAATCCTTAAACTAGAAAAGTGTATGAAATTTATGAAAAGAGACTCTTCGCTGAAATATTTACTTACTCTTCTTTCATACGCCTGATGGGTATATTTCATACAATGGAATCATTTATTAACATTTTAGACTTTTGAACAAAATGGTTTCCGCATTTATTCCATAGAGTTCATTGAATATCAGAGAGAAAGAGAGTTCTTCAAATAGTCACCGATTATTATAACTATTTTCCCCTTGGGTTCCTAATGGAATATAGGGCTTCAGTAGCACGTCTTTATTCCACTCTCTTCTCTGAAATCTTTTGAACCTGGCGCCATGACTGCCTACATTTCTTCGCCATATCATCTCCTCCATGTCACCCTCGTCTCGGACGCCAAACTCATTGTTTCCCCTTTGGATTTCACTCGAGGTTTGGCCCGATGTGTTATGTCCCCACTCGGTCTTCTCAGTGTATGCCCAATCCATCTCCACTTCCTTCTACTGCGTATTTGTTGAGCGATAGGCTCTTGGTTGGTTCGTTCCAAGAGTTTCCCGTCGACCATAATCAGGAAGATCATGGGTGATAGTAGGCAACCATGTCTTACTCCCACCTGTCTTCACTTCAAAGGCATCACTGAGCTTTCCATTGTGAATCACTTGGCATGTGGCATCTTCATATAGCTGTTGAATCAGGTTGATAAAGATTAGTTGCACTAAAACTGCAGTGTTGAAGCAGTTGACAAATTACTTCTTGGTCGACGCCCCGATAGAAAACCTTTTCAAAGTCGATGACTTCTGGCTTCGAGTCCTTGTAGTGACAACATCACCTCCTAGTAGACGGGTACATCCAGATGGCGAGTCTTGGATTCCACTATTAGCCACTATCCACTATTATTATTGATTTAGAAACTAATATTATCGCATTTATTACCAGTGAAATAGTTAGTTAAAGCAGTCAAGGTCTTTAAAAATGACAATTATCTCGATAATCACAATGGCGAAGGTTCACCAACTGTCTTTACACACAGTTAAACAACAAAATGAGATAGCCGTGGTTTAGCAGACTAGTATTTTATACTGGGTAGTGATTGAAGGTGAGATGAAAATTTGGCTCACAACCGGATTCGAACCAGCGACAGCTGGGTTTCCAAGTTGGTATTCATCATGGACTGATGCCAGTTGAAGGAACATTGGAAACCTTGGAGCAGCGGAAAGCTGTCTCGTCCTAGTATGGAACCCCTCAGCAGTGCTCACCCACGACCTCACCAGGGAAGGAATCTGTGACCTTCAGGCGTCATGACCAGCACGTTACCATTGAGCCACTGGGTCGGCAGAATCCAATGGTCCATATTTCCAACTTCCGTCGGCTCATGACATACCGCGACCGCCACACCCAATGTTATCGTTGACTATTTGTCCTCACAGTTACCAGGTTTGCCCCACTGGTCACCACTTCTGACTGAAACCTCGAGAATCACCCATCGAAATCAGTCACCAATGAGCACTAGATCGATTGAATTTGGGGGTTTGTGGGGATTTAGAGATTTTTTCCCCTGGTGGTCACTGGTTCGAGTCCGACCGCAGTTCGAATTTTCATTTCACCTTCAATCATCACCCTATATCAATACTAGTCTGACAAACCACGGATATCTCAGATAGTCAAAAATGATAATCAATATGATGCTGCCCTTCTCCAATTGAGTTAGATTTCGACTGGGATGAGAAGTCCCGACCAGGCAGTCAATATGAGTACGATCAAGCAATAGTAACGCGTCGCGAATTCACATAGTAGTCATCGAGCAAAATGCTTGGTGATTGAAGTGAAATAAAAATGTGATATGAAGTAGGATCTTGTAGTTCAGTTGGTATTGTACCGGGCTGGAAACCCAGTGATTGCTGGTTCGAATTCCACCGCGGTTCAACTTTTCATTTCACCTTCAATCCCCACCCAGTATATTAGAGTGAAACATAATGAGATCCAGTAAGCAAACAGTATTGTTTACTAACAAATCATGTTATCATTTATGAAGAAGATAGGATATAAAGTATGGGGATTAGCATTTGCTTCGATTTTAAGTCATGCTGCACGAATTGTTAAGTCACATGGTCATCATACGGTATCTTGAATATCACCTAAAGCGTCATCATGTATCGACAAAATTATCCTTCATCTTGTATGAAATACTGTAAAGTGGTCAGTCTTTTTTAGCTTCTAGTGAGCTTTGATGCTAGGTGGATATGGGTGAAGTTCTGAGGTGATACTATTGTAGGAAACGACAAGACGGAGATGATGGAGGCTGTGTTCTTTATTGACATCTTGTACAGTTATTATTATTATTTGTCCCTTGGGTTCCTAATTGGACATAGGGCTTCAGTAGCACTCGAAGGTTAGCCCGACGCGTTATGTCCCCATTCGATCTTCTCAGTGTATATCCAATCCATCTCCACTTCCTGATACTGCATATTTGTTCAGCGATAGCTTCTTGCTTGGTTCGTTCCCAGAGTTCCTTGTTGCCTATTCTTGTTATTCTGGCCATCTGATCTTCAGTATCTAGCCAGTGCAGACAGTTGTTGATGAATGTCTGTAGTTTGTTGGAAATCCCCTTGGTAACGCGCCAAGTCTCTGAGCCATACAGAAGCACTGACTTGACTGAATTGGTGTTGAAAATCCGCATCTTGTTCCACACGCTGAGTGTAGAAGATCTCCACACTGGTTTCAGGTTAATCAACGCCTGTCTTGCTTTTCCAATCCTGGCTGCTTTGACATCCTCATCTATGACGCCTGTAGTTGAAACGATGCTGCCTAGGTAGGTAGGTAGGTAGGTGAAAGAGACTACTTCCTTTAGGTTTCTCCCGTTCATGGTGATTGGAGCTTGTTGTTGTTGTTGTTGGTGGTGGTGGCGTTGGTTGGGTATCTTCATCACCTCTGTCTTCTTTATATTCACTTGAAGTCGCGTCTTCGCTGCCTAGCATCTTCTGTCAACTTGTTAGTTTTCGCCTGTACATCTTCAAGTTTGTGTGACACCAGACACAAGTCATCACTGGCGAAATCCAGATCTTCTAGGTTCTTTTGCGCGGTCCAGCGTATCCCCTTCTTCTCGCTCCCCACTGTTTGCTGCATGATCCATCTTGTACAGTAGTCATCAAATATTGCACACTTTCCACTAAGATAGTCATTTGCATAATGTGCTTCATTTCCTATACTGCTTCTATCTTGATTTGCTCTTAAATACGCCAACATAGTCTCTTGAGTTTCTCTGGGTAGAATCTTTATCCATTGCTGATAATTGTCTATGATTTCTATCGCCTTCTCAACATATACTACTTATATCCATTGTGATCAACAACGCCCACTACACTATGAGACATATTCATGTTACCATACACACCCAAGGTGATAAATGTAAAATAATTTCATCATTTGAATAACGATCTAAATCATATCAAGATACAAGTCATCAGAATTGAACCCCACCTACAATAATATCACAATCAAATGACGGTAATTCTACACCGATCAGACAATATTAGTTTCATCGAGGTGGTGAATACAACATAAACATTGACCAATGTATACCATTCACTTTTAAAACCCACACTTTATAGCTGCGTACAACGAAGTAGTGGATAGCAGGAACAGAATGACATTAAAGTAGACAAATGTATTAAACGAGAAAGGAAAAAAATATTCAAAGTTTTCAAACTGACAAAAAGTGTTTAGATCTGCGTCATTCTAACTGATTTTGAGGCGTATCACCAAGAGTCTTCAACCATAGGATTCCTAACCTACCCCAGGAACTAAATTAGGCAATCTATATCTTTATATACACTACTCATATGTAATATTCTGGCTAACCTTAACATTCTTCCAACCTAATCTTACTTAGCAGTGGATTGAGATGTATAACATGTGTACTTTAATTGTTTGCTTTCATCAGTCTTAGATCAGTGTGGGGATCTATTGCACTCAGTATGTGGAACAAGATCCGGATTTTCAACACCAATTCAGTTAAGTCAGTGCTGCTATATGGTTCAGAAACTTGGCACGTCACAAAAGGCATTTATAACAAACTACAGACATTCATCAACAGCTGCCTACGCTGGCTCGATACTGAAAATCAGATGGCCAGAATAACAAGAATAAGCAACAAGGAAGTCTGGCTGGCTGGTAAGCAACGAACCAATCAAGAACCTATCGTTCAACAAATATGCAGGATAGGAAAGTGGATGTGGATTGGATTGGATATACACTGAGAAGGCGGATTGAGGACATCATGAGTCAGGCGAGTCCCTCGAGTGGAACTCGAATGGGAAAGGATGAGTTGGGTGTCCGAAACGAGGGTGACATGGAGTAGATGGTGTGAGGAAGAAATGAAAGGTTGTGGGCTTTCGTGGAGCGAGGTTGTAAAGACTGCAGAGAAGAGAGTGGAATGGAGGTGTGCTACTGAAGCTGTATGTTCCACTAGGAAACCTAGGGAAAATAATAATAATAAATGTTTGTAAGAATATAGGCATCGTTGAGATATGATTTCAAAACATTCGGTAGAAAAATGAAGGTGAATGAAAGTATTTAAACTTTGGAAAACATCCAAGAGTTAGTAAATTTTTACTAATTTTCAACCATTTCATCAAGGGTCACAAACCAATCATCCATACTGTCACAATGATCTCAATCAGGCAGTTTCACCTCCTCATTACAACACGCCTCAGATTGACAATCGGAAACTCCATAAACTGGTGCTATGTCTTACTCTGGTCACTCTTAGCCTCCTTCTAGCCCAATCCTATTTCAGCTAACATTGCACGGTGAGGTAGGCGGTGACTGTGCATGAGCAACACAAAACAGAACGAACTGCAGCACAGTATACACTCTCTTTAGTAGATAATTCCAACATTATTCCCTATTCCAATAAAATAAATTGTATATTAGAAGATTTACTCTGAAAGGTAACAATTTATCATTGTAAAAGTTTTCAGAAAAAAAGATGAGTTATACAACTTACAATATAAATATTCTTCACATTCAGCTTCCTCATCACCTTGATCACACTTTTCTAGTGGAGTTTCTTGATCAGATAAAGTACGTGCATGCAATGAAGCACCATGTTCAACCAATAACTTAGCTAGAGGTAAATTTCCACATGATGCAGCACAATGTAATGGTGTCCAACCATCTGTATCTCCAGCGTTCACATCAGCTCCAGCTGTAAGTACAAGGAATTCTGCAACATCCACACGACCAGCGCATACAGCGTTGTGTAACGCTGTAATACCTTCATCATTTGACTCAGAAACATCTTTAACCTGTAAAAGATTGACAAATATGAGGGAAAGTTTACTTTGCAGGTTATATTTTCATAAATGTCAGCGTGTTTAGAGGAAAATGATTTCAATGTTTCACGTGAAAGCCTGTCGAAGACATGAGAAGGCTCCAGGTGTTTGACCATGGTCGCCTTCGTAGTATAGGCCGTATTCTGTGGTGTCACCACCTGAGTAACGCACAAGTCAGACAGAGAGTTTTAGGGAGAAGAGGTAAATCAGTTGACACACTTGTGAACCTATATTGACTGAGATGGTTGGCTGTGACATGTGTTACGTATGCCTAGTCGCTGTCTGCCTCGTCACATAATGTTGGTCAAAATAGGTTCGGGCTGGAAAAAGCCCCGAGGTGGCCAGACTAAAACATGGCATCAGTGCATGAAGTGTTTGACTGTTGGTTTGAGCCATGTGGGGCGATGCAGACTAGGTAGTTGGGGTCCGCGGGACAAGAGGAACCAGTGGTTGGACACTCTAGGTGATCGTATGGCTCACAACCAATGTCAGTGGTGCAGATGTATACATACATTATCCTCATCTTAACGACACTATACCGAATCTCACCATTTTCTCATCCTTACTTTCTTCCTTCTCGTACTTTATATTTCTTTTGACTGAGTTTTGTTTTCTCCATCTTGGACGTTACTACCTTTTTACTTGATGTAGTGATATGAGGTGTGGCAACTCTGAACGTTACTCAGTAATGCCTGGTCCTATGTTGATATGGATGGTTGCATAGATCCATAGCTACACCGTCAACTTGTCGAAAGCGTTCACCTTCATATGTGAAGTGAACTTTGTCGGTATAGAAGAATAATAGCTCCTTCAACAAGTTTGTATTTGCCATATTTCTTATTGACTTCTACCTGTCTATGCGTTTTGTATGCGTTACCTTAAATTGTGATGAGTCACCTTTTTCTCTCCGATTTTCTTTATAAATTATTCTCGGTTATTCGGTTCCCAGTTTTGATTGCGAACCATTTATAGATTACTTAGCTAATTCCTTTTTGTAATTGATTCGATGGTTTTCGTTCACGGAAGCACCATAGCTGATCGTTATTATTATTATTATTATTATTATTATGGTTATCATCCCGATTTACAATACCGCCTCAGCAATTCACCTCAATATTTCGTTCTGAACTTTTTGGATTACCCATGTAACTTTGGTTGGGGTTCAACAATCACCGTTTTAGATTTATACATCATATATATGCGCAGAGCTAAACTGGGGGTAAGTTGGAAGAGGGTTCTAGTTGGCCAGACCAAGACATGGTACTAGTTCATGAAGTCTCTCTGACTATTGTTTTGAGATTATTTATTCTCTTACACAACTTTATATCTTCTTTTCTATCCACCTGATATTTGTGTACTACTGTGAAGTGTAGCAACTTGAGCCGATGCACTCCTGTATGAGGTTCCACATTGATTTTGTCAGTCAATCAGTTATGCTATTACATGTTGGAGCAATCAGAACATATCATATCGAAAAGCAGATGTTTCACAAGGCAATGGAAAAACTAAATCAGTGAAATGAAATCTCAGGCAATCATCAGTTAAGGTTTGAGAATCAAATATACCAAAACTTGGTCATAACTTCATAGATGTCAACAAAATTGTATCATACGTTGAATACAAGGAAAAACTGTGTAGGTAGTGGGGTTCGAGTTCCAGAGTGGGAACAATATCAATCATTGATGTACAAGTAAATTCAGTTGATGAACTAGAAATAGGACGAAACATACCCAGCCTGTATTCCATTGCTAGCTATCAAATAAATAAAAAAGCTGTGTCAAATACTGCACACACACACACACACACACACACACACACACACACACACACACACACACAAAGAGACAGTTACAAAAAAATGTTAGTCTGAAGAATGAACTACTAGCGAGTGACATTAATTTGAGTAATTCAAACAGCACATTGTCTAATTATTATGGCTATTTTTTAAGATAAATATTTCTTGTTATCTCCAATGGTATCTATTCACTGATACTTAAAATAGGGTGTACATCGTAGAATGAAGAGAGAGAGAACCCCTGCTACAAGTCTCTGAACATGTGCCAAATACATTATCATTGAGAGGTACAAGGCTGACACCTATCAGCGACATGAAATATACAAGTCATCCTATCGAATCAAACATATGTTTCAAAGTGATCAATAAACAAAAGAAACAGTATCGATACTGGGTGACAATTGAAGCTGAAATGGTTTGCACAGCGGTGGGATTCGAACCAGAGACCACCGCACCAAGTTTCCAACCCGACTACCGATCAGATTCATATTGTACTACAATCACCAATCATGGCTATCTCACATGAATCAATGATCAATATGATGTCACTCCTCTATTTCAGTTACATTTCAATTGGGATGAGAAGTTCTCAATAGACAGCCAGTGTCAGTACGATCAAGCGGTAGTATGAAGTCACGATTTCACACGTTGATCGTCGGGCAAAAGCCTTGACGATTGAAGTAAAAGAAAAATCTGGTCAGTAGTCAGACCTCCTAGCTCAGTTAGTACAGTGCCAGGCTGAAAACCCAGTGGTCTTCGGTTCGAATCCTGCAGTGGTACAAACATTTATTTCACCTCATTATCATTATTTGTCCATTGGGTTCCTAGTGGAACATACAACTTCAGTAGCAGGTCGACACTTCACTCTCTTCTCTGCAGTCACTTCAACCTGACCCCACGACTACCCACAAGCTTTCATTTCTTCCTCCAGCCATCTCCTCCATGTCGCTCTCGTCTCTGACGCCGAAATTCTCATGCATATTTCCTGCACAATAGGTTCTTGGTTGGTTCGTTGCCAGGCCAGGCCAAGCCAGCCAGCCAGCCAGACTTCCTTCTTGCTTATTCTTATTATTCTGACCATCTGATATTCAATGCCAGTATCGAGTGAGCGTAGGCGGCAGCTGTTCATGTGATGAATGTCTGTAGTTTGTTGAAAATGCTTTTGGTGACATGCCAAGTTTCTCCAACCATCACATAGAAGCACTAACTTACTTCAGTGAAGTAGTATTGAAAATCCGGATGTTGTTCACGTTTTATGCTGAGTGGAGTGGAGTGGAGTGGAGTAGATCTCCACACTGATTATTTCAGATTAATGGAGGAAGGCCTGTTTTACTGTCTTTCCGATCCTGACTTTGGCATCCTCACCTGTGCCGCCGTCGCCTGTAGTTGAAACGGTGCTGCCTAGATAGGCAGGCGTAAGAGACAACTTCCCGTCAATGGTGATTGGGGTTTGTTGTTGTTGGTGGTGGTGGTTTGATATTTTCATTACCTCTGTCTTCTCTACGTTCACCTGAAGTCAGTCCCGTCTCCGCTGCCCTGCTTCACCTCTTCTCCTAACTTGTTAGTTTTCACCTGTAGATCTTCGAGTTTGTGCGACAAGACATCAGACATAAATCATCACCGTTGGTGAAATCCAAATCTTCTTCTGGGATCTTTTCATCGGTCCAGTCAACCTATGCCCATCTTCTTGTTCCTCACACTTTCTTGCATAATCCAATCCAATCCATTCCAGTCCGGTCCAGTCTAGTTGACCACAATCAGTAAGATGATGCATGATAGTAGGTGGCAACCTTGCCTTACTCCCACCTGTCTTCACTTCAAAGGCATCACTGAGATTTCCATTGTGAATCACTTGACAGGCAGTAGCATCATGTAGCATATAGCTGCTGTTGAATGAGGTTTATAAAGGTTTGTAGCACTAAAACCGTAGTGTTGAATTAGCTGCTAAATTACTTATTGCTCAACGGTATCGAAAGCCTTCTCAAAGTAGATGAAGTTGAGGTGGAGTTGAGTTGACTGGCATTCTATACTTTGATCTATGACGATGCGTAGCGTAGCGTCACAATTTGATTGGTACATGACTTGTTCTTCCTGAAGCCAGCCAGGCAGCCAGCCAGCCTGTTCCGGTCGTAGTTTTGAATCCAGTGTATCTTTCAGTCTCTTCAGGATGATGCAGCAAAATATTTTGCATAGGGTAGACAGCAGCATGGTTCCGCGCCAGTTCTTGCAAACACTGAGGTCTCCCTTCTTTGGGATTTTGATAAGGTAGCCCTTCTTCCAATCGAAAGGTATCTTTTCTTCCTTCCAAACCTTCTTCAGACGGGGTGTAAGCATGACGGCTGTTATCTCTGTATCTGTTATCAGTGCTTCTGGCAGATTTCCATCTGGTCCTGCTGCTTTCCAGGATTTGAGCAGTTTTATGGCGTTCAGGACTTCTGCTTTTGTCGGAGGGCTTGTGTTCGCTGGTAGTTCGGCGGCTGCAGGTGGTGGTTGATTCAAGAGTTTTTTGAAGTGGTCAGCCCATCGTTTCCTTTGTTTCTCCTCTTTTGGCGGTATCTAAGTTTCCTTCACCACCCTTCATTGGTTGCATGTGTTGATCTCTTCTCTCCCAGATTGTTACCTGATTATTCGATACAATGTTGTCAGGTGTCTCCTACCTGTAGTCTGTTCTGTTCCACTTGCAAGTGTTTCGTAGAAGTGTCATTTGTCTTTGCGTGCACTCTTCTTCACTTCTTTGTCCAGTGTAGTGTTTTATAGGTTGTATTCAGTTCCTCTTTTCGTTGTTCATCCCTGCACTGCACTGCACTGCACTGGTTCGTCTTCTGCTTCACCATCCTCCTCTCCTCTATCAGCTCCCATGTGTCCGTCCAGATCCGTTTCTTGTCTTGTTTCTTCTTCCTTCCTAACACGGTTATGCAGGTTTCCTTCCACATCTCTTTCAAAGACCTCCAGTGTTCTTTCACGGGGGTTTCTTTCGGTATGTTTCTCAATGTCTCCCATTTTGTCTTGATGGCTGATGTGAAGATATCCTTTATAGTTTCATCCTTTTGTCTCCGTTATGGGTGTTGAACTTCAACTGTGGTTTATCATGAGCTTCTAGTTAACTTCTTTCTGAAGTTTGCGATGATGATATTGTCTAAAATGATCATGAAAGCTTCAAGATTAAACCATCCAACTCAGACAACACAACACCATCTAAATTATCCTTCTGAGCTACACATATTCTGGATTATCTCAAAATAGATATCCGTTACACTGCTCTTCTTATGTTAACTTTCAATTTAAAAAAAAAACTATCCTCAAATCAAACTGTTCCACATCACACAAACTATGCACAGGTGTAACAAAATTTGATATTCATTCACTGCCTGCACATAGTTAAAATCGAACAATACAAACACTGAATTGAACGAAAAACATTGCCAGAAATATCTAAGTAACTAAGTAACTAACTAACCTCAGCAGCTGCTTTCCTCACCAATTCTAAGTCACCTTCTAAAGCTGCATCCAACAATAAAGCTAATGGATGAAATCGTACAGAATTTGACTGAAACAATGAAGAAGATAACGACTGGGTTGTTTCAGTTACACCATCTAGACTTGGACTTTGTTTTGAGGTAGGTGATGTTAGAGATGATTTTGGTTTACGCAGAATAGACTTGATCTGTTGTTTTTCATTAAGATTAGCTAGAATTAATGATTATAGCAGAAAAATAATAATGAACAGAGTAAAACACGTATAACAATAGCCTAGTCATCTGTTAATAACTGTGTCTTGAAATTGTATGAGAAGTTTTCCTGAACTGGCTTAAACGTTCCACTTGCAATCGAAGAGTTCAAGGTAAAACTCTCATCCCGCGTATTTCAGTCTAGGCAATTCGACAATTAGTATTATAAGCCATCACCTAGTAAGTGAGGCGTGTAGCTTAGATATTATATACAATACTAGTGGACGATATACATAACCTCCTGGTATCCATACCCTAATGTCCCTTCGATATCTATATGGCGATCAACAAAAGGTGTTTACCACTTTTGGAGTAACTAACTGTCTTCTCTTCAAATGGATGATCAATTTTCTATGTATCAACAAACTAAACGATCTGAATTGAATACTTTTTTACCCAACTTAATTGTAATGTAAAAAAGAATCTCTATTGAAAACGACCTAATAGTACTGATACCATTCTGATCCTGATTAATTGAAATCTATAGGTTTGTTCTCACTAGTTACTAGCCGGTCCTAAGTCCGGGTAAAGAAGGAAGATTGGGCATACACCTAGCAACCCTAACCCGAAAAACAAATCTCACTGCTAAACAAACTTCAAAGCACAAACGATATATAAAAAATAATAACAAAATTATTCCTCTCTGGAATCGGAGAGGCGAAATGACGCCAGTTGGTGAAAGCTTTCGGGAAGCCAATTGGCCGATGTGTCTTCTCTCCCTCGATGAAGGCGAGAGTAAACGTGGGGATATGGAATGTCCACACAATGTATGGACCCAGCAAGGCAGCCCAGATGGCAAACGAGATGAAGAAGTATCACATTGAAGTGCTTGGAATTTGCGAAAGCAGATGGAATGGGAGTGGACTCTCGAAACTGTCAACTGGAGAATCAATAATCTACTCCGATATTGTCACCCAGACGACAACCACGAGCACACTGAGTTTTCGAGTGGCTATCATGATGTCCCCAACAGCATCGAAGGCTCTCTCTCATGCAGTGGGAACCAATCTCCTCCAGGATCATGGCAGCAAGATTCAACTCAAAAGGAAGGAAGGTCACAATCATACAATGCTACGCTACGCTATGCACCTACAAATAATGCAGAGCAAGAGAAAAAGGAGGAATTCTACAGACAACTCCAATCGACACCGGACAAGACTTCAGTCGGCGATATCGAAATTCTAACGGGTGGAGTGACATGAATGCCAAACTGGGAGCAGACAACACAGGAAGAGAACTAACCATGGGTCGAGAAGCGCTCGGTGAGGTGATGAACGAGAATGGAGAATTGTTTGCAGAACTCTGTGCATTCAACGATTTGGTGTTTGGAGTCAGGCAGTGTGTTCAAGTACAAGGATATCCGCAAAGCGAGCGACATGGATTTCACCAGATGGACACACTAAAAATCAGATCGACTTTATCTCAATCTCAAGAAAATGGAGATGCAGTCTACTTGACACAAGGTCAAGAAAAGGAGCAGATGTAGGTTCACACCACTATCTAGTGCAAGGAACCCACCTTCCAAATCAAGTGAAAAGCCTTCAAGGAAGCTGGTGATAGACTACAGTTCAAGTACAACACTCGGAAACTGAAGGATGAAACTATGAAGGAAATCTTCACTTCAGCCATCAAGACAAAATGGGAGACATTGAGAAACATACCGAAGGAAACCCACGTGAAAGAACACTGGAGGTCTTTGAAAGAGATGTGGAAGGAAACCTGCATAACCGTGTTAGGAAGGAAGAAGAAACAAGACAAGAAACGGATCTGGACGGACACATGGGAGCTGATAGAGGAGAGGAGGATGGTGAAGCAGAAGACGAACCAGTGCAGTGCAGTGCAGTGCAGGGATGAACAACGAAAAGAGGAAC
This sequence comes from Heterobilharzia americana, assembly GCA_944470555.2. NCBI lineage: Eukaryota > Metazoa > Platyhelminthes > Trematoda > Strigeidida > Schistosomatidae > Heterobilharzia > Heterobilharzia americana. The sequence goes on along the minus strand of OX104128.1, from coordinate 2,104,869 downwards.
TGAATACAACCTATAAAACACTACACTGGATAAAGAAGTAAAGAAGATTGCACGGAAAGACAAATGACACTTCTACGAAACATTGACAAGTGAAGCAGAACAGGCTGCAGGTAAGAGAGATAGAGACCTGACAACATTGTATCAAATAACCAGGTTACTATCTAGGAGAGAAGAGATCAACATAGATGAAACCAATAAAAGATGATGATGGAACTTTAATTACGAAAGGAGAGAAACAAAGGAAACGATGGGCTGACCACTTCAAAAAGCTCTTGAATCAACCAACACCTGCACTTCGTCCAGAAATACCACCTGCAGCCCAGTCACAGAACTACAAGTGAACACAAATCCTCCAACAGAGGTCGAAGTCGTGAGCGCCATAAAGCCACTGAAGTGTGGGAAAGCAGCAGGACCAGATGGAATTCTGCTAGAAGCACTGACGGCAGACGCAGAGACAACTGCAGTGGACATCCTCACACCACACCACTATTGCAGAAGGTGTGGAAGGAAGGAAAGGAACCTGCTAATAGATTGGAAGAAGGGCTACCTTGTCAAACTCCCGAAGAAGGGAGACCTCATTGTTTGCAAGAACTGGCACGACATCACTCTCCTGTCCACCCACAGCAAGCAAAATATTAAGCCGCATCATCCTGGAGAGACTAAAGGATGCACTGGATTCAAAACGACAACCGGAACAGGCTGGCTGGCTGGCTGGCTGGCTAGCTGGCTTCAGGAAGTACAAATCATGTGCCGACCAAATTGCAACGCCACTCTATGCATCATCATACAAAAGAGTATTGAATGGCAGTCCAGTCAACTCTCTACCTCAACTTCATCGACTTTGAGAAGGCCGGCATTCAACAGCGTCGACCGAGAAGTAATTTCGCAGTTGCTTCAACACTACGGAACACCGCAAACCTTTATCAATCTCATTCAACAACTATATGAAGACTCCACATGCCAAGTGATTCACAATGGGAAGCTCAGTGATGCCTTTGAAGTTAAGACTCAAAGGAGTAGGACAAGGTTGCCACCTACTATCACCCATGATATTCCTGATTGTGGTCGACTGGACTGGATCATGCAACAAACAATGGGGAGCTGTGAGAAGAGTGGGATACACTGGACTGCAGAAAGGAACCTAGAAGATCTGGATTTCGCCAGTGATGACTTGTGTCTGATGTCGCACAAACTTGAAGATGTATAGGCGAAAGGTAACAAGTTAACAGAAGAGGGGAACGTAGAGTAGACAGAGGTGATGAAGATACCCGAACAACAACACCACCACCAACAAGCTCCAATCACCAACAACGGGAGAAACCTGAAAAAAGTAGTATCCTTCACCTATCTAGGCAGCACTGTTTCAACTATAGGCAGCACGGACGAGGACGTCAAAGTCAGGATTGGAAAGACAGCAAGACAGGCTTTCATTAGCCAGAAACCAGTGTGGAGATCTCGTACACTCAGCATAAAGTGTGAACAAAATCCGGATTTCTAACACCAGCTCAGTCAAGTCAGTGCTTCTGTGTGATGGTTGAGAGGATTGGGGCGTTACCGAGGGGATTTCCAACAAACTACAGACATTCATCAACAACTGCCTACACTGGCTCGTTACTGAAGATCAGATGGCCAGAATAGTGAGAATAAGCAACAAGGAATTGTGGCTGGCTGGCTGGCTGGCAACGAACCAAAGAAGCGAGAAGCTATCGCTCAACAGATATGCAGTAGTAGGAAGTGGAGATGGATTGGATTGGGCATCCACTGAGAAGACAGAGTGGGGACATAACGCATCAGGCCAGGCTAGGTACTCGAGTGGAACCGAGATGGGAAGCGACGAGTTGTGCATCGGTGTCGAAGGTGATATGGAGGAGATGGTGTTAGGAGGAAATGAGAGCTTGTGGGCTGTTGTGGAGCCAGGTTCAAAAGATTTCAGAGAGGAGAGTGGAGTTGAGTGGAGACGTGCTAGTGAAGCCCTATGTTGCATTAGGAACCCAAGGGACATTTAATAATAATTCCATCTTCATCAAATTGATACGATATTCGCAGTAACAATTGATGATAAGAGTAGAACTTGGGCATTGTATTGTATAAATCCATATTCGATCGTCAATATGATATTTCATACAGCAAAACATTATTGTCTACAGGATGTCATTCACTGTTTTATCAAGTTGATATTCATCATGGACTGATATCAGTTAGAGGAACATTGGAAACATGGGAGCACTGGACAACCACTTCGTCCTAACAGAGGATTCCTCAACAGTGTGCACCCAGGATCCCGCTAGCGATTGGACTTGAGACCTTCAAGTTCCGTAGTCAGTACGTTACTATTGAGCCACTGAATCAGAATCCAGTCGTCTATACTTTCAATTTCTGTCAGTTCACGACATAGCGCAACCATAATCCAATGTCATTGCTGAGCATTTATCCTCATGGTAACCAGGTTCGCGCCACTGGTCATGACTTTTCATGAAACTTCAGCAATCACCTCTCGAAGCTAGTCACTAATGAGTACTAGATTAATTGAATTTGGAGGTTTGTGGGGATTGATTGACTGATTAATTCCAAGTTGTCCTAGTCGTCCTGGTATAGGACTCTTCAAAAGTGTCCACCCATGAGCCCGCTGGAGATCATTGGATTCCGACCTAGTGGCTCAATGGTAATGTAGGGCCACGAAATCTGAAGGCTGCGGGTTCGATCCCTAGCGAGGTCGTGTGTGGGCACTGCTGAGGTGTCCCATGCTAGGCCAAAAGAGCTGTTCAGAGCTACCAGGTTTTTAATGGTCCTCCAACTGATGTCAGTGCATGATGAATACCAACCTGAAAAATCATGAAATTCCCACAAACCCTCACATACAATTCATTGTTCCTATTCATATGAATTACATTAAAAAACACTTTATAATGATTAAATCAGATCCATGCTAAAATTCTTTCAGAATATGCAGTAATATTGGTCTGAGTTATGTAAACTTCCTCGTTTGGGTCTTCAAGATGCATGGTGATGTATACGCTTCTTGTAATCTTCGAAAGTTTGATCACTTTCACTAACCTTCAATGATTAATTTATTCTCTTTGTAAACACTTTTATCATCCTCTTTCTATCCACTTCTCATCTTTTGTATGATACTGTACAGTAGCCAGATCAAAGTGATCTAAGAACCGGGTGGTCATTTCGCTCGTTTAACGACGAGGTTGTCAGTAGTTTGCCCAGATCGATTCAGCTCAGAGAGCTGAATTGCTTAGACTATCCTAATTTCGGTTAGCTAATTGAACGGACTGGTCATACCTGATCATACCAAGAATCTAGGTGTGATCTGATCTCGTTCCAAGGTTGATTTATCTGACTATCCTCTGACTCATGAACAAATACAAAGTAATTTTTAAATACATCTTACTTGAATCAGTGATCACAATGTATTACACTAATATTGTTTATATTAATCCATTGTACTACTACCTTTCTTCCTTCCTTTCACACGACGTCAATAACTGATGTCTTGAAGAAATTATACATATATATGGCTTATTGGTTTACAAAGTTGATTTTCAGCCAGTAGGTTACAGATTCAAACACCACTCCACCTACGAAGGTCCAGGCAATCGAGAATAAAAAACTAGAATCCACTCGCCAACCTTGTTTATATTCGTATAGTAAAAGCGATGGGTCATAACCTATTGCGTGAAGGCTAATGATACTATCTGGCTGCCTAAACTTTGATAGATGAGGTGGTGGGTTTGAACAGATAAGCCACTTGGTGAATAATTACTTGCTCTTATTGTTTAGCTTTCCATGAATTCCTTCGCTTGAAAATTTGATTCTCAGTAGGATTTAAGTAATATTCCCGCAAATTGGCCGTATACTACACTGTTATTCGTATCTCGATTTCTTATTTGTTCAGTTTTTATGTAAATGACGGAAAAGTGGTGATCTTTCCACTGTCACTACAATATTCACCTAGCATACTGGTTTCTTGCCAGCTGCTTCAGCAATACGGTTTTAGTGCCACTAACCTTTATAAACCTCATTCAACAGCAGCTATATGCTACATGATGCTGCTGCCTGCCAAGTGATTCACAATGGAAATCTCAGTGATGCCTTTGAAGTGAAGACAGGTGGGAGTAAGGCAAGGTTGCCACCTACTATCATGCATCATCTTACTGATTGTGGTCAACTAGACTGGACTGGACTGGACTGGACTGGACTGGACTGGACTGGACTGGACTGGACTGGACTGGACTGGACTGGACTGGACTGGAATGGAATGGAATGGATTGGATTGGATTATGCAAGAAAGTGTGAGGAGCGAGAAGATGGGCATACGTTGACTGGACCGATGAAAAGACCCCAGAAGAAGATTTGGATTTCACCAACGATGATGATTTATGTCTGATGTCTTGTCGCACAAACTCGAAGATCTACAGGTGAAAACTAAGAAGTTGGGAGAAGAGGTGAGGCAGGGCAGCGGAGACGGGACTGACTTAAGGCGAACGTAGAGAAGACAGAGGTAATGAAAATATCAAACCACCACCACCAACAACAACAAACCCCAATCACCATTGACGGGAAGTTGTCTCTTACGCCTGCCTATCTAGGCAGCACCGTTTCAACTACAGGCGACGGCGGCACAGGTGAGGATGCCAAAGTCAGGATCGGAAAGACAGTAAAACAGGCCTTCCTCCATCAATCTGAAATAATCAGTGTGGAGATCTACTCCACTCCACTCCACTCCACTCAGCATAAAACGTGAACAACATCCGGATTTTCAATACTACTTCACTGAAGTAAGTTAGTGCTTCTATGTGATGGTTGGAGAAACTTGGCATGTCACCAAAAGCATTTTCAACAAACTACAGACATTCATCACATGAACAGCTGCCGCCTACGCTCACTCGATACTGGCATTGAATATCAGATGGTCAGAATAATAAGAATAAGCAAGAAGGAAGTCTGGCTGGCTGGCTGGCTGGCTGGCTGGCTGGCTGGCTGGCTGGCTTGGCCTGGCCTGGCCTGGCAACGAACCAACCAAGAACCTATTGTGCAGGAAATATGCATGAGAAGTTCGGCGTCAGAGACGAGGGCGACATGGAGGAGATGGCTAGAGGAAGAAATGAAAGCTTGTGGGTAGTCGTGGGGTCAGGTTGAAGCGACTGCAGAGAAGAGAGTGAAGTGTCGACTTGCTACTGAAGTTGTATGTTCCACTAGGAACGCAATGGACAAATAAAAATAAATAAATGCTTTTTTCTCTATTCAATCAGCAGTTTCGTAGCTGTTGATAGTGAAGGTGGTGATAAAAATGTCTGAGCACAACTTAAACAAATCCACCTCTTACACTAACATCATTTTGCTAAATTCAGGTTAACCTGAGATAAAATATAAAGCCTGGAAATTTATTTCACTACTTTGTTGAAAATTTGGTGATCTATTAATGACACTGTTTTATCAAGTTGATATTCATCATGAACTGATATCAGTTGGAGGAACATCAGAAACCTGGGAGCACTAGAGAGTAGCTGTTTCGTTCTAGTATGGGACTGTTGAGTAGTGTGCTCGATTACTTGTTACGATCACATAATGACGACATCAAGTGAAAAGAAAACTGTTTCACTCTACGCTGGATTTGCAACGTATAAGAAATTGTGGAGTGTAGAATAAATGACAGGTAAAGATTTATTATTACAGATAAGGTCGAAAGATAAATGCGCTACATAACAAAACAATTGACATGCCTTCGTCAATGAAATCTTAGTACGATTCGCCTAACCTCAATATATTGCTCACACGGTGATACTAGCATGCATAAGTAATTGTTAGGGATGCCGATATCGCTTATATTTCATACTTAAAGTTTTGTATGTATTTGAACTGTTTATTCACGCTCTTTTACCACACATCAGTCATATTTCGTATGACCAACTACCGTTCACATTCACCCCTACCTCTTTAAATGTATTAATTATTTCTTGTCTTTAAACGTTACTGTCAACTCTATAAATAGGGTCAGTTTTCACTTATAAACGCTTCAGTCCGAGATACTATAAACTTATCTGGTCTCCAGTCTTTTGATTTCTCTTTGTGAATCAATGAGGTTGAATCATCTCAACCCTCGACTATCAATCTCTAAGTATTTCCGTTCGTTCTCGCAACTCCACATCATAACACTAATGCTACGAATGCAGGTATGTTCGAAAACTGTAAGGTTCTGGCTATTAATACATCCATAACGAAAAGAAACAGGAATGGAGCGTTTAACAACCTCAACTCAGCAATGTATACATCTAGATGATATTGCTATCAATTATCGCTGTATAAGGTAAATGGGAAACTTCTGCTCCTTTGGGAGTGTTTTCAGACAGCGATTGTGCATCAGTTGGAGCAAGTGTAGATGTATAAAAACTAAAGTAACAAGACCATTACTCCCCCTCTCTAGCTCAGCTCGATTTGCATTTGGATGAGAAAACCTGACTGGGCAACCAGTAAGAATACGATGAACGAGCAGTTATACATCACGAATTCACATGGTAGTCGAGCGAAACCCTTAAAGAATGAAGTGAAGTCAAGATCTAGTAAGCAGCTGAGTGTTGTTGTAGATCAATTGGTAGAGCAAAGAGACGGCAATCCGGAGGTCACGAGTTCGAATCCTGCTGCAACTTAGATTTTCATTTCACCATTCAATCATCGCCCACTATCAGTAATATGAGTCTGCCAAACCATGGGTATCTCACATAGTCACACTGAGAATACATTCCTCCCTACTCACACCTAATCAGTTGGAGAAACCAAAAAATACACCGATTCATTATACTATCAAGGTGGTATTCATCAGGGATTGATACCTGTTGGAGAACCATTGAAAGCTTAGCAGCGCTGGATAGCTACTTCTTCCCATTATGGAAATCCTTAGTAATGCTCACGCAGGTCCCCACCACTGACAAGTCAGTGACTAGACAGGAGTCCAACGGTTCATATTTCCCCTACTTCTACCAATTCACAATACAACGCACACATACAACTCAGCTGACCCAACAGAAGTACTGTCTAGTATTTATTAGTGACTTGTTTCGAGATAGATTCCCCGATGTTCTAATGAGAAGTCATGATATATGCGGTCAGCCAAATTCAGATCTGAGGACAAACATTCATAGGTATAGGAAAATGTTACCATAGAATTCCAACCCAGCGGCTGAATGGTAACGTGCCTGCAATGTCACCTAACGGTTTTAGATTCAATGTCTCATGAGATTGTAAGTGCGAACTGCCAAGGAGTTCAATATTAGGACAAAAAAGCTGTTTGTTGTTCCGAATTTTTCAATGGTTCTCAAATCTGATCTCAGTCTATAATGAATACTACCTTGAAACGAACCAATCCCCACAAACCTCCAGAGTGAAATAATTATGTTATGTAGATTTTCAGGTTGTCTGATGATTTTATTTGAATCAAATTATTTTAATGTTATTGTGCCTAATATGAAATGTAGCATATTGATTTGAAGGGGGAGAAATATATACTACTTATAAGTAGGTAAATGGTATTACTTCGAAATGTTTTGAAATAACTTGAACACCCAATCAGCTGCATTGTGTTTATACTCAGAAACTAATGTGTCGAAACAACCTTGAATCGATTTATCTGCTCATACGACAAAAGAACAGAGAGATAAGAATAATTAAGAAATTAACTACCGAGATCAACTAAAAGTAAGGCTATTGAGCATGTAGGGATTTAAAAAACTGTAAAGATAAAGGTGAAAAACAAATACGTAACTGTTAAAACATAATAATGATGGATAGTGGCTAGCAGTGGAACTCAGCTGGATGCGCATTTCATTCTGTTTGGGACTCCTAAGCTGGATGTACCTACCTTCCACTTAGTGATGTTGTCCCCACTTGGATTCGGACTCAGGACCGATCGTTTCAAGGGTCAGATGGTTATCCACTAAACCACCGACCCACGATACCCACTTCTTGTGCGAGGGGCATAGTGCATACATACAAACCATGGTTTCCAAATATCTATTTCAAACATCCTGATGTTGAAAGTCAGTGACTTTGTGAATCAAACACTGCATTTTTCGCGGGGGGGAGTATTTCAAAGGCCACCCTAGGAACAACCGAAATAACTAATCACACCTTTCTATTTTATGCACATCTGCACCTCCAACCGAAAAGGCAAAATCTAGTTTTCTACTTCGATCGTTGCTAGGGTGGCGTTTGAAATCGCTCGTTTTTTGTATCCCACTTGTTCTCCAATGAACTACCGATTAGCCATGAACAACAATCTTATCAGCCAGTTTACTTTCTTCTCTAAAAACCATAAACAACCTTTACATAATTTACTCGATAACTAAGCTACGAGTGAGTAGTATTATGAAGGTAACAGTAATAAAACATCTGTATGAGTCTGGTATAGTTTGTACGCAGTTTAGAGGCTGGTAAAATATCAAGCATTGTTATATATTGCGGACGCTATCCTCGGATACCTCGTAGACAGATAGATAAGAGATAGATAAATCGACGTGGAACCTTGCACAGAAATAGCATAGTTGACAGCAGCATACAAAGTAAAAGTGAGTAGAAAAAGTGACATGGAAGTTGATAAAGGTGATAAAGGGTATATAGATTTTCAGGTATGCCATCAACAGTCGTAAACTATCATCTTAAAGACCCCAGACAAACGGTCTACATCTTCTTAGAACAATCAAAATCTTTATACACTTGTGATGAGTATCTTGGTCTAACTACTCTTAGCCTCCTTGTAACTCAATCCAACATGAAATAATAAAGCAATAAAAGTGACTTACATGAGTTATTATTCCCTGTACCATGTCCTTCATTAACGTATAGTACAGTTCCAGGTGAAATATCCTTCACTTTTGATTCATTATGCTTAATAACAGAATGATTAGGAACGGTTGTAGTATTCACTAGAATCGCCTCAGTTTTTGTTGTTGTTGTTGTTGTTTTCGGTGTTGTCAATTGTAAAATTGAAGTTGCTTTCTTAATCTCTTGTTGTTCAGACTTTATAGTATGATCAGAACCGCCTAGACCACTGTCAACATCACCAGAATTTTGTTGTTTTTGATCATCTTCAGGTGAATCGAATTCATTAGGTGATAAAGATAATTTTTGTTCATCATCTGGTTGAATATCTATACCGATTAACTCTAAAGATGATGATGATGATGATGTAGACGGTGAAGATGATAATGATACACCACAAGTTGATAGAATTTTTGATGTACTATGTTCAATAGTTTTGTTATTATCATTGGTGATAGCATCGATTCCACTAGATGTATTCAAATGATACCGAGATGAAGGATTAGTAATCGATAAATCTTGTTGTTGTTGTTGTTGTTGTTGCGTAGTAAACATTTCATGAGATGATCTATTCACTGATTCAATATTCTTCATGATTGACTCATTCAATACTGTTGAAGTTATATTAGATGATTGTTTAGGTTCAGAAATAGCTGAATCATTTGACCATTCCGATGATGATGATAATAATAATGATGATGTTATTGGTATTGATGATTGAAGTAGAGGTAGTGGAGATGATGATTTAATGCCTAGTTTATTTACACTAGCTAAATAAATTTCACTAGCTGTACGTTTATACTTTTCTACACTATCACGACATATACGACGCATATATGTATCATTAATAACAGCACGTGATGCATATCTTGGTGGAGCTTTAATACGTGGTATAGGCAATGGATGAATTGTTCCAGATGATATTATACTATCTTTACTACTAGTATAATTATTATTGTTAGTAGTCATTGTTATATTTGAACTTAAAATACTAAATCCAGGATGTAATTGCATAAATGTACGTAAACATGATCGTCGACTAGATGTTGGTGGACTGTTAGCTCTTGTAAGCAATGAACTGAATGTATTGCTTGTTCCTGTTGTTGTTGTTGTGGTGGTGGTGGTGATATTAGTAACCATTGTCCGCGACACTATAGGAGTTGACTGAGAAATAGGAATATGTGAAGATGATGCAGTAGAAATTGTACCAGGAGAAGAACAACCAGTATGAACATTTGAACTTTGATCAGTTGATCTATTGAAGAAAAAAAAAGGCGTAAAAACATGACTTTCAGATAGAGGAGCAAATAGAACGTAAGTGTTTATTTACACTATCCTTGTTTAGTGTTTACTGCATAGTATGGATAATTTGTTTTTTGTTTATGCTTTGAAGTTTGCTTAGAGATTAGATTTGTTTTACGGAGTAGGGTTGCTAGTCCTATGCCCAACCTTTCCCTCTTTACCCAGGCTTAAGGCCGGCTAGTAACTAGTGAACTAGTTAACCAGGTGAGGTTAAAAAAAAAATATGGAACGCTTCACGATTTCTCGTGTCATCCTTGCATAGTAAAGATCAATTTCTTTCATCGAATCAGTAATACTCAGTTTCAAAAGTTATGAAAGGAAACAGGTACCAGAAATGACAACTAACGAAATTAGTATTCGGTATTTTAGAAGAAAAATCTTTGAAAAAGTAAGAAGCATAAGGTATGAATATGAATTTCAATTGATGCAAATAATTCAAAGATACTTCTGCGTTACCGATATCGATTTTCAGCCATATCACCCTGAGTATTGAACAACTTTAATGTAAGTATACATAATCGCTACTGTACTATTATTATTATTATTATTATTTGTCCCTTGGGTTAACTAATGCAACATACGGCTTCACTAGCACGTCTCCACTCAACTCCACTCCAATCTCTCCTCTGAAATCTTTTCAACCTGGCTCCACAACAGCCAACAAGCTCTCATTTCCTCCACACACCATCTAATCCATGTCACCCTCCACATCCATGCCCAACTCGTCACTTCCCATCTCGGTCCCACTCGAGTACCTGGCCTGGTCTGGCCTCGCCTAACCTCACTCGTGATATCCCCAGTCGGACTTCTCAGTGGATGCCCAATCCAATCCATCTCCACTTCCTGCTACTGCATATCTGTTCAGCGATAGCTTCTCGCTTCGTTGGTTCATTGCCAACCAACCAGCCAGCCAGCCAGCCAGCCACAATTCCTTCTTACTTATTCTCACTATTCTGGCCATCTGAACTTCAGTAACGTCCTCGTCCGTGCTACCTGTAGTTGAGACAGTGCTGCCTAGATAGGTGAAAGAGTCATCGGTACTGTGGTAGAATTTAATTCCGCATATCAAATTTGTTGATTTGATTTATAACACACGGTGATCTGGTATTTATTTACTTGATGACCTTTCGAGCATAAATTATCATTGCTCATAATCATCATATCAATGTAATCACACTACTTTCGATATCCGAGCCACTTTATATGAGTTGTTTTTATTGGTAGTAAAATTTTCCGCATCTCTAGTAAAGGTGTTGCTTCATTTCTATCACATGTGTTGAGTTAGGCGTTGATTCGATGAAGAAAGATTCAGTAGTCAATCCTCGTCTCTCTCCACCTAATTATATTGGACTTAAGTACAGTGGCTTTATCCCACTTTTCATACCAGATAGAAAATGAACAAGGAGAATGCAGGACAAAATGAAGGATAGACGGTGGAGGGAATACTGCTGTGTTCTGCAGGAATTGAACACAATCTAATAGGTATCTAAACTTCAAGTTATCTCATCCAATGTCAGTTATAGAGCTAAGCATCTCATTAGTCAGTGCAAGAGCTTAAACAAAGAAATGAAGCACATAAAAAGAGCGTTAATAGTTGGTAATTATCCTACGTAATTTACTAAGGAATTCATATGAACAAATAAGAAGCAAAATGATAACAGTAACACGAGTACGAATAATAACGACAGCACAAGTAGAAAGGAGTTCACAGCCTCACAAACTTTACGTAGAATCCTCAACATACCTGCAATTAGGGTGGCATTTAAATCTACAAACTCACTCAGAGATAAGCTTTGTCCGTTGGCCTAAGGATCTGATCGATTCAATTAAGCAAAATAATCTGATCTATCAAATTCCATGTAATGACTATGAGGTCAAGTACATAGGTTAAACTAGTCGGTCGGGGTCAGTTAGAATAGCCGAACATAGGAATCTAGCTAAATATAGAATGATGAACCTCAATAAGATCAATAATCTAGGAGACTCGGCTATTGCAATGCATCCATTAACACACAACCACATAACAGGGTGGGTGGGATAAAACCGCTGTCCAACATAATTAGGTGGAGAGAGAGACGGAGATTGATTACTGAATCTTTCTTCATCGAATCAACACCCAACTCAACACATGTGATAGAAATGACGCAATATCTACGCCAGAGATATGGAAAACTTTACTACCAATAAAAATAAATAATATCAGGCGACAGAACTATAAAGATCAAATATCGGAAGTACAATTTGATTACATTGAGGTATGATTATGAGCAACGATAATTTATACTCGAAACTTTGTCATGAAGTAAATAATACTACACCACACTGTGTTATAGATCAAATAAACAAATCTAATATGGGGGAATTGAATTCCATCACAGTAATGACATTTTATACTTATATTATCAACATTACATTGGACAAAATGGTCACCATCTTCGCCTTCGTCTATATGAACACCATGTGGTTATTAAACGTTACAACATTTCATCTCTCATTTTCATACACGTGGGCAACTATGGAAATGAATACAATTTTAACAATGTAGAAATTTTGGACAGAGGAAACACAAAGTGTTCATAATGCCAATATCATTTGTATTCCATAGTTAAAGTTTTGTATGTATTTGAACTGTTTATTCACGCTCTTTTACCACGCATAGGTCATATTTCGTATGACCCACTACCGTTCACATTCACCCCTACCTCTTTAAATGTATTAATTATTCCCTGTCTTTAAACGTTACTGTCAACTCTATAAATAGGGTCAGTTTTCACTTATAAACGCTTCAGTCCGAGATACTATAAACTTATCTGGTCTCCAGTCTTTTGATTTCTTTTTGTGAATCAATGAGGTTGAATCATCTTAACCCTCGACTATCAATCTCTAAGTATTTCCTTTCGTTCTAACAACTCTGCATCACAAAACAAAAAATATCAGGGAGTTCCTAGAAGCTTGGAATTCTCGCCAGTCTGCAATGAACAAACGCATAGACGTTTAATCAATCTATCAACCAATAAAAAATGATTAACAACAGAAGGGTCAGAAGTGAAGCAAAGGAACAGTCAACAAGAAAATCTATGCAGTCAATGACACAACAATCAAAGGAAACAACGAATCACAAACTATTTCGTCAGGGTAAGCTACTAAATCACTCACTCACGGAGAGATACTGACGGATGCTGCTGATAATGTCTAGCAAGAAGATGAAAGCTCTACAATGAAACAATCCAGCTCAGAGGACACAATACAACCAAGATTACTGATATCTTTGGAAAAAGGTTGAACTTATTACGAAAATGAAATCGATAAACCATGATGCTATAAAAATATTATTCAGTAGAGATGCTAAAATTCATTAATATGAAAACAAATGAAATTACTTATTAAAATGCTTTGTTATAAGATGGACTACTCACAACTAATTGAGTAGTCATTTTGAAAAACTACTAAGCAAATGAGAGATTACATACAGTCCCCCCAAAGCATAATAGTGAGAAATTACAATTATCAATACAGAATACTATCAGAAGTTACAAAAGCTCACACATAACACAAGAAAAAGTCAACCAAATGCAACTAAGATGTCTGATTTTACTATTTAGAGTAAGATGAGACTAAAAATAGAAATCATATTGTATCTAATACTTCTCTACTACACCATAACTGTTAATGATCCCTTGACCAATGACAAAAGTAAAAATGTTAAAATAATCGTAGGTCCAATTTAATCAATACCAATTTGCTCGTACGACTCAAGACTTGGCTAGGATACTCGCGGATAAAAAGTAGTATTTATTATCATTTGTCCCTTGGGTTAACTAATGCAACATAAGGCTTCAATAGCACGGTCTCCACTCAACTCAACTCCAACCTCTTCTCTGAAATCATTTCAACCTGGCTCCACAACAGCCAACAAGCTCTCATTTCCTCCACACACCATCTCATCCATGTCACCCTCCACACCCATGCCCAACTCGTCACTTCCCATCTCGGTCCCACTCGAGTACCTGGCCTGGTCTGGCCTCGCCTAACCTCACTCGTGATATCCCTAGTCGGACTTCTCAGTGGATGCCCAATCCAATCCATCTCCACTTCCTGCTACTGCATATCTGTTCAGCGATAGCTTCTCGCTTTGTTCGTTCGTTGCCAGCCACAATTCCTTGTTGCTTATTCTCACTATTCTGGCCATCTGATCTTCAGTAACGAGCCAGTGTAGGCAGTTGTTGATGAATGTCTGTAGTTTGTTGGAAATCCCCTCGGTAACGCCCCAATCCTCTCAACCATCACACAGAAGCACTGACTTGACTGAGTTGGTGTTAGAAATCCGGATTTTGTTCACACTTTATGCTGAGTGTACGAGATCTCCACACTGGTTTCTGGCTAATGAAAGCCTGTCTTGCTGTCTTTCCAATCCTGACTTTGACGTCCTCGTCCGTGCTGCCTATAGTTGAAACAGTGCTGCCTAGATAGGTGAAGGATACTACTTTTTTCAGGTTTCTCCCGTTGTTGGTGATTGGAGCTTGTTGGTGGTGGTGTTGTTGTTCGGGTATCTTCATCACCTCTGTCTACTCTACGTTCCCCTGAAATCCTGTCTTAACTGCCTAGCCTCTTCTGTCAACTTGTTACTTTTCGCCTGTACATCTTCAAGTTTGTGCGACATCAGACACAAGTTATCACTGGCGAAATCCAAGTCTTCTAGGTTCTTTTCCGCAGTCCAGCCAGCGTATCCCCCTCTTCTCACAGCTCCCCACTGTTTCTTGCATGATCCAGTCCAGTCGACCACAATCAGGAATATCATGGGGGAGAGTAGGCAACCTTGTTTCACTCCTGTCTTCACTTCACAGGCATCACTGAGCTTCCCATTGTGAATCACTTGGCATGTGGAGTCTTCATATAGTTGTTGAATGAGATTGATAAAGGTTTGCAGTGTTCCGTAGTGTTGAAGGAACTGCGAAATTACTTCTCGGTCAACGCTGTTGAATGCCGGCCTTCTCAAAGTCGATGAAGTTGAGGTAGAGAGTTGACTGGACTGCCATTCTATACTCTTTTGTATGATGATGCATAGAGTGGCGTTGCAATTTGGTCGGCACATGATTTGTACTTCCTGAAGCCAGCTAGCCAGCCAGCCAGCCTGTTCCGGTTGTCGTTTTGAATCCAGTGTATCCTTTAGTCTCTACAGGATGATGCGGCTTAATATTTTGCTTGCTGTGGGTGGACAGGAGAGTGATGTCGTGCCAGTTCTTGCAAACACTGAGGTCTCCCTTCTTCGGGAGTTTGACGAGGTAGGCCTCCTTCTTATCTACCGGGGGGTACCCTTCTTTCCTTCCAGACCTTCTACAATAGTGGTATGAGGATGTCCGCGGTTGTCTCTGCGTCTGCTGTCAGTGTTTCTGTCGGGATTCCATCTGGTACGAATAACGTATTCATTTCGTTTAAATATTACTGACATGAGTTGGTGAACAATGGGGTAACTGATGTAGCTGTCTACTGCATAGAAGTACTCAATGGTGACCCAAATCAATGACTAATGTTTGCAGTATGACTACTAAGCTAAAATGACACGAAACTACAGTGCACTTTATCTTGGTATCGATTGATTTTCAACAATTTTTACCGAGATACAATGCACTACAGTATCGCACCACTTAGCATCAGCTAGCCATTGCGGACCAATTCATGTACGCAATCGAATCTTAAAGGTGGTCAGTCGTGGCTTGAATATCTTCGTAGCAGAGTCTTCGACTTCAGTACCGAATAATACAGACTCGAACCATCGAAGCAACATTAGTTTCCATATGGTTACCTTAATTTTACCTTGTAAATGACTTCCAGTAGGTACGAAAATCTAACTTCAGATCTTCCTGCTGATGACACCATAAATATCACTAAATTATCCAGTTAAATGATTACAGAGCAAGAGTGTTAGAGGAGTTCAGTTCTACAGATAAAAGTGGGCGGTATAAACACCTGATGAGCCCGACTCCAAACAATTATTGAGTTGTTGAGTGCTTAGATCATCTAGATATCGTTAGCTAATACAGTTGATTGGTATCATAGCTTTGAATTATGTCTGTGCCGTCAGTAATTATGAGCACTAAGAAACTACTATCCTTATTTAAAGAATACTGATTTAGGAAAATAAAACGCAAGCAAGCGAAGAAACCAATAATAATAATGGAAATCCTGATAAATCACATAAAACTTCATTAGGTATGCAGCGTCTTAACATTATTATTATTGTCGTCAATAATATTGAAATCATCATCCTATGCTCTAGTTTTTCCCTCTTGACGTTTTCTAAATATTTCCGCCATGAATTCTATGGAATTTCTACCGGAAATAAATCAATGTACTGATGCATTAAAAAACAACAACAACAACAACAGAGAAACCAATACACACAATTACATTATTTATGCATCATATCAATTATGACTAGTCCCATTGAAAGTAACTCTTTTTATGGAATAAGAACAATTAATGTCTCAACAATTCATTAAAAGGCCTGAATAGATTTTGTGAACAAAGATAAACTGAATGAAACTGAAATTTAAACGTTAACTGGTAAAGATAGACATCTGTTGTGATGACGCGGAGACGACAGACAGACAAATAGAATCAATGTAGTACCTCTCTTTCTCTCTCTCTCTCACACACACACACACACAAGTTCATCGACTCAAATTGTCAAACTTCACAAAAGTACACAAAGAACAAGTGGATAGAAAAAGGCTAATATTACAGTAGTAAAAGTTGTGTGAGACAATACAACAGCCTGAATATTCAAGCTTTAGATGTGAAGGAGTGAATACATCTGTGTCACTGTAACTGATTTCTAGCCACGACAGCCACATCTTGTGCGATGGGTTCGACGATCCAATCAACGACAGTATAATACAAGCAATTATACTGAAACTATATCCGTCGCACAAGAAGTTGCTATCATGGCTCGATGGTCTAGTGGATAACGCTCTGGCGTTTGAAGCAATCGGGAGGTAGGTACAACCGGCCGACGAGTCCCAAGTAGGACGAAATGCGCATTCCAGATTCTACTGCTAGTCACTATCCATCATTGCTATAATGGCTTACAATGTTTTCGTTAGTTCCTAACAGTTTACCTTCCAACATCTAGACTCAAGACTACAGTCTCCATGAAGTAGTGTTAACTGAAAGGGAACTACATGTTTTTTCGTCATCACCCGTCAAATATTTACCGTAGACGAAGTTCACATATCTAATCGACAGCGAAATAAGTCGGTCGAGTTTATGAGGCACATAATGGTTAGTCTCCCGTGTGATGACCACGGTATCAGCCTCATAATACTTTTGGCCAAGCTTTTACCACTTACATATCAATTGATACTTCGATTACATGTTCTTACTGACTGTACAAATGCATTTCCTCCTTCTACTCCTATATATATAATATATTATATATATATATATATATATATATATATATATATATATATATATATATATATATAGCGAGAGAGAGAGGTACAAATAGGTGGATAGCATATATTGGAATCACCTCCTTTGAATACGGAGAGATAGAATTTACAAGTAGAAACCTAAGTGAAGTGCATAAGTATACTGCAATATGAATGAGGCAAATTCACTTCTATAATACAGGAGGGAGACTCAAAATTTACAAAATCTACAAAACAAATTGCTATCAGATTAAGAAACCAAAGTTTACTTTAACTGAAATGTACAAAATTGATAAACGGTTGGTTGAGGCTAGCAGTGAAATTCAAGATGCATGTTTCGTCCTATTTAGGACTCGTCAGCTGGGTGTACCTACACCCACTAGGACTCGAACTCCGTACCCATCGCTTTAAACGTTAAAGTGTTGTCCACTGGAGCACGATAATCACCTTTTGAACAACGCATATTAGTTATTATTATTTTTTGTTAGTTGATACGGATTTGTTTAAATCCGTCAACATTCGCTATCTTACACAACACCTGTGAGATAGTCTGAATGACGGTTGGTATATCCTTTAAGAAGAATCATTCGCATGTAGTCAAACCGCCTAATCCAAAATGTAAGCTAGTCGAAAGTGTAGTGGGTTTAGGTCACATACAGTCGTTTTTCGATTTCTTATCCTGCTGTTAATAAACACAAATGACAACTTAGATTGATGACCTTGTTGTATAAGGTCTTACGTCAGTTACTTTGCCTTATTTTTCTAGGAAAGAGAATAAAACATTGAAGGATACTATCACAGTTAGAATACTCTTCAAGAATGATAATGAACAATGATAGGATACATTCAGCTAAGGAGTCCCCAAAAAGGCCGAAACAAGGATCTTGGATTCTTCTATCATCCACCACCAAGTAAATAATATCAAAATAAAATTTGAGGCAATATCGAGATATCGATTCAGGAAGCCTATTTGCCAAAAGAGATCGATCAATCATTTAGTCTAGTGTAATAACCAATCGGAAATTACAAACATTAACAAATGCCTAATTATAGTAATGATGGATAGTGACTAGCAGTGGAATCTAGGATGCACATTTTGTTCTGTTGGGGACTCATCAGCTGGATGTACCTGCCTCGCAGTCAGTGATACTGTTCCCACCGAGATTCGAACTCAAGAGCGATCGCTTCAAACGCCAGAGAGTTATCCACTAGACCATCGAGCCACAATAGCCACTTCTTATGTGACGGGTATAGTTTTAGTATAATTGCTTGTATTATACCGTCGTTAATTCGACCGGATTGATCGGTGTCTATTGGTATATCCGCTCCTGTGCAGATGCCTCGATATTGCCTGTGTTTTAATTATAGTAATGATAGGTAGTGGCTAGCTGTTGAAAAACATCATGGCTTATCGACTTCTTTTACAGTAAAGATAAATACTGTTGAAAAGTAATAGAGAAAAACTGAATAAACTGAAAACAAATAATGTCGTCACTTGTATTATCCACCACCACCCAAATGCAAATTTTTGCTCCAGGACTGGTCTTCAGCGGTGCCCCACAGTGGCTAACAATAGAGAGTGAAGTGGTTGAGTGTGTTGACCACTTCACTTACCTAGGAAGTAGGATCAACCCCGGTGGGTTAGTTGCCGATAAGATTTCGGCAAGGATACAAAAGGCTCGATTGGCTTTTGCCGATTTGCGCCACCTATGGTGCCGCCGTGATATTCGTTTGTCTATTAAAGGTCGCGTGTACTACACAGCAGTCCACTCTGTTCTACTATATGGCTGTGAAACATGGCCATTGAAAGTGGAAGACATGAGAAGGTTACAGGTATTTGACCACCGTTGCCTTCGTAGTATAGGACGTATTCCGTGGTGTCACCACGTGAGTAATGCAGAAGTTAGGTGTAGAGTTTTAGGGAGAAGATGTAAGTCAGTTGACGAGGCTGTGAACCTTCATCGACTGAGATGGTTGGGACATGTACTACGTATGCCTAGTCACCGATTGCCGCGTCACACAATCTTGGCTGAAGTAGCTCCAGGCTGGAAAAAGGCCCCAGGTGGCCAGACTAAAACATGGCACCAATGTATGAAGTCTCTGACTGTTGGTTTAAGCCATGTAGGACGATGCACACTAGGCGGTTGGGGTCCACGGGACAAGAGGAACCAGTGGTTGGAGACCCTAGGTGATATGGCTCAGAACCGATGTCAGTGGCGCAGATGTATCCCCACATACATTATCCTCATCTTAACGACACTATACCGAATCTCACCATTTTGTCACTCCTCTTTCCTTTCTTCTCGTACTTTATATTTCTTTTGACTGCATTCACTTATCTTCATCCTTCGTCTCACTACCTTTTTACTTGATGTGCTGATATGAGGTGTGGCAACTCGGACCGTTACGCAGTAATGCCTGGTCCTATGTTGATAATGATGATGATGATGATGATGTATTATCCTTTGATATGGTTCAAAATGACTCGGTAGCCTGGTGTATAACGCTTTAGAGTTTGAAACGAATGGTCCCGGATTCGAGTATTAGTAGGAACAACACCGGTCACTGGGAAGCAGGTACATCCAGCTCAGTCATAAATAGGACAAAATAAACATCCTGGATTTTATTACCAACTACTTTCCATCATTAATATGCTAAGAAATAGTATAATTGCTTGTATTTTACCGTCGTTGATTGGACTGAATTGATTGGTCTCTATTGGCATATGCCCTCCTCTGCGGATGCCTCGATATTATCTGTGTTTTAATTATAGTAATGAAAGATAGTGACTAGCAGTGGAATCCAGGATACGTATTTCGTCCATTTTGGGACTCGTCAGTTGAATGTACCTGCTTCCCAGTCAGTCATGTTGTTCCCACCGACAGTCAGACTCGGGACAGATCGCTTCAAACGCCAGAGCGTTATCTACTAGACTACCACTTCTTGTATGACGGGTGCAAAGGTTCAATCAACGATGGTATAATACAAGCAATTATACTAAAACTATACCCATCACACAAGAAGTGGCTATTGTGGCTCAGTGGTCTCGTGGATAACGTTCTGGCTTTTGAAACAAATCCCGATGAGAACGACATCACTGACTGCTAGGCAGGTACATCCAGCTTATGAGTCCCAAATAGGACGAAATGTGTATCCTGGATTCCACTGTTAGCCACTGTCCATCATTACTACAGCTAACAAATAAGGAGATATAATGTATTACCTAGTCAAATAATGTGCAAAATTACAAGTCATCTTAATTTTAAACAGTAGAATAAAAGAAAGATTGAAAGAAAAAGTCTGATACTGAAGTGGATAAAAAACAATGAAGAAAAATGGTACTGATCAATAAGATAAACAAATGGTAAACATTCATTAGTGGATTAGCGAAAAATACTTGAATTTTTAATCAAATCACAGAATATCCTTCATTACACTGAAAGGCTACAGCACAATAACATATAAAGTTTCATATTTTCGGGACTAGTCAGCAAAGTGTATCTACAAATGAGAAGGAACGAATATCCCCTTGGGAATTCTAACCGAAGTTACCGTCAAGTGCAACAGAGATATTCAAACCAAAAGTGACCATGTCCAGTAGGAATGGATGATATGCCTTGATTGGTCAGTGGAAAGTAACCGGTTTCATGTCGTTAAATCCTTAATGCCGACCAATTTCTTCATATATTCTGCTTTCAATGACCATGTCTCACAGGTGTATACCAGGACAGAACCAACTGTAGTGGAGTTATACTCGTCCTTCAATAGGTAGTCGGATATCTAGCCAACGAGTGTCAGATATGAAGCAAGTTGGCAAATCCCAAGCGCGCATCCAAGCTGATGTTTCGTAACTAATCAACCTATTAGGGCTGATATAGCTCCCCAAGTAAGTGAAGTGGTCCACGCTCCCCACTACTTCACTTCATATCCTTAAACTAGTAGTTGCGGACCAGTTCTAGAGTATCATCATCTTACGTTTGACAGGTGCAAAATGGATTTCTGCTCAAGGCTTTTTAGAAAACTGCATTTTTTCGGAGTCTTTCCATAACACAAAAACGGTTGCGTACTTCAAGTCAAGTGAAAGTAAGCTAGTCCCTTCAGATGAATTTTTACCCATCTCCTCACTAAAGAAAAACTTGGTGTTATAACCTTCCAATCAACCATACAGGTATAACTGCCATATCTTTTCCGGGACCAGTAAGGTGTCAGATACACGTATCGGGACTAACGTACTCTAGAAAAAGTGGTAATTCTCCACCGATCCTCTCCAACGATGGCTTATAGCTATGTGATCTATCTGTGTTTAACGTTAGTTTGAATCCGGCGGACGCCATATGAGACAGTGTCTCTCCTTATATCTGACGTTAGTGCTAGCCAGAAACAATTGATTAACAGAACAAAACTGAAACAGGAGATTACCATTGGCGGCTCGCTGATGCAGGATTTCGTAGATACCTCCAAGATACCCTCCCCATTGGCCTTTGCTTCCCTACATGAGCGTTAAAGTGAGCTGGCGTTACGACTATATCTGAACGTTCTGAGTTTTGTAGGGGAACTGATAGCTTTTCACAGAATTCATCCTTCGCATCATCCAAACTGCATAGGCCGAGTGATACAGTATTATTTACTTGATTACGTAATCAAGTAAATAATACTGTATCACTGTGCGCTTTATATCAAATAAACAAATCTAATATGGAACTACATTCTACCACAGTGCCCAAGTTTTTCACTTATATTAATGCATAGGCCGAGATTATGAATAGGTATCGCCTAGTCTTATGATCCTTCCTAGTCCATACAAACCGTTGGCTGGTATCCAGTCAAGAAGTGTACTTTGTATTCTGCGACTCAATGTTATACCTACACCAACGAATTTTGAAGATTCACTACTATGTCCAGATGAGAGCAATGTAACAACCACACTTAGGTTCTGTACACGTGTCTCAGAGGCACAGCACACATCCATGACTAGAGATTCCAGAGTTTTGGCGAGTGATGTCTGTTGTCTTATTTAGTAGACAGTTCGAATGTTGAAAGCTTCTACATGAAATCGATGGAGGATGGATGAGGTCTTGAGAGACTAGGAGTTAGGTTTCATTGGCTTTGGTCGTTGAAAACAGTCGCAAAGTGAGAGGTTAAGTTATAAAAAGCTTAATATCAGTATCAGGAAGTGAAGGCAAAGGATAGAACAGAGGATAAGGTTATGCTTGATCGAGTCTTGTGCACTACTGGAAGCGTTCATGCAGTTGATATTTCTTCTTAAGGTACCCGAAAGAGAAAAAATACGTATGTGACCACAGAGCTTATGGGATATCTCATTGAAGTCTATCACACACAACCTTTTCAGGACTTTTGGTTTGAGATTTGACTGTTCTAACGTCGGATAAAGAAAATTCATAGCTCCGGCACCAGAAGACCGTGAGGCAGAGAGGAATGTACTGTTTTTGAGGGCGAAATTTCCGGGAAAGGTATCATCAGCATGCCAATGCTGATCATCCCTACTCTTATCGCACCCATTCCAGCCAGCAGTACGACTTCGCGTCCGGATCTTCATCATACCGTAGTAATTTACACAAGAACGGTAACTGCTTTTCGTCGTACAGACGTTTCTGGTAAGGACTGACTCCTATGAAACAAGCGTTTAAGCCAGTGTAGTCACTTAGATATATAAATCCGACCACGAGGACAAGGTAGCAGCTATCCGTTACATAATTTTGATCCCACCTTATAATTAACCTCAGTTTTTTGTCAATGAACGGAATAATTTCAACGTGAATATAGTAAAATCAAATTTAAGAGTACATACAACTCAATAAAAACGATCAGGCATTTATACAAACACCTATTACAGCTTAACCACGCCTGATTACCTAGTTCACTAGTTACTAGCCAGTCCTAAGCCCAGGTAGAAACGGAGGGTTGGGCATAAAGCTAGCAACCCTAACCCCTAAAACCAATCCAATTGTTACGGAAACTTCAAAGCACAGACAAAATATAAAAAATAAAAACGAACTTATTCCCCGCTGGAATCGGAGAGACGAAATGACGCTGAATAGAGTGCACTGGAGACGTGCTACTGAAACCCTATGTTCCACTAGGAACCCAAGGGACAAATAATAATAATAACTATTACAGTTTATAATTTTCCTTCATGGATTGAATATCAGATAAATCGGAACCCACCTAGATTTAGAATATGCTTGATGATACAATGAATAGGATGGTGGTAGAACAGATGGAACAGAAACTGATCCTATTGAACATGGAACATGTGAAGATGTTGACTTTTTCTCTGGTATATGTATATTTCCAAAGTGTAGATTACTTTGACTAGATGACCACGTTTGTATTGGTGGTTTACGTCCAAAAACCGCAGCAAATTGTCTGTCTAAACGATCTGCTTCAACAAGTCCATCATGCCAACGTTTCTTATCCTAAAGCAGTGAACGAGAGAGAGAGAGAGAGGAAAAGGGAGAAAAAAGGAAGATAATCATTAAAATTTTATTGATAATAATAATTCTTTTACATATAGTGTGGATCCTAGAAGATTTGGATTTCGCCAGTGATGACTTATGTCTAATGTCACACAAAATTGAAGATCTACAGGCGAAAACTAACAACTTGACAGAGGAGGTAGGACAGCGAAGACGGGACTTCAAGTTAACGTAGAGAAGACAGAGGTGATGATGATACCCAACCAACGCCACTATCAACAACAACAAGCTACAATCATCATCAATGGGCGAAACAAAAGAAAGGAATTAGCCTCTTTCAACTATCTAGGCAGCACTGTCCCAACTACAGGCGACACAGACGAGGACGTCAAAGCCAGCCAGGATCGGAAAGACAGTAACACAGGCTTTCATTACCAGAAATCAGTGTAGAGACCTATTGCACTGCACTCAGCATAACCAACGAGATCCGGATTTTCAACACCAATTGAATCAAGTGAATGCTCTTATATGGTTCAGAGACTTGGAGGGTTACGAAAGGCATTCCCAACAAACTACAGACATCCATCAACAACTGACTGCGCTGGCTCGATACTGAAGATCAGATGACCAGAATAATAAGAATAAGCAACAAGGAACTCTAGTAACGAACCAACGAAGCAAGAAGCTATCGCTCAACAAATATGCACTGGAAGGAAGTGGAGATGGATTGAGCATACACTCAGAAGGCCAACTGGGGACATCACGCATCAGGAAAGTCGATCGAACGGAATCCAGATGGGAAGCGACGAGTTGGGCATCCGAGACGAGTGTGAGGAAGAAATGAGAGCTTGTGGGCAGTGGTGGAGCCAGGTTCAAAAGATTTCAGAGAAAAGAGTGCACTGGAGACGTGCTACTGAAGCCGTATGTTCCACCAGGAACCCAAGGGACAAAAATAATAAATAATAATTGTGTGTCCATGTGTCAATTCGTCCCAGTGAATATGTACAACAATTCAGCTTTAAGTACACTGATTCAAAAAAAAAACAACAACCGAATACACCGTTTGGATGCTTAAAGCTATTTATTTATTGATTTCAGGCTGGTATCCATCATGGACTGGCACCAGTTGAAGAACTATTGAAAATCTGGCAGCAATCGATAGCTACTTCGTCATCACATATTTCCAGTGTTTCTCTAACTGATGTCAATCCATGATGAATACCAACCTGAAATTAATAAATCCAATCCTCACAAACCTCAAAATTGAACTAATCTAGTCCTCATTGATGACTAGCTTCGAGAGATGATACCTGATGATACCTAATGAGAAGTTGAACATGAAGACAGTTACTCAACAACGGCATTGTGAGGGGATTGCGTTATATCATGAATTGAGAGAAGTAGGGAACTGTAAACCATCCAATGAGCTGCCAACCAAGCAGCTCAATAGTAACGTGCTGGTCTCGGAACCTGAAGGTCATGGGTTCGACCCCTGGCGCATTGCTAAGGAGCTCCGAGCTAGGCCGAAACAGCTGTCCAGTGCTCTCAAGTTTCCAATGTCTCTCCAATTGATGTCAATCCATGATGAACAATAACCTGGAAGGAATATATTGTACTGTATTACTTTTTATTCAAATGTTTTGACTATCAGTGAGTGAATATGTGTATACAAGAGTTAGACAGAAAAAAAAACTCATTCGAGAAAACTAGCTGAAGGAAAAACACGTTGATAACTTTAGTTGAAATCGATGAGAAATATTCTGTTGTAGAAATGTAAAACAAAAGTAGTAACCTACCTGCCAGAAAGGGGGGTGAATAATACAAAGAACTTATAATTTACTTGGTGGTCGCTAACAGTGGAATCTAGAAGGTATGTTTTTGTCTCAACTAGCACTCATCAGTCAGATGCATTTGTATCACATAGTGAGTGATAGTATTTCTACAAGGACTTGAAGCGAATACCGATCGCTTTAACGGTCAAAGCGTTATCCACTAGGCTAGTGAGTTACCACATGAAAATGCTAATACTTGTGATAAATTACCACGACTTGTTTTCTTTCCATTAGAATCATTATCCCTTTTAAACTGTTTATTATTCACCCTTTTCACATTTAAATGAAGGTCTCTCTCTTTGAATATGGAAGAAAATACAGTTAGTCAGTTGTTAGAAGTTCTTGTGAAATGGTGAAGAATATTTGTAGCTCAAGTGGATAGTCTTGGTTGTATTATGTTCTCTGAACTGGGTTGTCTAATCGTGGAACTTTCATCATCTTCCTAGACGACATCATCAGTACTAACTTCAGTATGAAGTGAGTTGTCAATATCTCTCCGTGAGTGATTTAATAGTTTGCTCTGACGATGTGGCCTGTGATTGGTTGTTTCCTTCTATTGTTTTGTCATTGATTGTATAGACTTTGCTGTTGGCTGTTCGTTCCTCTGCTTGACCTCTGACCTTTCTGTTGTTTATCATTTCAACCAATCATACTAACCAATAAGAAAAATGATTAACAACAGAGAGGTTAGACGTCAATCAGAGGAACAGCCAACAGGAAAATCTATACAATCAGTCAATAACAGCACAATCACAGGAAACAACCATATCACAAACCAGTTTGTCAAGACAAGCTACTAAATGACTAACCTCACAGAGACATATTGACAACTCACTTCATATTGGAGTTAGTGCTGATGATGTCGCTCTCTAGAAAGACGATGAATTAGGATTAAACAACCCAGTTCAGAGAACATAATACAAACAAGAAGTTCTTGTCTTCTAGTCTTCTTACAATGATCGGTGTTTTAAGCTAGTCACCATTCAAGTGGAATGAAGGTGATTAAGTAACAAAGTTATCAGCTGAAATCAATCTAGTCCACAGTAAGTCTAGTTTTTGTTCAACTAAATGAGTGATCAATATTCTTGTATATGAAGTTGTATGATCCGGAAAATAGTATGAAGATGAAAAATATATATAGAACACGTGAAAATAGTTGACAAGGTGATTAAAATCAGGAAATGAAAAATATACAATAAAGTGAGTAAAAATTTGTCAGTTAAGCAATGAAATAAGATATTACTAAGTTAAAATTTACCCATTCACTATCCTTCTTTCGCATTAAACTTTATACATCTTAACAACAACTAATCATATATTTGTTTCTCACCTATTTTATATCATATAAACGATTATTTTTGAGCTCAGTTATTAACTTCCCAATCCCTTTCACACTGATAACTGTTTATTGACTCTATTGTAGACTCTTTACTTCTTGGTTTCAACTCATTATTATTTGTCTCTTGGGTTCCTAGTGGGACATACAGCTTCACTAGCACATCAACATTTCACTCTCTTCTCTACAGTCTTTTCCACCTCGCTCCACAAATCACCACAACCTTTCATTTCTTACTCACACCATCTCCTCCATATCACCCTCACCTCAGACAAACAAATCGTCATTTCCCACTACAGTTTTCCCCTACAGTGTCACATGATGTCCCAAAACCGTCTTCTCAGTCTATGTACAATCCATCTGCATATTTGTTAGGCGATATGTTGTTGGTTGCTTCGTTACCAGGTCAGCCAAACTTCCTTCTTGCTTATTCTTATTATTCTCGCCATCCATCTCATCTTCATTGTGAGTGTTGAGTGAGCGTAGGTGGTAGCTGTTCATGTGATGTTTGTGTGTAGTTTGTTGGAAATGCTTTTCGTGACGTGCCAAGTTTCTCAACCATCACATCGAAGCACTGACTTACTTGATATTATTAGTGCTGAAAATCCGATTCTCCTCCTTGATGCTGAGTGGAGTGGAGTGGAGTGCAGTAGATCTCCACACTGATTACTTCAGATTAATAGAGGAAGCCCTGTGTTGCTGTTTTTCAGATGCTGGCTTTGACATTGTTAGGTGTGTCATCGACGCCGCCTGTAGTTGAAAAGATACTGTCTAGGAAGGTAGGCGAAAGAGACGACTTCCTTCAGATTTCTCCCATTGATGGTGCTTATTGTTGCTGTCGTTGGTTGATTATCTTCATCTAAAATGGATTTATACTTTCTAGGAGAGCATAGGTGAAAGAGTAATACACAAACACAAGTCATTGTCTAAAATACATCATTTTCATAATAACAGAATTGTTTATTGACACCTTCCTATTGATAACTTAATATTCAAACAAACTTACCTACAAGTTATGTATAAAAAGACAATAAGGAAATCTCAGAGAGAAAAAAAAAAGAGGAAGGAAGTACTTACCAATTCAGTAAAGAAAGGTGGTTGCATAAAAGGCAAACTGAGGGGAGGAGGAGGAGAAGAAGAAGAAGACATTTCATTGGCTGGAGTTGATGTTGTTGTTCCTGTTTGATTCATTGTCTGTCGACGTGCACTTGCAATAACATTATGCCATTGACTAATTAAAGTCAACATACGTTCAGCTTCATCTGCTCTTTGTCGGCATACTTGTAGATCATGTTCTTTATTGGATAATAATAATGCTAATTGATCAATTTCTTTCACTAAAACAAAACATATGAAACAGTGAATACAAAGTATGGATAAGTAATAGTTTTATTGAAATAATTATCCAAAAAATTAGATCTTTTTAAAGGTTATAAAAGTAGCTGAAAAGATAAATATCTGTGTAATGAAAGAATTTTCAAAGTAAGGACATTGAAAATAATAACAAGTCACGAAATAAGTAGATAATAGATGATTCCTGGTCCAAAAGGGAACTATGGGTGCAACCTAGTAAAAGTATATACCATGACTGTTATAGACTTAATGTTAAATGATTGCTTAGTAAAGTTATATACATTTATGATAAACTAGTCCTTATTGATGATACTCTTCGAGATAAGATCTCCTGAAGTTCGAATAACAAGTCATGATCGATAGGGTCAACCAAGTTGAAAGTGACAGCAGTTACTCAACAACGGCACTGAATGGAGATTGCACTATATCATGAATTCATAGAAGTAGGAGATGTGGTTCACTGGATTCTGACCTAGTGAATCAATAGTGATTGGCTGGTTTATGGGGTGCGTATTGCTGAGGAGTCCCATACTAGGATGAAACATACTGCCATTCCACCGAGATTCTCAGTGGTTGTCCAACTAATATCAGTCCATGTTGAATACCAACCTGAAATGAATAAATAAATGAACTAGAGAAGTAAGTCCCTGACGTTTCACAATCTCATGGAGGCCGTTTATTCACACAAGTTACTCCATGTTGAAATAATAAGAAATGCCTCAGCAACCTGTCATTCCCCATGGTTTGCCAATCCTTTTACAATAATTTTGATGGTTTCAATGTCAATTTTGTGACTATGAAAGATGACGTAAATCGTATTTGTAGATTCTATTTGCAAATTCTTCACTTCTATGGGATTACTTCAGGGTCGTTTCGTGGAGTTTACATGCTCTATTCAGCTCGTGGGATGATTTCCCCAATGTAATAGACATCAGAATAAACACAGTCTAACCTCAAGACATTATTTTATGTGGAGGTGAAGGGTATTTTGTTTTTTTTTGTGAATCAAAGCATTTCTAAGAGTCCAGGTTGGTATTTATTACGGGAGAACTGGACAGCTGTTTCGTCCCATTATAGGACTCCTCAGCAGTGCACACCTATGATCCCACCAGAGATCGAACCCGGGAACTTCAGGTTCCGCGGCCAGCACGTTACCAACCAATTCGAACATGAAGACATTTACTCAACGACGGCATTGGATGAAGGTCAAGCTATATCGTAAACTGGCAGAAGTAAGAAATGTGGATCATTAGATTCCCAACGGCAATGTGTGACCGCGGGGTCTGGCTAATGTTCATGGGTGCGCATTGGTGGAGTTCCGTACTAGGAGGAAACAGATTTCCATTTCTCTTGGGTTTCCAATGTTTCTTCAACTAATGTCAGTCTATGATGAACACCAACCTAAAATCAATAAATCTCCGCAAACCTTAAAATTGAATTTCTAAGAGTGTTAGTTGTATAGTAGAAAGTCATAGTTCCGAGTTTCTTTTAAGATTCTTTTTACTTTTTCAGTTGTACCTCGGTGGTAAAATAGAATTACAGTGCTGATATACTACCACTGTAACCAATTCATACCATTAGCAGTCAAGGAATCTTAAATGAGTTGAAATGTAACCTTCATCTATCCATCCAGATCAACCTAGGACCAAACATTACTGCGTAACGGTCCGAGTTGCCACACCTCATATCAGTACATCAAGTAAAAAGGCAGTGAGGTCCACGATGAAGATAAGAGAATGCAGTCAAAAAAAAACAAAAAGTACGAAAAGAGGGAAAAGAAGAACGAGAAAGTGGTGAGATTCGGTATAGTGTCGTTAAGATGACGATAATGTATGTATACATCTGCGCCACTGATATCGGTTCTGAGCCATATCATCTAGAGTCTCCAATCACTGGTCCCTCTTGTCCCGTGGACCGCAACCACCTAGTCTGCATCGTCCCATATGGCTCGAAGTTCTCCACTGATTAGGTAAACGTCTGTGTAATCACGTGACGAGAGGGAAACCTCCATAAGAATATCTGTGATAAAATTGAATAAGAATGGGGAGAATGGACACCCTTAACAGACACCACTCGATGATCATAGCTTCATGAACATCTCTACGTAGGCTGTAACACATCCACAAGTGTTGGAGTAGAGAGCCTTCAATAAGATGATGCACTTACTCGACACGCCTTTCAGTGAGAGACATTGTCATAAGACTTCTCGATCAACGGAGTCAGATGCTGCCTTCAGGTCGAGAAATACAGCAAGTGTCGGGCGCAGGTAAGCGTATCTGTGTTCCAAAACCTGGCGCAGTGTGAATGCTTGGTCAATATATCCACGGCCAGACCTAAAGCCTGCTTCGTTTTCTCGGGCTTGTTGTTCCCGAGCTCCACTCAGACGTCGAAGAATTATAGAACCTAGAATCCTAGACACTATATGACTTTAACTATCTAGAAACCAGTGACTAAACTGTCAGCCATACTTTTTAGCTGAGGATTAACAGAATGAGTATACTGTATTCATCTTAGTGACTAGTAGTAGGATGTAGGATTTGTGTTTCACTTTACTTAAGACTTTTCAGCTCAATATACCTGCATTCTAGCGAGTGGCGGTGCACCCCAACTGAGACTCATGCCCCAAGCCCAGCTAGCAGTGAAGGTGAAGCGATTCAACCCAGTAGTATAGGAACGCGAAATTACAAAAATCGAATAATATCTGATATATATTGCCCAATAGTTAATTGTCATGCCCCAGTAGATAACGCTTTGACGTTTAAAGCGAAGGATACCAAGTTCAAGATTCAGAAGAGATGACATCACTCACTCAGGTGCATGTATATCCATTTGATGAGTCCCAAATGGGACTCCAGTATTAGTCATCAGGATGAATACAACATTATGAATATCTGGTAGTATCGAGGTATACGCATGGGAGTCCATCTGTCAACAGAAATCGAGCTATTCAACTCTGTATAGCAACTGGAAGTTACAAATATCAAACAAAAAGTGAATGTATTTTTTACATGAAATAGGAATTGAGATACATTCAGACTTTTGATTTAAACGATGAAGGTCGATTATTTCAATGCTCTTAGGGATATCATGATAGTCACTCGAAAACTCAATGTGCTCGTGATTGTCGTTTGGATGACCGAAGTAGATTATTGACTCTCTAGTTAACAGTTTAGAGAGTCCACTTTCCATTCCATTTGATTTCGGAAATTCCTAGCCTAGCCCTTCTATACCATATCTTTTCATTTCTTTTGCAATCTGAGCAGTCTTGCCAGCCAGTTTCAAAAGAAGTCAATCTGATTTCTAGTGTGTCCATCTGGTGTCTAATGAAATCGAACACATTTCACTTTGTGAATATCCTTAAAAGTGTTTGTATACACTGTCTTCAATCACCGAATCGTTGAATGCGCAGAAGTCTGCAAACAGTTCTCCATTCTTGTTCATCATTTCACCAAGTGCTTCTTCACCCATAATGAGTACTCTTCCTGTGTTGTCCGCTCCGAGTTTGGTATTTATGTCACCCATTAGAATTTTCACGTCACCATATGAGGCGGGGTCTTGTGTATTATTGATTGAAGTTGTCTGTAGAACTCCTCCTTCATCTCTTGATCTGGATTATTTGTATGTGCGTAGTATATGTGGCGTTGTATGATTGTGACTTTCCTTCCTTTTGAGTTGAATCTTGCTGTGATGATCCTGCAGGAGGAGATTGGTTCCCACTGCATGAGAGAGAAAGAGCCTTCGATACTCTTGGGAGGGGACATCATGATAGCCACTCGAAAACTCAGTGTGGTCGTGGTTGCTGTCAGGGTGACAATATGGGAGTAGATTATTGATTCTCCAGTTGACAGTTGGGAGAGTCCACCTCTATTCCATCTGCTTTCGCGGATTCGTAGCACTTCTATACCATATCTTCTCACTACTTTTGTAATCTGGTCAGCCTTACCAGCTTCAAACAATGTGCTGACATTCCATGTCCCCATCCTTACTTTCACATTCATCGAGGTAGGCGAAGATACATCGGCCGACTGGCTTCTCAAAGACTTTCACCAATTGGCGTCATTTCGTCTCCCTGATTCCAATGAGGAATAAGTTTATTTTTATTTTTTATATTTTCTCTGTGCTACAAGTTTCTTTAGTGACTGAATAGATTTTTCGGGGTAGAGTTGATAGCCGTATATCGAACCTTCTCTCTTTATCGGGGGGCTTAGGATCAAGGTCGATGCCCAGATAGAATTCTCAAATGGGATATCCAATTCAAACTTCATTCCAACTACTTCAATATAAGTAATAAATCTGACTCATAGATTAGTATAATCTGTACCATGTTAATTCATATTTCTTATCTGAATATCACTTCACTGAATTCAATGTACTCATTAATAAAGGCGAACTAGTTTACTTTGTTGGATAAGAAAGAAAACACTGTGAAAATAGTTTGCTTTATATTATGAATCAACAAGATTATTAAGCAAAGAAATACACCAAAACATTTTAGATCTTTTAAACAGACAAATAAATTATCTAGTGTGTATGTTAGAAATAGTAAGAATCCTTCGTTTGTTTTATTTTCCATCTACCAGGTGTATAAAAGCACACATATGTGCTTATGTATGCCTTACAGACTAATACTACTGCTACTTTACAGGTATCCTGTATCAGGGATAGAACAGATTTTATCACCTGGTCGCTTTTATTTCTACGCATAGTATAATAATTGTAACATATATTGAATAGGTAACTACTAGACAAGATATTCAATCAATTTACCAACTTCCATTTTAGTCTATTTATTAAGAATGAAAGAATAGTATCATATACTGGATAACGCTTCGGACACAATTTATTGTCCATATTCATATCAGGTAACTCCACAACTTCGAGACAGAGTTTATATATTCCTAATTTTTTTTATCCTTCTTTGTGATGATAAGGACAGATACATAATCATTTGTGTTACTGCACGTATTTGATGTTGGTTCGATAAACAAAGATTTGGTTATCTGTCTCTCTCTCTCTCTCTCTCTCTCTCTCTCTCTCTCTCTCTCTCCCTTCACCCAACTAGGTTTTTAAGCCTACTGCTTTATCCCACCTTACTGGGTGATTATATATAGAGCTATAGTCGAGCTTTTCTTTAAAGTTCTTATCTTGTAAGGATCTACTAATCTTGATTTAGCTAAGCTTATATGCTCTCTTATTTTAATCGACTCTGGTCGACTACTTTCACCTATGTATTTAATCTCGCAATCATCGCAATGGATTTAGTAAACCAGATAATTTTGCTTAATTGCATCGATAGGATCTTTTAACCTATAAAATTTGTTTCTAAGCGAGTTTGTTGGTTTAAATGCTACTCCAATCCCAGCCAGTCTTATTGAGAAAGTTTCGTAATGCTTCTGAGATGCCTTCCTTGTATGATAACACAGTAGAGGCTTTGAATTCTCTCTCAAACCTGTCGCCATTATTACTACTAGTAGTAGAACTGTTATTATCAACACCTGTATTATTACTACTACTACTATCACTGCTAATATTTCTACTTCGATTTCTTATGAATTTATTTATAAATTTAGATAGGTAATTATTGAAAGGCAAGGTATTTTTGAGAACATGGGGATACGATAGCTGGACCGATGAAAAGACTTCGGAAGAAGATTTGGATTTCACCGATTATGGATTTATGTCTGATATCTTGTCGCACAAACTCGAAGATCTACAGGCGAAAACTAACAAGCTGGCAGAAGAGGCAGGGCAGGGCAGCGAAGACGACATTTCCTTCAGACGAATGTAGAGAAGACAGAGGTTATGAAGATATCAAGCCAACAACAACAACAAGCACCAATCACCATCAACCGGAGAAATCTGAAGGAAGTTGTCTCGTTCACCTATCTTCCTAGAGAGTATCGTTTCAACTACAGGAGACGGCGGTGGCACAGATGAGGATGTCAAAAGTCAGGATCGGAAAGACAGCAACACAGGCCTTCCTTCATTGACCTCAAATCAGTGTGGAGATCTATTGCACTCCACTCCACTCCACTCAGCATAAAGCATGAACAACATCCGAATTTTCGAGACTAATTCAGTCAAGTAAGTCACTGCTTTTATGTGATGGTTGAGAAACTTGGCACGTCACGAAAAGCATTTCCAACAAACTACACACATACATTACATAAACACCTGCAGCCTACACCTACGCCCACTCCATACTGAAGATCGATCAGATGGCCAGAATAATAAGAATAAACAACAAGGAACTCTAGCAACGAACCAACGAAGCAAAAAGCTATCGCCCAACACATATCCAGAAGAAGAAAGTGGAAATGGGTTGGATGGGATTGGACATACACTGAGAAGGCCGATTGGAGACATCACGCGTCAAGCCAGACCAGTCCCTCGAGTGGAACCCAGGTGGGGAACGACGAGTTGGGTGTCTGAGGCGAGGGTGATATGAAGGAGATGGTGTGAGGAAGAAATGAAAGGTTGTGGGGAGTTGTGGAGCCAGGTGGAAAAGACTGTAGAGAAGAGAGTGAAATGTCGACGTTCTAGTGAAGCCGTATGTTCCACAAGGAACCCAAGAGACAAATAATGATAATAATCATAAAAATAAAGTATTCTTGATGTATCGAATTTACCAACCATTTTTGCAGTGAGTAAAAGTGTTGAAATTAAATGTAATGAAGTTAGTTAATTCGTTAATTTGATAGTAAAATAAGAAGTAATCTTCATCATGAAATGAAATTAGTTGGAGTACTAGACAGCTGTTTCGTTCCAGTGTGGTAGGCTTGTAAAAAGTGTACACTGACAACCACCTATGCTATCCAGTAACATAATGATAAGGTCTCACGATGACCGCTTTACAATTCAATCATTGCAATCGAATTCAATTGTCCACTAATTTGTAATGTAGTGCAACCATTACTGGATGTCACAGAACAGCATCCGTCCTCATTTCCGACTTGGTTGACCCAATATATCCCCGATATCTCATTATAACAACATTTGAATGAAGTAACCGTGAAATTATCCACTAACTTAGTTGAATAATGATGGTGAGGATCTTCAAATGGTATTATCGATGATCTTCTGACTTAAGTCTTCATGAACAGAGGTTTTGAACAATTATTATTTTTTACTGATACTCGTAATTTCCTGTTGTTATTCTGGACTGAATTTGTCGACCTCTGTTGGCATATGGTGGCATCTATGCGGATATTTCAACATTGTCTGACTGTTCATCATCTTGTAATTTGCTTAGTGGTAGCTGTCATTAGAATCTAGGACGCTCATCTCGTCCCATTTAGGACTCGTCAGTTGCATGTGCCTGATTTGGTACTTTAATTAGTGTGCATTATGTTCAGATTTTCGTAGGAAGAAAATCGTTAACCACGATGCGGGCATGTCTGACTGAGGTGTCCTAAAAAGGTTGAAATAAGCATGCTGGATTCAAATGCTAGCACCATCACCAAGTATATTACGTTGAACAATCTTATAGTTGTTAATTGTATTCAATAATGAAACTAAATGTATACTATTCAGAAAATTCCGAATTCCTTCCAACCAAATGCTTTATAAATTGACTAACTGATGAACTCAATGGTATATCACTTAAGGCTAGCACGACTAACTGACTGACGAAATCAATGTAGAACCCTGTACACATGCATCTACTCAAGTTGCTACACTTTCCAGTAGTATACAAAGAACAGGTGGATAGAAAAAGGAGTGATATTAAAAAAGATAAAGGTTGGTTTAAATATTCAGGCTTTAGAAGATGTCAAGGAGTAAATGCATCTGCGCCACTGATTTTCAGTCATGTCTCCAACAGTTCTCAATCACTGATTTCTTTCATCAGAGGGACCTCAAACAAGCAGTCTACATTTCCGAACACGACTCAAGCCAACAGTCAGGTATCTCATTGACTGCTGCCACGTCATGATCTCACTAACCTAAACTACCAACCTAATCCAACTTCTCCTAGCATTGCACCATTGAGGTAGACGACTAAGCTTCATAACCTCATCAACCGACTTACCTGTCTCGCTCAGTTCCTTTCGCCTGACCTCAACGTTGCTCACACGATGATTCCACCAAACGCGACCAATGCTACAAGGACATCTGTGATTAAAACCCTATAACCATCTTCTTCCACTTTTGAAGGTCGTCTCTCAGGTGTATAGCAGGACAGAAGGAACTGCAACATAGTTTAATTGTCCTCTCATCGATAGTTGGATATCTCACCAGTCGGTACCACAGATGACACAAGTAGGCATATGTCAAACAGGTCTACTGTATCTGAGCTGACGTTTCATCAGCAACCAAACCGTTAGGGCTGATGCAACTTCCCAAGTAAATGAAGTGGTCCACGTATTCCACCACTTCACTCCCTATCATTAAACTGTTCAAGGTGTTCAGAAGACTGTGGATTTTGTCAGCGTCTTCACCTAGCAGGACAATATCATCTGCCATAATACAAAGTCACATAGAAAAAGAGAAATGATGCAAGGAACAAAGATATAGATGAGACTATCTGAGATAGCTGGTGTTTATCAAGACAGGTATCATTGACATGAAGTGATAACCGAAGGTGTAATTAAAGCTTCAATTACAGTAGGATTCAAACAGCTAGCTGGGTAGCTAGTGTGATCACAATGAACAGTTAGGTATCATGCATTGATATGGTAGCTAAGCAAAAACTTCCGTGACCAAAGTGAAGTTAAGCCATCAAACGAGTATCTGGGGGCAAGAATCCTGTCATAACACAGGTTTTCATTTCATCTGCGAAATCATATATCCTACTGATAATATCTGCTAGTCAGCATCGAAGTATTTTACCACTAGACTTATTGGCGGAATAGTATTTCATGACCCATAAAATTTCATCAGCAGTAAAGAAACTGAAGGTATGACATACACTTATACTGTCATATAAAAAGGGCATCAATACACTTTGCTACATGGCAATAGAGAAAGACTGATGTTAAATCAAACAAGAATGTACTAGAGGAGCGAGAACAGATACATAGATATTAGCACGTACCTTTGCGTTACATTTAATAGATTGACAAACATCATAAAACAGTTATCATCTCAAGGACTTCATCCTGAAAGTCAACATCTTCTATCAGGTTCGAAAATAACAATCAAAGACTTCATGGATTAGCGTTAAGTCTTGACCTAGTCATCCTGAACTTGCTTCCAAACTAATACTAATTCAGTTTGAATTGTATCGATGACGATGGTGAGTTGTTACATGTAAGAAATGTTCAGATCATCTAAACTCATAAATCTTTGACTAAGCTACCTTTCTCATTTAATGGTCTACACTTAACCTTGGCATTAGTTGTATTATTTTCTCTGAACTAGGCTGTTTAATTGAAGAACACAATACAACCAAGACCATCCACCTGAGTTACAAATATTCCCCACTATAACCTCACAATTGCTCAATCTATCATCTCATAAACGAACAATGCCACATAGACATCCGTCATTAAAAGACATTAACTTCTACGTTCAACCATAGCAATGCCAGTTACAGGGTAAGACAAAGGAAACAGATGAGGAATAAACTCATCCTTTGACGGGTAACTAGGTGATTTACAGTCAGAAGAAATCATGTAAATTTGGAAATACCGAAAGGGATTTCAGTATACGTCCTGAGATTTCTTCAGCAAACAGTCCACAAGTTAGCTACTGTTTAACGCCTGTTTCGTATAATACATGACTTCAATGCCATGCATACATTGATGATGAATATATAAACAATAATGGAATCAATTACAATGAATGGATAAAACTTTTAACCGCATAAAATCACATTGAATATTTTCTGCATACTGTAAAGCGAAAGAAACAAAAGGCGACTCACTTAAATTTTCATTACTCAAACGAACTTGTTCTGTTTGACCACGAAAACCACGTAATTTATGCAGTCGAATTTCTTGTTCTTGACTTAAATCTGATGGTTTATTCGACAGCTGAATCAAGATGGGTACAGAGATGAAAACATTGATGAAAAAAAAAACAAGCATTAAATAGAGAGAAAAAATGTTTTTTTTAAAAAAAACTGTACACAAGACATTACATTTAAATGCAAATTTTGTGCAGCATGAATCCAAACTGGGGAATATGAGGTGGGAACCCTACAAAAGGAACCACTTTTCATAAAGCTATAATTGAATAAAGGATCTAATATCCAATGAGATCCTATTCCCATAGACTATTGAAAACCACTGAGAAAAAAAAATTTATCATCCTCTTCTGGTTGACAAATTGTTTCGAGAAGAATGAAGGATAAAGTTATCGAGTTTTGTAAATTGCTTCTATGGAGATAGTATCTATCTAGGTAACACTGTTTTAACTACAGACGACACAGACGAGGATGTCAAAGCCAGCCAGGATCAGAAAGATAGCAACACAGGCGTTTATTAGCCTGAAACCAGTGTGGAAATCTTCTGCACTGCACTCAGCGTAAAGCGTGAACAACATCCGGATTTTCAACACCAATGTCATGTCAGTGCTCCTATATGGTTAAGAGACCTGGCGCGTTACGAAAGGGATTTCCAACAAACTACAGACATCCATCAACAACTGTCTACGCTGGCTCATTACTGAAAATCAGATGACCAGAATAATAAGAATAGGCAACAAGGAACTCTGGCTGGCTAGCTGGCAACGAACCAACTAAGAACCCATCGCCCAACAAATATTCAGTAGCAGGAAATGGAGATGGATTGGGCATACACTGAGAAGGCCGATTGAAGATATCACGTGTCAGGCCAGTCCCTCGAGTGGAACCCAGATGGGAAGCAACGAGTTGGGCGTCCGAGGTGAGGGTGACATAGGGTAGATGGTGTGAGGAAGAAATGAAAGGTTGTGAGCAGTCGTGGAGCGAGGTTCAAAAGACTGCAGAGAAGAGAGTGGAGTGTAGACGTGCTAGTGAAGCCCTATGTTCCACTGGGAACCCAAGGGACAAAAAATAAAAATAATAAAATAATGGAGACTGTAATACCCAGTGTACCATTTCACGGTTGGGAAAAGGACAGGTTAAATCTATAGCAAGCTGTATTTTATTGCAGCTAGTTGATTGTGATCACAGAGTAGATAAAACGAAAACGTTCAGTTTGATTTACCGCATCTTATCCGAGCTTTCCCATTGAGTTCTATTTCGCTTTTAACCTATAATTATAGGAATTTGAATGAATCATCTAAACTTTTGTGTTAAAAATAAATTTGTGCAGCGCTTATCCCTGACCTGACCAAGGAAGACATTATGATTATTATTATTTGTTCCTTAGGTTCCTAGTGGAACATACGGCTTCACTAGCACATCAACATTTCACTCTCTTCTCTACAGTCTTTTCCATCTGCCTCCACAACTCACCACAATCTTTCATTTCTTACTCACACCATCTCCTCCATTTCACCCTCACCTCAGACACCCAAATCGTCATTTCCCACTACATTTTCCCCCTGCAGTATCACATGATGTACCAAAACCGTCTTCTCAGTCTATGTACAATCCATCTGCATATTTGTTAGACGATATGTTGTTGGTTGCTTCGTTACCAGGTCAGCCAAACTTCCTTCTTGCTTATTCTTATTATTCTCGCCATCCATCTCATCTTCATTGTGAGTGTTGAGTGAGCGTAGGTGGTAGCTGTTCATGTGATGTTTGTGTGTAGTTTGTTGGAAATGGTTTTTGTCACGCGCCAAGTTTCTCAACCATCACATCGAAGCACTGACTTACTGGATATTAGTGCTGAAAATCCGATTCTCCTCCTTGATGCTGAGTGGAGTGGAATGGAGTGGAGTGGAGTGCAGTGCAGTGCAGTGCAGTAGATCTCCACACTGATTACTTTAGATTAATAGAGGAAGCCCTGTGATGCTGTTTTTCAGATGCTGGCTTTGACATTGTTAGGTGTATCATCGACGCCACCTGTAGTTGAAAAGATGTTCATAAAATGCTCTTTACCAGCTTCACACCCTTACTACATTCATATTCATTCAGTTATGTTAAATAATAGGTAATTGAGGTCTTGTTAGTAGAGCTAATCAGCATCTACCTCCAAGATATTCAACGAAGAGGACTCCTTCCAACGAATTTATTCTCAACAAGTACATTCGTGTATATATGTGCAGGATATTTAAAGACAGTAATCCGTGAGGAAGATTTAACTTTAATAATAGGAGGTTGAAATAACAATAATGGTAGTTATAATAATAATGTTGCTATTGATGACGTAAAAGTTGAATGACTACAAAAAGGGTCGTGTAAGACTTTTAAATCGTTTATAAGGTACATTTAAGTTATAAAGGGCGAAAAGATGGTAGAGTTGACAAAAAATATCAAGAGATTAGGTAATACCAATGAGACAACAGGCTAATCGGAATAACTAGAAAATGTTTTTTTTATTGAGATGAATGAGGATTTTAATTTTCAGGTAGTTTTCATCACGAACCGACATCAGTTGAAGAATCATTGAAAACTTGGAAGCAAAGGACAGCTGCTTCGTCTCAGAATTCGGTTCATCTCAAAAATACATTACTATATAGTGTTCATCAGAGACATGCTTCCTGATGGATATCACAAAGTTCTAATAAGGAGCTACGACCTGTGGGGTCAACCAGTCAAAAGGGAAGCGGATGCTATCTCAAGACCTTGGGTGATAAGTCGCTCTATATTGCGAATTGACAGAAGTACGAAAGTGTGAACTCTTGAACCTCGACCCTCCAGTCGCTGAAGGTCCTGAGTTCGATCCGTTACCAGTAGGGTGACCAGAGAATACTGCTGAGGAGTCGCATACTAGAACGAAACAGGTGTCCAGTGTTACCAGGATTTCAACGGTCCTCCAACTAATGTTAGTCTGTGATGAGTACTAAAAGAAAAATGTTTGCTACAGTTTCAATTATCACGAAGATCATATAAACTAATACCGGGAACTACTAAATATAAAAATGATAATAATCATATAAGAGTAAAAAGATTAGTCTAACAAATGGGCAAGTTCAAAAAACATTAAAAAGACGAACCACACTAAGACTTGGGATTCACTATGGAAAGGGAATTCAAATCAGCTATTACTTTCCTTCACGTGCTGATTACAAGATGCAGTAATCGAACGCTGAAAACATCCATACACAGCAAACACATGTGCAACTCACAGCCTATTAATTCTTACAGTTGAGTGCCGATTATGACGACAATAAACCTCATTCACTCACTCGCCTATCCAATACACATACCACCTGATAAGTGTAGCACGCAATCAACTTGACTTTCTAAAAGGGATGCTTGCAGAAAACGCATATCCTAGTCGATTCATCGATAACATTATGCAACAAAGACATACCAAATCAGTCAGCAGCTCACTTTCTAAAAACACTTTCTTCATAAATATAGAATTTAAAGGTGATGTAGCATCAGACAGCCTGAAAAATCATCTCTCCACATCAATTTGTAGGACTCTTCTTCTCAGTCAAACCTCATTTGACCTTCACTAGTCGTAAATTGTTCTCCGTTTGTGTAAAAGAGATAATATCCATCGACATGTCACCTCCATGTGTATCCTTACTACTTCACCTGCTCCTATAGAGCAAGGTACATCGACTGTAGTCAGAGATTACTGTCAACACGTATACAAAAACATACTCTAGCCTGACTTAATAAGGGTGAAAGGAAATCCATTAGAAGTTCGATTCTTGAACATTTAATCAGTTCCAACCATTCAAACGAACCAAACAATAATTTTAAGGTTGTCTATCGAATTCGCTCAAACATCTCACTTTTCCTCCGTCTTCAACTTCTGAAGATAGCAAAGGCCTTGGCTATCCATGAACTGAATTCAGTTTGATCTTTGTATTTCAAAGAAATATGTACAATCATTGTCTCTACCTTGACTTTAACTTATTTTGGTCTTGGTGTGTTTCATTCCATTTTTGTTATTTCAACCTCTGATTATTTAATTTAAATCTTCCTCATGTATTACTGTCTTTAAATATGAAGTACATATATACACGAATGTACATGTTGAGAATAAATACGTTGGAAAGAATCCTCTTCACACTGAATATCTTGTGTTTGATGTAACAATGGGAATTATGAATGTATCTTAAACATCACTGTGGTCGAAAACACAAGAAAAACGCATCATCTGTCTTCCACTTACCTTTTCATTTTCAACACATCTATTGAGTGCTGAACGTTGGGAATTCAGGGAACGAAGCCATGCACGACGTTCTTCTCTAGCCTGAAGTTGTTGAGCTTGTCTGGCTAATTGTTGACGTTGACGTTCAGCTATTGAACGTAATTCACTGATGGTCATTTCATTGGCTGGATCATCAACCATCACTTCAACTGTTTTTTCCGGTTGGTGTTGTTGTTGTTGTTGGCTGTGATGATGGTGTTGTGGAAGAGGGGGTGGAGGAGGATGAGAAGATAAATTCCCATGTTTTTGATTCCCTGTCATTATTGCTGTAATCTGATTACTACCAACTGTATTAATTCGTGAAGATAAAGATGATTTATTCAAAAGTATCGAGTCAACATTTCCTGTAGTCGTAGTGGTTGGTATTGATGTTGATGATGATTTCAATAAAAGATTTGACGAACAATGAACAGATACACAAGCTTGTAAACCTCCACCTGTCGACGTGGCAGATACAGCAGCATTATAGACAGGTTCCACTGTGCTTGGTGTTACTAGATGGTTGGAATTATTGACACGTGGACTGCGTCGTGGACTGTTTGATATTGTTAGATCATTACTGCCACCAGAGTTCTAAAAATTTATCAACAAAGAAACAAATTTATCAACGAACAAATAAGAAATAACCAGCGGAAATTTTCTTTCTCAAAAATAACATTTTAATTATATGGTAGATATTCTGAGGTCTATGGGGATTTTATTATTTTTTAAAATAGTATTCACCACGGACTTGACATCAATTGGAGAACCATTGAAAACCTGAGAGCACTGGACATTAGAGAAGTTGATTAATCGACTTCGATCCATGCTAAGCATTAAGACCAAGCTAGCTCTATATTGGTTATCCATTGGTGTCCAATTCATGTACACAGCCAAATCCATAATGGAGTCAGTTGTAAAGTGTCTGACTCCAGTAATGAGTGATCCAGATTCAAGTCACCGAGTGGACATCAGAATCTTCATGGTTGCGTATATGGTTTGCTGACACGAGCACCAACACGCAAGTGCGACTGCTTGCCGATTGACCCCAAAGAATTGATACAAAAAAAATATCTATGTTAAAAGATACCATATGATTTACAACCCTGGTGGACATGAGGACAAATACTCAACGATGACAGGGTGGTGGTCACGCTATGTTGTGAACCGAAAGATGTTGGAAATATGGACCACTGGATTCCATCGACCCAGTGTCTCAACGGTAACGTGCTGGCCAGGGAACCTGAAGGTTCTGGGTTCGACCCCTGGTGGGGTCATGGGTGTGCACTGCTGAAGAATCCCATACTAGGACAAGACAGCTGTCCAGTGCTCCCAGGATTCAAATGTTCAGACAAAGCCTAGTTTTA
This sequence comes from Heterobilharzia americana, assembly GCA_944470555.2. NCBI lineage: Eukaryota > Metazoa > Platyhelminthes > Trematoda > Strigeidida > Schistosomatidae > Heterobilharzia > Heterobilharzia americana. The sequence goes on along the minus strand of OX104128.1, from coordinate 2,060,803 downwards.
TTCTTGCACATTTCTATTGCTGCTGCTGCCGACGCCGACACTTATTACTACTGGCACTATGAGTGTTATTACTATACCAGATGCCAAGATAAACTTTTTTTTCAATGTTCAACCAAAGGCTAATGAACAGATAATGGTTATTGCCAATTAATTAGTGAGATCACCCACACAGAAAGAAATGCAAGCGTACAACTGTTTTTCGGTAGACAGACGTAAGTAAGGTCAACCCGGTTTATTGACGGAATATGAAAGATGGAAAATACTGCCGTACAGTAATCAATATTTCGGAAAATTTGTTTAACAGAAACAGTACACAATGTAAAATTATTTCACATCCATCAAGAAATCCAAATAAAAAAAGATGGAAACGCCAAGTATGCTAAACAGATCGTTGTCATAGTTACGCAAAGCGCGATAATAGGAGGTTGCTGGTCAAGGTCGTTACAACACGTCTGGTGACTAATGGCGTACACACATACACAATATGGCATCTCAGATAGGTTCAAGAACCTTGAAAAGAAACCTATGCTATGGAACATCCTGACGCATGTGCCAATGAGTCATCACAAAACGTCAGAGGAAATTTTGTGTGTATGTGTGTTTATTTGCAAATATATAAGGAAGAATAAAAGAATTTTTCACCCTTAGAATGATTGATTTTTAAGAAAGGTATAGATATCAGGAACAGTAATGCTTTTCCAATATTTTTATCTTTAATTAGCATGATGAAATGTATGTCCCAGTATCCAGCAATTCTACTAGATTCATTTAAAATTCTCCCGTCGAACTAAATTGGAAGAGATTATGGTCATCCCGTGCGGTCGAGAAGTTACGATCGCTGGCCCTTACACAGTCGGCCAGAGAGGGGTTTTAGTTCACCAGCCTCCATGCACATTATTATCATTAATCCCGTCGGTTCCCAGTAGAACATAGGGATTCACTAGCACGTCTCCACTCCACTCTCTTCTCTGCAGTCTTTTCAACCTCGCTCCACGACCGCCCATAAGCTCTCATTTCTTCCTCACATCATCTCCTCCATGTCACCCTCGCCTACAACGCCCAACTCGTCGTTTCCCCTTTGAATTCCACTCGAGGGACTGGCATGACAAGTGATGTCCTCGAATGGTCTTCTCAGTTCATGCCCAATCCATCTCCACTTCCTTCTACTGCATATTAGTTAAGTGATAGGTTCTTGGTTGATCGTTGCCAGCCAGCCAGAGTTCCTTGTTGCTTATTCTTTCCGGCCATCTGAGCTTCAGTAACATGCCAGCGTAGGCAGCTATTGATGAATGTCTGTAGTTTGTTAGGAATGCTTTTCGTAATGCACCAAGTTTTTTAACCATAAAGCAGAACTGACTTGACTGACGTTGGTGTTGAAAATCTGGATCTTGTTCACGCTTTATGCTGACTGCAGTAGATCTGCACACTGATTTCCGATTAGTGAAAGCCCATCTTGCTGCCTTTCCCATCCTGACTTCGACATCCACATCTGTGGCTGTGCATCCTGTAGTTGAAACAATGCTGCCTTACCTGGCTAGGTGAAAGAGACTACTTCCTTTAGGTTTCTCCCGTTAATGGTTATCGGTGCTTGTTGTTGTTGCTGTTGTTGCTTGGGCATGTTCATCACCTCTGTCTTCTCTACGTTCACTTGAAGTCCCATCTTCCTTCGCTGCCTCTCCTATCAACCTGTTACTTTTTGCCTGTAGATCTTAGAGATTGCGCGAAATTATACATAAATCACCATGGGCGAAATCCAAATCTTCTTTTGGTGTCTTTTCATCAATCCAGCCACCGTATGCCCATCCTCTCACTCCTCACTGTTTGCGGCATACTCCAGTCCAGTCCAGTTGACCATAATCAGGAAGATCATCGGTGATAGTAGGCAGCCTTGTCTTACTCCCCCCTGTCTTAACTTCGAAGGCGTCACTGAGCTTTCCATTGTGGATTACTTAGCATGTGGCTTCATGTAGCTGTCTAATGGGGTTGATAAAGATTTGTGGCACTCCGTAGTGTCGAAGCAACTGCCAAATTATTTCTCGGTCGACGCTGTCGAAGGTCTTTTCAATTTCGATGAAGCAAAGTTTGAGTTGACTACCATTCTATGCTCCGTTCTATGATGATGCGTAGCGTTACAATTTGATCCGCACATGATACGTTCTTCCTGAATCCAGCCTGTTCCGGTCGTAATTTTGAATTCAGAGGATATTTTAGTCTCTCCAGAATGATGCGGCATAACATTTTGCTTGGGGTGGACAGCAGCATGATTCCTCATGATGGTATTTTAGCTGAACAATATTTTTAAACGTAATGGTTACTATAAACAAGTATTGCTAACAGTAGCAATATTACAGGATATACTGGGAAACAGTCAGCTGGTGGTAGATTAACTTCTAATCTAGAATGCAGGATGTACAAAAAACCGTTTAGTGGTGACGGTTCATTAAGATAGGAATCTGAAATTCGAGCTAAGCATACAAGGAGCAGAAATACAATGAATGTTGGCACTCCAAAAAGTTCATCTCCATGAAACTTCACTTTTTTTCCCATCGTTTTGTTATCTATTCAAGAAGCGCCTAGTTGAAAACACTTTGAAACTTCGCGAGAGTACATGGTAGGTTTAGAAGGCATAGTTAAATCATGAAAACAAATTACAAGCAAAGAAGTGAATACATCTACGTCATTATCACCAGTTTTCAGCCATTTCTCCTACAGTCCTCAACCACTGATTCTCTAAGTTTTACGAACCGAATCAGGTAGTCTATATTTCACAACATGGCTCACACCAACAGTCAGGGACTTAATAGACTGGTTCCATGTCATGGTCTCGTCAACCTGAACCTTCTTCAAACCTAATTCAACTACTGCTTGTATTATACCGTCGTTGATTGGACCGAGTTGGTTGGTCTCTATTGACATTTGGGCTGCTGTAAGAATGCTTCGATATACCTGTGTAGTTCTAGTTATAGCAAAGATGCATAGTGGCTATCGTGGCTCGCGTCTGAAGCGATCTCTTCGGAGTCCGAATCCTGGTGGAAACGACATCACTCACTGGGAGGTGGGCACACCCAGCTGACGAGTCCCAAATGGGACGAAATGCGTATGCTGGATTCCACTGATAGCTACTATCCATCTATCTCAGGTGTATAGCAGGACAGAAGGAACTGCAGCACAGTTTAATTGTTCTCTCATTGATAGTTGGATATCTCACCAGTCGGTGCCACAGATGACGCTAGTCAGCAAATATCAAACAGGTCTTCTGTATCTGAGCTGAGATTACGTCAGCAACCAAACCGTTAGGGCTGATGCAACTTCCCAAGTAAATGAAGTGGTCCACGTATTCCACCAATTCATTCCATCATTAGACTGAGGGTAAGGTAATGGCAGCAAACTAGTCCTACAGCAGCATCTTACATTTGACGGGTACAGGCAAAATGTGTGCCAAACATACACAGATTTCTGCTCAAGATGTTATGTTGAGGAAACCGTGAATTTTGTAAGCGTCTTCGTCTAGTAGGACAATGTTGTCTGTGTACTTCGTGTCAAACAGATGACCTGTAGTGTGGTAGATCAATCCCTGTAAAGTCAGACTTACTTAGCGTTATGTCAATTAGTGTGCCTATGATGGGGTTAAATAGTAACGGTGACAGTGGACATCTCCGGTGGACACCACTAGTTGTCGTCAATTCTGATGACAACTGTCCATATACCCTGACACGTGTGCGTGAGTTCGAGTAGATAGCTTTGATTAGCGTTATATATTTGTCACACCACCTCACGGTTGACAGAGTCAGATGCCATTTACGGGTCAGGAAATATAACAAGTATCTATCATTGACCGGTGGGTATGCACCTGTGTTCGAGAACCTGTTGGAGGGTGAAAATGTGGTCGATACATCATCGTCCATGATTTCCTCGAGTTTGGTGTTCTCGAGCTCCAGTTAGGCGTCGGTTGACTTTAGTGCTAGCACATCCCATCCAGCTGGCAGCAATACGACTTCACCCTCAGACCCCTATTATCGTGTAGTGCTTTTTCTCCTCTCACTACCCAAAAGACATTTCAGGCATGGTAGGACCTCGAGGGAACAAGCGTTTCACCAGCATAAATCAGTGGGTGATTTTGATATGCACAACCGACTACGACATCAAGGTACTAGCTATCGGCGATCATTTTTCTAAACATCATCTTTTCACCTATCACCTTATTATTAGCCAAAAACCCACGATAATCATTCATCAGCCAGTGAAGTTAGCCTATAGTGGGAAATATACAATTGACAAACAAAAGTGATTCAAGCTTGAGGTATATGATTATTCATACAAATCAAGATAGATGGAGACAAACAGCCTAACTCTAACCTGGTAATACTGCGTAACAGTCTAGAATACAACAAGAAGGAATCACCGGAACAAAAGATAAAGCAATAGAAGAAAAAACGAATGGTAAAAAGGTTAAGGATATAGAATAAAGCATATGTAACAGATAGTAAAAGCTTAAGACCTAATGAACAATGAATTATGGAAAGTTTACCTAACTCCTAATACCTCCATGGATGGTCTCATAAAGTCAATCTTAACTATCACATGAAGATAAGTTACGAAGTCTACAGCGTCCCCCTATATAACTTCGACTAACAGTTATCGATTTCTTGTAGTGTTAGGATGTTTTGATCTAGTTAACCTCCCGCCCCCAGACTTGCTCCACCATACCCCCCCCCCTATTAGTACTAACACAGAATGTCACTGCTACCACTAACTAGATGAGGATGATACATGTCCAAACTATCTCAGTCGATTAAGTTTCACAACCTCAGCAAATGATTCATCTTGTTCAACTTTTGATTTTGATGGCTAGATTGAATGCAAACAGATATAGAAGGTACTAGGGATCATCAAATAATCATGGTTTGCGTATACCTTTTAACTTGAATAATCATAAATTACAATCAAATAATAACACAAGTATATTGCTATACAGTATATTGGTTTTTGATTGTCTAACTAGTGTAAATACGATGAACAGATAGTTAAGTTTCAGGGATTCATATAGCAACTTGGCATACAAATGAAATGAACACCTAGTCAGCAGTTGAGTCTCATAGGTTAGTTAGTAAAGCAATAAAGCCGGTAAATCGAAGGTGACTAGTTGACATCTTGCTGTGACTTAAATTTTTATTTCACCTTCAACTATCACCTAGTTATCAATAAGAAGCAAAAGTGTTCGACAAAATTTCTTTTAATTGCATAGCTTTTGCCTGCTGCTTTGCCCATAACTTTAAAATAACCTACACGAACTCTTATTGGTCGTTAACTATATGTGGATTTAGTATTATCAAGGTCATTTAGAAATGTATATATTCAACACAGTTGTCAACTGTATTGACTATTGTTAAGATAGTGAAAAGCTTTCTCGTAGCTTAGTTGATAGAGCATTGAGCCGGTAACCCGATGGTCGGCTGGTTCGAATCCGGCCGCAGTTGAAATTTTCATCTTGACTTCAATTATCATCCAGTACAAAAAGCTTTCTTTCAACGGTTTTTCTTGTCTTTGCGTATCGATGATATTGTTGTTGTGGTGGTTGACGTTCTGATTTGCGTTAGAGTCGATTTGTTATGCGTTATGTTCGTATCGTTCGTAATTTTCTAGACCCGTATCACTCGTACTACCAGTCATAGGATCAATAAAGTTACATACTTGCTAGGAATCTTCTTCAATAGGGGATAATACGATCAGACTCGATGATTGACCAAATCAGATGTAGTTTTCACATCAAATATTTATTACAAAGGTAACTACTTACATTAACTAGCCACTAGAGATTAACCAATTTCATGTTGTCTAGTCCTGAGTGATGATTAAATTCTGTCGACCATTTTGTAGTGCGGTCACCTGGTTAGGAGGCTAACTATCACGGTGAACTTTGATGGATATTAGTTAGTTGGAGGCAATCGGCAGGAAGCCGTGCTTGTTAGCAATAGTCAGTAAGGCGTATCTGCAACCTCGATGGAACTCATACCAACTCTAAGATTCGAACCCGTATCACTCAGTGTTGTAGTCAGCTACGTCACCACTGAGCTATTCAGACTACGACTGACCTATCTTAAAACTGAAGAGTAACCAATCCCATGTTGTATAGCTCTTAGTACTGATCGAATTCTTTGCAAAATGATCGATGGTAACTAGTAGGCGAATTCATCAGACAGGTTTAAACCATTAACACCTGTTCCTAACATAAATAAGAACAATCGTCAAGCTATACAAACACACATGATGCAGAAACATAAAATAACACATCTAATGAACACAAGAATACCTTTTTACACATGATATATCACTTATCAGCCTATTCTATCTATGAAAATGGAGAAAAAAACACCAACTATGTGAAGCAAAGGAATAGTAATTTGCCCAATAGGGAAAGAAATCATGAGTCAGAATAATGACAGTTAAATATTTTCACCTTGTATACATTCAGGCTTAGAGCGTCTATTGAATGACTAAGATTAGAGTTGGTTAATTTGTTGTATTCACTATTTCACATTAATGCATATTACTACTTATTGATACAACTTCAACAACCATCGATATAACAGTACCATTTTCCATATATACATATAATGACTTTTATTGTTGAAAATGAGAGATCGACTATACTATACTGTTAAATGCACGGGAAGAGAGAGAGAGAGACAGAGAAATACTCTAGTTCTACAGTGTGTACGTATGTCTATCTATATGAATGACTTTTCTAAAAGGAGGGATATCACTTTCCTATAGAAGAGGCAATAGAAGCTGTCTGATAACTCTTCCTCCCTCCTTCTGTCTGTTGCCCTCTCCCTCCCTCTACTACATCATGATTAAATTGAAGATAAGTGAAAATCAAGGTAATAATCAATATATACACATATAGAACAGGTGAACGGGAAACAGTCATTAATGTATGTTATAGATAAGGTGAAGTTTATCACAGGATGTCCTAGTTAGAATTTCCTGAGGAATAATAATTCATAGACATAATAACTAATTTAGGTGGAAGTTAGCATGTAAACATGCGAGTGTGGATAATAATAATAATAACAGGACATGCGTTTCGTCCTGCTTGTTACTCATCAGCTGAAGGAATCCACCTCCTAGTGAGTGATGTTGTTCCCATTAAGACTCGAAGCCATACCAGAGTATTATCTACTCCGTGTACGACGCGTATACTGTAGACTTTGATGCTACGGCTTGTACGTCTTTGTCGTTTATTGGACCGAAGTGTTCAACGTATTTGCACAGGAGTGTATATGCATCATCATCATCATCATCATTATCAACATAGGACTAGGCATTACTGCGTAACGGTCCGAGTTGCCACACCTCATATCAGCACATCAAGTAAAAAGGTAGTGAGACGAAGGATGAAGATAAGTGAATGCAGTCAGAAGAAATATAAAGTACGAGAAGAAAGGAAAGAGGAGTGACAAAATAGTGGGATTCGGTATAGTGTTGTTAAGATGAGGATAATGTGTGTATACATCTCCGCCACTGACATCGGTTCTGAGCCATATCACCTAGGGTCTCTAACCGCTGGTTCCTCTTTTCCCGTGGACCCCAACCACCTAGTCTGCATCATCCTACAGTGTATATGCTGATAGTGGTCAATCAATTCGGTCTAATCAAAAACGAAAATGTATAAGCTGTAGCATCAAAGAATAAACCCAGTAATGTTTAGAAAACCAAAATAAGATAATTCAAGAAAATCTCCTGAAAAAAACAGTGAAGTACACTATGAAACTTTGAGAAGAATTTTGTTTCAGCTTTTTTAAAGCACACTATACTTATGATAAAGTGTTTGATGTGTTATTTTAAGCTTTGAGATTTGTTTATGAACGTTTCGTTAACAGACTAGGAGACTTCATCAGTGTTTACTTCATAAAGAAATAGGATAATCCTGAAATTTATATGTATAATGATGATTAAATTTGACACCGTGTTCAAATTCCTTTAGAATATTCATAATAATTATGGTCTAGATATGCATACAAATAAAAATGCATAAATCGAAAGTAACTTGATACACTCCTTTCCTTTGTGTCTGATAATACAGAGTTGATAATCACAACATTGTTATCATGATTGATATCTTCATAACTAACTGTACGTTTTCATGACCAATTCCTAAGATGGACCTACACTGTCTTTATACCCGTAATTCCCAGTCGCTATACACGACTAAATTGCTCCACCTCTACTGGCAGATCGGCTCTTATGCAGATATCTCGATATTGTTGATTATTCATGATGTTATATTGATCTCGATGACTAGCAGAGAAATCCACGACACGTGTCCTATTTGGGGCACATCAGGTGGATGTACCTTCACCCCAGTGACTGATGCTGTTCCCCTGAGGATTGAACCTAATACCCTAAACTTTAAACGCCAGAGGAGCATAGGAGCCCACCTGCCAACAGAGGTCGAGCAGTTCGACCCTGTATAACAACGAGGAATTAAAAGAATCATAACAACAACAACTGATACCGGTTACAAAAGAGGTGGCTATCGGGTCTTAGTGGCTTACTGGACAACTGGGTTCGAGACTCAGTGGGAATAACATTACTAAGGCACGCCCACCTGACGAGTCCCAAGTAGGACGAAACGCGTGTTCTAGATTCCTTTGCTAGTCACCAAGATCAATATAACTATCTTTACTTTGTTTGATATTTGTTATTACTAGCCAGATGGAGGTAATTGGTAGGAAACTCAGGTCAAACAGAGTTTCTTACGGATTACCTTTGACTGCCAAACATCCATCGAAGTGCACTGCAATGGTTAGCCCCCTAGAATTTGGTCAACACCCAAGAATAAACAGCATGAAATCGGTTGCACTCCACTGACCGATGTGATTGGATACTTTGCTTCCTCTACTATACAATGACTAACCACTTGAGCCAAGTATGTTTTCTTTGCCTAAAAGCTCCGTTTTACTTAACTCAAGATCGTAGAATGACGCCAATGTTATTAACTAGTGTTAACTATCAACTAGAAGTGTTCATGTTACTTTATTTCATGCTCTTTCGATTTCTAGATACCGTTCTTGATTCTAAGCTTGAACACTGCTGAATGATGCAACTCTATCCCGTTATTCATCAATAGTAGTCTATTATGTATTTTGTAACCACTATAAACACGATGATACAGGTTTATAATATGATAAGGTTGGAAAAAATTCTCTCCTCTCAGTTGCTTCTGCTTTTTCGGAAGAACTAAGGAGTATCTCCCATTGATCATGTTCAGTTAAATAATTAAATAAGGATCAGATGCCTTTATTTGATAAGAGATGTTTAAAGATGTTTTCTAGGATTTTCATGATCACAGAAATCATTTCTATCTAGTTCAACTATCTTTGTCGAATATGGAACTTGTACACCTGTAAACAAACTGGACTTTCAGTAGTCTTCTTCTTGGAACTTGATATTTATTTACCTGTGACCTATCTCTAAACCATATCATCGACAATGATAGTTTGCACGTTCCATCCTATTTGGGACTCATCAGCTGGATGTACCTGCACCTCAGTGCGGAGTGATGTTGTTCTCACTGAGACTCGAACCTCGTACGCATCACTTCAAACGCCAAGGTGTTATCCACTATGTTACGGAGGAACGACAGACACTTCTTGTACAACGGGCAGTAATTACTACTATTTATTGATATACTTGTAATTCTCCGTTGTTTTATTGGATCGACTTGTTCGAGCTGTACTGGAGTATGAACTCCTCTGCGGACTCCTCAATACTACCTGAATGTTAATTATGGTAATCCAGGAAGTGTCCTGGATTCTTCCACTAGCCACAACCAACCAAATTACCATAATTAACATTCAGGCAATATCGAGGCATCCGTAAAGGAGCCTACATGCCAACAGAGGTCGAACAATTCGACCCAATAAAACAACGAAGAATTACAAGCATATCATCGACTGTTCACAACTAATCAGCCTTACTGAGCACATAATCATTGCTCTCTCTAAATACTTAAAACCAACAGTTATTGATCTGACTGTGTGCATTACAATGAATTTAATGGAAATTTATGAACATAATTCAGAAATATAAGAACTTGTGATTTCCGGTTGTTGATTAACTTGGAGAGAACTGATCGGCCTATGAGATGTTGGAGAATATTTTTGCAGCTCAGGAAAAGGATTTCGATGGTGTTGCATTCTTTGAGCTAGATGATCTAATCATGAAGCTTTGATAAGCATTTTAAACAAAATCATCATCAAAAACTTTAGAAAGAAAGTAGAAAGAAGATTAAATTTCATATCGGCATGATAACCAATCAAAATACGTATGTAGACAGGGACAAGATTTTAGCAGAAACCAACCAATCACACTCAAAGTCATGAGGATAAGCTACTAAGCCACTTATAGAGAAAATCCCACAGAGCACTTCTAGAATGATGATGAAAGCTTCACGATTAAGCCATCCAGCTCAAACAACACAACACCATCAAGAAATGATCAGCCTCTGTTGGCATATCACATTTTATGCCAATGCTTCAATATAGTCACTGAATTGATTTTGATATTAAGGATCGATAACGGACATTAGTGAAATGTAGTAGTTGAGTTTCGTTTCATTTAGAAACATTACCCACTGAGAAGAAATAAACATGCTAAAACCCACTACTAGTCACTATGTATTTTCAATATCATAAGTCAAATACTCACTGAAACATTGCATGTGACAAAAAATTTTGATTCCTTAAGTTCTAATGAGAAGTCATGATCTGTGAGGCCAACCAAGTCGTATATGAGGACAGATACACAACAACAACATTGGATAGACGTCGTGAACTGATAGGATTAGGAAATATGTACCATTGGATTCTAACTCAGACGCTCGAATGCAACATCCTGGACACGCAACCTGAAAGCCCTGAGTTTATTCCCTGACGGGGTCATGTGTGCGCACTACTGAGGAGTACCATAAAAGGACGAAACAGCTGTCCAGTGCTACCAGATTTCGAATGTCTCCAACTGATGTCAGTCCATGGTGAATATCAACCAGCTGATGAGTCTTAAATAGGAGGAAATGTGTATCCTGAAGTCTGCTGCCAGCCACCACCACTTCAATATAATGAATACCCAAGTAGTTATCCAGGCATCCGCATACGAACCTATCTGCCAACAGATGTCGAGCGAATCATAAGCATTAATCAATAAAAGTCTATAACTTGATCCTTTTTTTTCTGCCCAAAATTCTAAGCGCTTATTCTGTAAACATAAATTTATAACGTATCACGTATGTCCATTCTTAATAGCATAAAATTAGGGCCACTTCCAACATTATCACATAATGTACAATACAATACAATCATGGAATATTCACTCATTCTTATGACTCAATTTTATCTTCAGCGTAGCAACTCAACTGAACCTAATTGTATCAACTCACTAGGTGAAGTGAAGTGAACGACCAAATCTCCCTCAGAAACACTACACATCTATGCCTTGAGATGTCAAACTATTCGCTAATGGGATGTGTTTTCTAATTTGACATGAAGTTCATAAATAGAATATGTCAACATGTAGCTGATGATGTGGGTTCAAGACACTAGAAATACCATTCTGTTATTAGTTGGTTGGAGGCAATTGGCAGGAAGCCCTGCTTGACCTAGGTTTCATGCATCTTGGCACTCGTCAGCAAGGCGTATCTGGAACCTCGACGGAACTGATGTCCAACCTGAGATTCGAACCCGCGTCACCCAGTGTTGTAGCCAACGACTTCACCACTGAGCTATTCGGGACGCGAATAGCTTACATGTATTGATTGGTCACAGGAGTGTAACCAATTTCATGTTGTCTAGTCCTGAGTGCAGACAGAATTCTATCGATCATATTTGCAATGTGAGATGAGTTCGAACCTCAGGTGGAACATCAGTTCCGTTGAGGTTGCAGACACACCTTGCTGATGAGTGCCAAAAAGCATGAAACCTAGGTCAAGCAGGGCTTCCTGCCGATTGCCTCCTCCAACCAACTAACATCTACTAATGTGCACCGCAATGCTGAGCTTCCTAGTTTAGTTGCCACATTGCAAATATGATCAATAGAATTCAGTCTGAACTCAGGACTAGACAACATGAAATTGGTTACACTCCCATGACCAATCAATACATACCATTCTGTTACTTGAAGGCATTATAAACAGGAGCAGAAAAAAGAAGAGTTTAACGTAACTGTAAGAATTAAGAATATCCTTAACGGGATAAATGAGTAAAACTGATGAATGAGAAAAAAAGCTAAAACATTGATAACAAACATATATAGTATATAGTGAATCACAGCGCACTACTAAAAGTAATTTGATATGACTTTTAAAAGACAGTCAGTTAACCTCAGCATGATACTTGGCATTATACTGTGTCGCTCTCCAACTTACTGGCTCTCACTACCAACACACCAGAACATAAGGTGTCAAAATAAAATTTATAGACACAGGAAAGTTCGAGAAAGTCGCGAAAAACGAACAAACAGGAAAGAAGGTTAATGATATTCTTGGTTGTTTAAACTTTGGTAGGTGTAGCGGTATCTGACCTTGAAAATCAACTTCAGATACAAATGAGCCATAGTTCCACAAAGATAATGTATGGATACACTTAAGCTGTCGGTTTTCATGCATACCTCAACCAGGAAGTCTACATTTGAGTCCAGGTTAATTACTTAACAACTTCATAAACTGATGTCATTTTTTTTCTAGTTTGATCGTCTTTATTCAGCTTTATAACCATATTAGAAAGAGATAATATGAACGATATAAAATAGATGTACAGCTTTGTTTATCAAGTCGGTTAAAAGATGGAAATCTGTTGAAATATGTCACTTGTCATACGGTATCAATAGAATTTAAGTTGTAATAATCATTAAAGTATAATAGGTACTGTCTAAACTGATAACAGAATAACAATAATAATAACAACAACAACAACATAATCTTGTCAAAAATGATAAAATAAATTCATCTTTCAATATATTAGAGACTAATATCTACAAGATACCAACACAAAATGAATGATATTCCAAAAAAACAACTTTATTTATGTAGGGTAAAGGAAAACAATGGATACCATTGCTACCATCTCTCGATTTGCTATTTCCTCTTTAAGTGTCAGTCTCATGCAATGTACATATATATTTCAGATAGCCAATAGAAACGCTTCAAAAAGGCAGTGAGAAGTCTCACTTCCCATATTATATATATATATATATATATATATATATGAGCAAAAGAAAAGTGGTCATATGACAACGCAGCACTGTTTCAACTACAGGCGGCAGCACAGATGAGGGTGTCAAAGCCAGCCAGGATCGGAAAGATAGAGACATAGGTGTTTATTAGCTTGAAACCAGTATGGAGATCTTCTACACTCAGCATATGGAACAACATCCGGATTTTCAACACCAAACTCAGTCAAGTCAGTGCTTCTGTATGGTTCAGAGACTTGGTGCGTTACGAAAGGGATTTCCAATAAACTACAGATATTCATCAACAACTGCTTACGCTGCCTCATTACTGAAGATCAGATGGCCAGAATAAAAAGAATAAGCAAGAAGGAACTCACTGTGGCTGGCAACGAACCAACCAACGACGTATCGCTCAACAAATATGCAGTGGAAGGAAGTGAAGATGGATTGGGCATACACTGAGAAGGCCGATTGGAGACATCAAGCGTCAGGCCAGCCAGGGACTCGAGTGGAACCCAGATGGGAAACGACGAGTTGGGCGTCCCATCCGAGTGTGACATGGAGAAGATGGTGTGAGGAGGAAATGAGAGCTTGTGGGCTGTCGTGGAGCCAGGTTCAAAAGATTTCAGAGAAGAGAGTGGAATGGAGACGTGCTACTGAAGCCCTATGTTCCATTAGGAACCTATGGGACAAATAATAATTAATATGACAAACGCAGTCTCGTGGTTCAGTTGGCTGGGCGACGGTTTGGAAACCCCGTGGTTCAAATGCCCCACCCTGCAGTCCAAATCATTTCATCTTCAATCCTCACAATAGTATCAGTAATACACTTTTAGTAAACTACGCCAAATATCGCACAAACTCGAAGATATACAGGCGAAAACTAACAAGTTGATAGAAGAGGCAGCAAAAACTGGATTTCAAGTGAACGTAGGGAAGACAGAGATGATGAATATACCCAACGAACAATAGCATCAACAACAAGCACCAATCACCAACAATGGGAGAAATGTAAAGGAAGTTGTCTCTTTCACCTACCTACCTACACAGTAACGTTTCAAATATAGGCAGAACAGCACAGATGACGATATCAAGGCCAGAGTCAGAAACACAGCAACGCAGGCCTTCCTTCATTAACCTATAACCAGTGTTGAGATCTTCTACACTGCACTCAGCATAAAGCGTGAACAATATCCGGATTTTCAAGACTAATTCAGTCAAGTAAGTCAGTACTTCCATGTGATGGTTGAGAGACTTGGCGTGTTACGAAAAGCATTTACAACAAACTACAGATATTCATCAACAGCTGCCTACGCTGGCTCAATACTGAAGATCAGATGAACAGGAAGAATAAGCAACAAGGAACTGTGGCTGACTGGCAACAAACCAACCAAGAACCTATCACCCAACAAATATTCAGAAGGTAGTGGAGATGGATTGGGCATACACTGAGAAAACCATTCGCCGACATCACACGCCAGGCCAGTCCCTCGAGTGGAATCTAAAGGGGAAACGATGAGTTGGGCGTCCGAGACAAGGGCGACATGGAGGAGATGGTGTGAGGAAGAAATGAAAGGTTGTCGGCAGTCCTGGAGTCAGATTCAAAAGACTGCAGAGAACAGAGTGCAATGGAAAAGTGCTAGTGAAGCCCTATGTTCTACTAGGAACCCAAGAAACAAATAATAATAATAAACCACGGCTATCTCGTATAGTCAAAATGATAATCAAAATAATGCCCATCCCCCTCTCTAATTCAGAATGATTTGGATCGGGATACAAAGTCTCGACCGAGCAATACGATGAACGCACAGTGACACATCACGAAATCTTGGTTGCATTGTGTTTTGTGAACAGAGTTATTTAATCGTGGAGCTTTCATAGTCTTTCTAGACAACATCTTCAGCACTAGGTCCAGGACTTCCTGTCAATTGCCTCAATCCAACTAATATCGAAATTAAGACCTCGTAGATCAATTGGTACAATACTCAGTCAGAGATCCGGAAGTCGATGGTCCACATTTTCGTTTCACCTTCAATCAGTACTCAGCATCAATATGAAAAGCGTTTTGAATGATTTTAAAAAGAACACAGAAGGAGAGATTTACATAAATTCTTAAGTTAGGTGTATGTAAGACTTTTAGACAAAAGAGATAAGTCAGTTGATGAAACTTAAAACGTCAACTCTAGTGACTAGCACATGTATTACGTATGTTCAGTCTCTATCGACATCATCGTGAAATAATAGCTGAATTAGGCTTAAATTGCAAAAAATTAACGGTGATCAGACTAAGAATAACATAAGTTCATGAAGCCTCGACGAATACAGACCTCCTAATTGAGGTCTCTTTGATAGCTGAAACCCATAGTTAAAGATTCTAGGCTATACAGATGAGAATCTATTTCGATGGTGTAGATGTATATACACACTATTCTGTTTTCGCAACTTCCTTCCACGTTTGGTTACACTCTATTTCCCTATACGTCTAAATTTCATCTTGATATCTTGACGGTTGGAATTAGGTTTGGACAGCTATGCGGTAATGTTAGGTTGTCATGTTCAGGTCCACCGATTGGTTAGATTAGTATTGTTCCACATCTGTATGATAAGAGATAATTCACAATCACTAACATGTATGTACCAGTAGTAGTTAACAAATCACCGAAAGTCAGGAAGCGTTAGGTTAGCTAGTTTGTAATACCTTTAGCAGACAGAAAGACAAAATAACCACAGTAACTTTTCAAAAATCACTTTTTTCTTTCTTTGCCCAATGTATGCATTTTTCTTATCCTAAGATACTAACCAGTTTCAAGCTGACGCCTTACTCTTTCCAAAAAGAAAGTTGAAGTAACCAAGTAGTACTGCTAGTTGAAATATATAATGGGGATGGTTTATAGCCCATAAACCTGAATTTAGATAAGTTTGATTGATAACAACTCAGAATGAAAATGAAAATCATATCAGAGCAACTGACATATAGTTCATACTAACTTACATACCGTAACATATACAACTTCAAGTTGAACTGATTTAAAATCCAGGTTAGCACCCTTATGCACGTTCGTACAGTAAGCAATAAGTCATATTTATTGTCGGAAGGCTAATGATACTACCTGGGTGCTCCGATTCATCGCTTGAAAGTTAGGCAGTTAGAGCAATCCGTTGCAGTTCCACAATATGCAACTTAGTAACTATGTTTTTAGGTACTATGTTATAAGTCATTTTTACTGTCTTCATCCATTATTCAAATTGTATGAATTCCCACAGATTTTCCTCATTCTTAGAACTTTAATTACAGTGCATCACTTCTTTGTAAAATCGCCAAATATTCTCCTCGATATACACCACTGATGATTAAAAAGAATGTGAGGTTCATTCCAGTATAATAACTGCTTCATACAATAAGTTATATCACCAATGCGGATACCAATTGACAAAAGGCTCGTTTGGCTTTTGCCAATTTGCGCCACCTTTGGCGCTACCGTGATATTCGTTTGTCTATTAAGGGTCGCGTGTACTGCACAGCAGTCCGCTCTGTTCTACTATATGGCTGTGAAACATGGCCACTGAAAGTGGAGGATACAAAAAGGCTTCAGGTGTTTGATCACCGTTGCCTTCGTAATATAGGACGTATTCCGTGGTGTCACCATGTGAGTAATGCAGAAGTTAGGTGTAGAGTTTTGGGGAGAAGAGGTAAGTCACTTGACGAGGTTGTGAACCTTCATCGACTGAGATGGTTGGGACATGTACTACGTATGCCTACGCCTGGTCACCGATTGCCTCGTCACACAATCTTGGCTCAGGTGGGTCCAGGCTGGAAAAAGGCCCGAGGTGGCCAGACTAAAACATGACACCAGTGTACGAAGTCTCTGACTGTTGGTTTAAGCCATGTAGGACGATGCAGACTAGGTGTTTGGGGTCC
Source organism: Heterobilharzia americana (assembly GCA_944470555.2). Lineage (NCBI taxonomy): Eukaryota > Metazoa > Platyhelminthes > Trematoda > Strigeidida > Schistosomatidae > Heterobilharzia > Heterobilharzia americana. The sequence goes on along the minus strand of OX104128.1, from coordinate 2,043,657 downwards.
ACGGGATAAGAGGAACCAGTGGTTGGAGACCCTAGGTGATATGGCTCAGAACCGATGTCAGTGGCGCAGATGTATCCCCACATACATTATCCTCATCCTAACAACGCTATACCGAATCTCACCATTTTGTCACTCCTCTTTCCTTTCTTCTCATACTTTATATTTCTTCTGACTGCATTCACTTATCTTCATCCTTCACCTCACTACCTTTTTACTTGATGTGCTGATATGAGGTGTGGCAACTCGGACCGTTACGCAGTAATGCCTGGTCCTATGTTGATAATGATGATGATGATACCTCGTTACGAAAAGTGGTAAATTCACTTTGTTACTACTACTAATGATGGATAGTGGCTGGTAGTGGAATCCAAGACACACTTTTTGTCTTATTTAGGACTCATACACCCGTTATATCTGCCTCCTAGTGTCAATACAAGTCTGACGAACCAGAAAGTCAGAAATGATAATCAATACGATGCTCCCCCTCTCTAATTCAGTTAGATTTGGATTGAGATGAGAAGTCCTGACTAGACAGCCAGTGTGAATACAATCAAGCCGTAGTAACGCGTCACGAATTCACATAGCAGTTGTCAGGCAAAACCCTTGATGATTTAAGTGAAATAAAAAAATTAAAAAGAAACTGGTCAGTAGTTAGACATCCTAACTCAGTTAGCAGAGGTATCAGGCCAGAAACCCAGTGATCGCTGGGGTTCGATTCCAGCCGTGGTTCAAATCTTCATTTCATCTTCAATCATAACCCAGTATAAATACTAATCTGTTATACCACGGCTGTTATCTCAGATAGTCAAAATGATAACAGAATTTTTGAGAAAAATATTCACATAATATTTTATCAATAACATGAAGTATAGTGATTTAGAAATTCATATTAGACTATTAGCAGTATAATCTCGATGGTTATTATTATTATTATTATTATTATTATTAGTAGTAGTAGTAGTAGTAGTAGTAGTAGTAGTAGAGTAGTAATAATAATAGTAGTAGTAATTCATTCTGCTGGTACTGTCAATTCTACTTAAAAGGATAGATTATATCAGTAAATTATGGTCTTATGCATAAGAAAATAAAGACACCGTAAAAGTCGCATGAATACAAATTATACACAAGACTGAAACATAGTGTATGTATACCAGTGAGTGAAGGATTCAGAGCTTTACAAGTCATCGACATATAAAAACGAAGCATATATAAAAGGTTATATTTTACATGTCACTAAATTATGAAACATAGAAAAATAGAACTTAATAGAATTTTACTTATTCATATTTTAAATATATTTGACATGTTCTATAGACACTTATTCTCAATCACTATAGATTTAAATAAGCAATAATTGGAGATAGACATTACAGTATCAATTATATTACATGTGTATCTCTACTAAGTAAGCACATTATCGACAACAATGCCAATATCTAAGTAAAAACCTAATCTAAAGTAAACTGATTAATATTTCTAAAAAGAAACTATGAAACTTGATGAAATTGAGTAGAAATAATTGACAGAATAGTGCAAAATACAAGAACGTTCCCAAAGCTATAAGACACTCGGATTGTATACGAATAACAACTTTTCTCCACCCAGAACATGATACTTCACTGAGCCATGAAGATAATAGAGACAAAAACCGGCCTGTGGACCGTACACATATATCATCCATACAGTTTTTCCTCAGAAAATAAAGCCACTACATTAGAAGTTGGACTATCCATTTATCCATAGATCCAAATGAACATAGGATCACGCATTACTGCATAACAGTCCGAGTTGACGTATCTCATATCGCCACATCAAGTAAAAAGGCAGTGAAGTAGAAGATGAAGATAAGAAACTTCAGTCGGAAGAAATATAAAGTACTAAAAGAGAGAAAGGAAGAATGAGAAAATGGTGAGATTCGGTATAGCGTCATTAAGGTGAGGATAATGTGTCTATACAACTGCACCACTGACATCGGTTCTCAGCCATGTGATCACCTACAGTCAGTCTCCAACCACCTAGTTTACATCGCCACACATGACTCAAACCAACAGTCAAAAACTTCATACATTGATGCCATGCTTGAGGTCGGTCGAGAGCTTCGAGCCTTTTTCCAGCCTCAACACACTTCGGCCAACATTGTGTGACAACGCAGACAGCGACTAGGCGTACGTAACACATGTCACAACCAGTCATCTCAGTCGATGAAGGTTCATACCCTCGTTAACTCAATTACATCTCCCTAAAACTCAACACCTGACTTGTGTGTTACTCATGTAGTGACACCACGAAATACCGCCTATACAACAAAGGCAACCATGGTCAAACACCTCAAGCCAGCCTTCTCATGTCTTCCACCTTCAATCGACACGTTTCACAGCCATACAGTAAAACAGAGCAGACTGCTTGCTGTGCAGTACACGCAACCCTTAATAGACAAACGGATATCACGGTGGTGTCACAGGTTGCATAAGTTGGCGAAAACCAATCGAGCCTTTTTGTATTCGTGCAGAGATTTCATCGGCCACTGAGCTAGCCATGAGGGCTGATCCCATATCTCAGGTAAGTGAGGTGGTCAAAACACTCAACCAATACACTCTATTGTTAGCCAAAACACCGTTGATGACCAATCGTGGAGTAACAATTTGCATTTGGTGATGGTGGTGAGAAACGTATCCCAAACATTCTCAAATTACTACTCAGTCAGTCAGTTGTTGAACACTTCCTTGATTGGTTAACTATAAGAAGTAAGTTTTTACTGACTACACAGTAGCATGAAACAACGTTGAAATAGTAAAATTCTAGCTTAGCAGCTGATGACTTTTAGTACTGATTTCGATTTAAGCCGTTTCTTATCAAAACTCTGTTGCATGCTATTATATATGAAAGCAATGTTCATAAAAGAATGATATCAGTTTGGAGAACCATGGAAAACTTAGAAGCAGCAAACAGTTGTTTTGTCCGAGTTTCTGAGTGTGTGTGTACGCACCCACAATTCTACAAGGGGTCGAACCCACTACTATCAAGCCTCTTTATACAACAGTAATATCAAAAACATCTATGTAATCTTGTTTGATCAGTTACATACATTATCATGTTGAAGGTTTGTGTTCCTACGGAACCCTCTTATCCATTGAAGTTCATTTTATATCTTGATGTTCATATATTAACCTTCAACAAATGAGTCACGGATTCGAGTACCACTCTACTTACTAAGGTTTAGGTATCAAAAGCCCTCACATATTAAGTGTGGCTAATTCCCTACTCTACGAATGTGAACAAGATTGCTGAGCGGATTTCAACTTATTTCCAGAGTATTTGGTATATCTCAGCCTCTCATTTTATGTTTTATAAATTCGTGCATCATGCCTTTTCTCTTCTATTCTTTTCCGGGTTGCTGAAAAAAGACCATGCTATACTGCGTAGAGCCTCATCTAGTTAACTAGATCACTAGCCGGTCCTAAGCCTAGCATCACCATCAACAGGAGAAATGTAAGGGAAGTTGTCTCTTTCACCTACCTACTTAGGCAGCATCATTTCAACTACAGGCAACACAGGCACAGATGACAATGTCAAAGCCAGGATCGAAAAAACAGCAACACACACCTTTCTTCACTTACCTCAAATCAGTGTACAAATCTACTCCACTCCACTCACCATAAAGCGTCAACAACATTCGGATTTTAAACACCAACGTCAAGTCACTCCTTCCATGTCATGGTTGACAGACTTAGTGTGTTACGAAAAGCATTTCCAACAAACTACACACATACATCACATCAACACCTGCCACCTACACCTACCTACGCTCACTCCATAATGACACTGAAGATCAGATGAATCGCCAATATAATAAGAATAGGTAACAATGAACTCTGGCTGGCAACAAACCAACCAAGAATCCAACACCCAGAAAATAGGCAGAAGACGAAAGTGGAGATGGATTGGATTGGATTGGGCATACACGGAGATCATTCGGGGACGTCATGCGTCAAGCCAGGCCACGCCCTCAAGTGGAAGCCAAAGGGGAAACGATGAATTAGACATCCAAGGGTGATGTGGAGGAGATCATATGAGAGAGAAATGAAAGCTTTCGGATTAGGAACCTAGTGGATCTAGTGTGGGATACCTCAACAGTACATATCCATAACCCGGTTAAGTATCGAACTCAGGGCCTTCAGGTTTCACGATGAACGTGTTAACTATTCAGTCACTGTGGATCGGAGTTCAACTTGTGTCAATTCACAATATAGCGCAACTATCACTGTCCAGTGCTCCCAGGTTTCTAATGTTGCTCCAAATGATATCAGTTCATGGTGAATACCAACCTGAAATCAATAGTAATAATAATATCCAAAATATTATTATTATTAGTCCCTTGGGTTCCCAATGGAACATAGGGCTTCACTAGCACATCTCCAATGAGCTCTGTTCTCTGAAATCTTTTGAACCTGGTCCCACGACAGCCCACAAGCTCTCATTTCCTCCTAGCACGATCTCCTCCATGTCACCCTCGGCACCGACGTCCAACTCGTCGCTTCCCATGGGAATTCCACTCGAGGGACCCGTCTGGCCTGGCGCGTGATGTCCCCAGTCGGTCTTCTCAGTGTATGCCACATACAATCCATCTCCACTTCCTTCTGCATATTTGTTGGGCGATAGGTTCTTGCTTAGTTGGTTCGTTCCCAGAGCTCATTGTTGCTTATTCTTATTATTCTGGTTATCTGATCTTCAGAAATGAGCCAGTGTAGACAGTTGTTGATGAATGTCTGTAGTTTATTGGAAATCCCTTTCGTAACGCGCCAAGTCTCTAAGCCATACAGAAGCACTGACTTGACTGAGTTGGTGTTAGAAATCCGGATTTTGTTCACACTTTATGCTGAGTGTACGAGATCTCCACACTGGTCTCAGGCTAATGAACGCCTGTCTTGCTTTTCCGATTCTGATTTTGACATCCTCGTCTGTGCCGCCGCCTGTAGTTGAAACAGTGCTTCCTAGATAGGTGAAGGAGATTACTTCCTTTCTGCCGTTTCTCCCGTTGATGGTGATTGGAGTTTGTTGTTGTTGTTGGTGGTGGTGGTGGTGCGGTATCCAAGATATAGAAAAGCTTTATGTATTGTCCTTATGATGTTAGGACAATGATTTTTGCAATTTATCTAAAGTGTCATAACATAATGTGAACAGCCTTATCCACTAACACATATGCTTAAAACAGAATGAAGAGTGAAAGAAAAAAGGAGGTAAGGAAAGTATTGTTCTACACAACAACAACAACAACAACAAAGAAACATGTCAACTATTGAAAAGAATTGTCAAACTATAATAAAAACAGAATTGCTATGGGAAAAAAAAGAAGGGAATTGTGACATTTCGAAAATATATTTCAAGTATGAAAAATGATCAGTAGCAGTATTTAATGACACCATCGACATCACTACCACCACCACCACAACAACAACAAGAACAACAACACAATCAGTGTACCAATTGTACAAGGAAATCTGTTAGTTTTAAGTAAACAAAAACCCATACATAATTCATACGCATAAATAACAAAATTCTGTAGAATGAATAACGGAAATAAATAAACAAGATAAATAAGAGTAAAGCCTATGAGACTATTCAAGATAGCTATGGCTTGGTATTACAATGTGATCAGCCAAAAATTTGTAGTTCACAGGTTATTAGTTCGATTCCTACCATAAACTAAGGATTTTTCCAATTCACTTTATAATCATAACCTTGTAATGTAAAGAAGTCTACTTATAAGGATATTATTATCAGTAATATATGTAGCACAACGTCGAAAGAAATGAAAAGTGATAAGGATCGATTTTTTTTAAAGATTCTAAAGACAAGAAAAGACAATGTCGAATAGATGTACGAAGAACGAGTATGTGTTATAACTTCAATTATTATCAATTACAATTTCGTAAATAAACAATCTCTGCTGTTGCACTGGACCTCTCTTCAATATGACTGATACCAGTCTACCGAACCATATATTACAGCTATCTCATACATAGTAAGTTCAATCTACAGTTATAACTACATTATAATTCATCTGTGTACTTAGAAAGTGATAAAAATGAGCTAACAATATTGAACTGCAAGATTAAACGAATACAAGACGGAAGTTTAGAGACTAGTGTCTATAAGAAACCTACCTATTCGAATGGCTATTTAGACTTCGAATTCTCCTAGCCAATTTCAGTTAAAGTAGGCTTAGTTAAATGTCTAAGTGATAAGGTGAGAAAATCAACCAAAAAAATATATAGATACAATCAAGAATACCTTCTGTCTCAATAATTACCCATCCACATTACGAAGATTTCCCTAAAAAGGGGCCTGACATTAAAGTGGCATTTAACCATCAAGCTCACTTAGAAACAAGCTTTGTAGGTTAAAAGATCCTATCGATACAATTAAGCAAAATTATCTGGTTTACCAAATTCATTGCGATGATTGCGAGATTAAATACATAGGTGAAAGTAGTCGACCAGAGTCGATTAAAACAAGAGAGCATATAAGCTTAGCTAAATCAAGATTAGTAGATCTTAATAAGATAAGAAATTTAGCGAAAAGCTCATCTATAGCTGTGCATGCAATTACATAATCACCTAGTAAGGTGGGAATAAAGCAGTAGCGTTAAAAACTTAGTTGGGTGAAGGGAGAGAGAGAGAGAGAGAGAGAGACAGATAACCAAATCTTTGTTTATCGAACCAACACCAAATACGTGCAGTAATAAAAATTATTCTGCACCTGTTCCAGATATATGGAAAATCCTATTACCCTTGTCATCACAAAGAAGGATGAGAAAATTAGTAATATATAAACTTAGAAGTAGTATTCATCATGGACTGACATCAGTTGGGAAACCATAGAAAATCTGGGAGCACTGAGCAGCTGTTTCATCCTAGTATGGGACTCCATGATGAATACTACTTCTAAATTAAAAATCCCCATTCATTGTTTTTATATGATATCGCCGTTGATTGGACGAAATTGATCGGTCTCTATTGGCATATGAGCTGTTGTGTGGATGCCTCGATATTACCTGTGTTCTAATTATAGGGATGATGAATAGTAGCTGGCAGCGGAATCTAGGATGCGCATTTCGTCCTATTTAGGACTCGTCATCTGGAACACAGGGAATAACCAAGGCGTCCACACAGAAGCCCATATGCCAATAGAGACCGATCCATTCGGTCCAATCAACGATGGTATAACACAAGCAATTATACTACTATACAATCGACCACAGTGCCCAAGTTTTATATGTCGAGATTACTGAGACCTCATCTTTTCGAGTAATATATCTCAAACTAAATCATCAAACAATTACCAGTCATCTTAATTTAAGAGTAAAAGTTCAATTATTATACTTTTCCTGTTAAGTTAATTAAGATTTAAATGATAAGAATCTAATCTATCAATTGTCAACCATTTCCCAACTAACTTAAAGGACAAAACAGGTGAGTCTCTAAATCCCTACACCTACGTTATGAGTATGTAACCCATGATATTCCCTAATAAAAAGAACAATCAGTCAATAACAACATGAAAATTAACATTATTGCGTAATATACGCACATTGCTACAGTTCATGTTAACAGATTATGATATAAAGCAACAGTGGAATAACATTATTATTTTATTTTTTATTAGTCCCTTGGGTTCCCAATGGAACATAGGGCTTCAGTAGCACGTCTCCAGTGACCTCTGTTCTCTGAAATCTTTTGAACCTGGTCCCACGACAGCCCACAAACTCTCATTTCCTCCTCGCACGACCTCCTCCATGTCACCCTCGACGCCGACGTCCAACTCGTCGCTTCCTATGGGGATTCCACTCGAGCGACTGGCCTGACGCGTGATGTCCCCAGTCGGCCTTCTCAGTGCATGGCCAATCCATCTCCACTTCCTCCTGCATATTTGTTGCGTGATAGGTTCTCGCTTAGTTGGTTCGTTCCCAGAGCTCATTGTTGCTTATTCTTTCTGACAATCCATCTGATCTTCAGTAGCGAGCTAGCGTAATCAGTTGTTGATGAATGTCTGCAGTTTATTGGAAATCCCTTTCGTAACGCGCCAAGTCTCTGAGCCATACAGAAGCACTGACTTGACCTTGGTGTTGAAAATACGCATCTTGTTCCACATGCTGAGTGTAGAAGATCTCCACACTGGTTTCAGGCTAATGAACGCCTGTCTTGCTTTCCCGATTCTGACTTTGACATCCTCGTCTGTCCCGCCTGTAGTTGAAACAATGCTTCCTAGATAAGTGAAGGAGGTTACTTCCTTTAAGTTTCTCCCATTGATGGTGACTGGAGTTTGTTGTTGTTGTTGTTGATGGCGGTGGTGCGGTATCTTCATCACTTCTGTCTTCTCTATATTCACTTGAAGTCCTGTCTTCGCTGCCTCTTCTATCAACTTGTTAGTTTTTGCCTGTAGATCTTCAAGTTTATGTGACATCAGGCATAAGTCATCATTGGCGAAATCCAGATCTCCTAGGTTCTTTTCCGTCGTCCAGCCAGCGTATCCCCCTCTTCTCACAGCTCCCCACTGTTTGCTGCATGATCTAGTCCAGTCCAGTTGACCACAATCAGGAATATCATGGGGGATAGTAGGCAACCTTGTTTCACTCCTTCCTGTCTTCACTTCAAAAGCATCACTGAGCTTCCCATTGTGAATTACTTGGCATGTGGCATCTTCATATAATTGTTGAATGAGGCGGATAAAGGTTTGCGGTACTCCGTAGTATTGAAGCAGTTTCCAAATTACTTCTCGGTCGACGCTGTCAAAGGCCTTCTCAAAGTCGATGAAGTTGAGGTAGAGAGCTGATTGCCATTCTATGCTCTGTTCTATGATGATACGAAGCGTTGCAATTTGGTCTGCACATGATTTGTACTTCCTGAAGCCTGCCTGTTCCGGTCGCAGTTTTGAATCCAGTGCATCTTTAAGCCTCTCCAGGGTGATGCGGCTTAATATTTTGCTAGCTCTGGGTGGACAGGAGAGTGATTCCTCGCCAGTTCTTGCAAGCACTGAGGTCTCCCTTCTTCGGCAGTTTGACAAGGTAACCCTTCTTCCAATCAATGGTCGGGTACCTTCTCTTCCTTCCACACCTTCTGCAATAGTGGTGTGAGCATGTCCACTGTTGTCTCTGCATCTGTTCTCAGTGCTTCTGGCGGGATCCCATCTGGTCCTGCTGCTTTCCCACACTTCAGTAGCTTTATGGTGTTCAGGACTTCCATTTTCGTTGGGGGATTTATGTTCACTTGTAATTCAGCGGCTGCAGGTGGTATTTCTGGACGAAGTGCAGGTGGTGGTCGATTCAAGAGCTTCTTGAAGTGGTCGGCCCATCGTTCCCTCTGTTTCTCTTCTTTTGTAATTAAATTTCCTTCTTCATCTTTTATTGGTTTCATCTGTGTTGGTCTCTTCCCTGATAGCAACCTGGTTATTTGATACAATGTCGTCAGGTCTCTCTTACCTGCAGCCTGTTCTGCTTCACTTGCCAGCGTTTCGTAGAAGTGTCTTTTGTCTTTGCGTGCACTCTTCTTCACTTCTTTATCCAGTGTTTTATACAATGTGCTCAGTTCCTCTTGTCGTTTAGCATCCTTACACTGCACTGGTTTATCTTCTGCTTCACCATCCTCCTCCCTCTCCTCTATCAGCTTCCATATATCCATCGAGATCCATTCCTTGTCTTCTTTCTTCTTCCTTCCTAATACGGTTGTGCAGGTTTCTTTCCACATAGCTTTCAAAGACTTCCAGTGTTCTTCCACACAGGTTTCTTCAGGGATGTCCCTCGATGTCTCCCATTTTGTCTTGATGGCTGGCTGCCGTGAAGGTCTCCTTTGTAGTTTCATCCTTCAGTTTCCGAGTGTTGTACTTGAATTGAGGTCTATCACCAGCTTCCTTGAAGGCTTTTAACTTGATTTGGAAGGTTCCTTGCACTAGATGAGTGGTCTGAACCTACATCTGCTCCTCTTCCTGGCCCTGTGTTAAGTAGACTGCGTCTCCATTTTCTTGAGATTGAGATAAAGTCGATTTGATTTTTAGTGTGTCCATCTGGTGAAATCCATGTCGCTTTGTGGATATCCTTGTGCCTGAACACACTGCCTCCAATCACCAAATCGTTGAATGCGCAGAATTCTGCAAACAATTCTCCATTCTCATTCATTTCACCTAGCGCCTCTCGACCCATGGTTAGTTCTCTTCCCGTGTTGTCACCTCCCAGTTTCGCATTCATGTCGCCCATTGCAATTTTGATATCGCCAACTGACGTCTTGTCCAGTGTTGATTGAAGTTGTCTTCAGAATTCCTCCTTTTTCTCTTGCTCTGCATTATTTGTAGGTGCATGGAGTAGCATTGTATGATTGTGACCCACCTTCCTTTTGAGTTGAATCTTGCTGTCATGATCCTGCAGGAGGAGATTTGTTCCCACTGCATGAGAGAGCCTTCGATGCTCTTGAGGACATCATGATAGCCACTCCCTCAGTGTGCTCGTGGTTGGCGTCTGGGTGACCGGAGTAGATCATTGATTCTCCAGTTGACAGTTTGCAGAGTCCACTCCCATTCCATCTGATTTCGCAAATCCCAAGCACTTCGATGTGATACCTTCTCATCTCCTTTGCAATCTGGGCTGCCTTACTGGGTTCAAACATCGTGCGGACATTCCATGTCCCCACGTTTACTTTCGCTTTCATCGAGGGAGAGAAGACACATCGGCCAATTGGCTTCCCGAAGGCTTTCACCAACTGGCGTCATTTCGCCTCTCCGATTCCAGCGGGGAATAATTTTGTTTTCATTTTTTATATTTTGTTTGTGCTTTGAAGTTTCTTTAGCGGTTAGATCTGTTTTACGGGGTAGGGTTGCTAGCCCTATGCCCAACCTTCCCTCTTTACCCGGGCTTAGGACCGGCTAGTAACTAGTAAACTAGTTAACCAGGCGAGGTTGGAATAACATAGAAATACAATAATAATTAGAAGAAGAGAATAGGGATTGAATAATCATAAAATATAACATAATGATGAAAATAATGTGTAAATGTATATGAACCACAGACATCGATTATAATCACTAATTTCAGTCTTCATATCAACTTCAACCAAGAGGAGGTCAATTGTGGTAACGTCTGTGGCTGTAGCAATGAGTTATACAGGTTCGAACCTCAGGTGGGACATATATATGACTGGCTACAAATTAGTTAGTAATGCTATATTTCCTAGTCTTAGATGCAGCTAAACTTCATCAGTAGAATTCAGTTAGCACTGAAGAATATGTTTGTTACTCTCGAACACCCAACTAATGCATCTAATCTACTCCTCGTAGATACTGAAGACAGTCAGAATAGCTCAGTGATAATACATTTGATTACGGCACTGAATACTGCAAATGTGAATCTTCAAATATATATCAGTTTCTTCTTAGCGGCTACAGACACACCTTACTGATGAGTACCGGTTAGTATGAAACACAGGTTTAAGCTTCTCTATCGCTTGGAACATTGGATTCCGATCCATTAGCTCAATGGTAAAGTGCTGGTCACGGAACCTGAAGGTTATAGGTTCGATCGCTGGCGGTGTCATGGGTGTATACTGCTGAAGAGTCTCATATTACGATGAAACAGCTGCCCAGTGCTCCGAGGTTTCCAATGTTCTTCCAACTGATGGAGAGGTTTATTAACTGATTTTAGGTTGGAGTTCTTCTTCAACTGACATCAGCTGGAGGAACATTAGAAACCTGTGAGCACTGGACAGCCACTGTTTCGTCTTAGTATGGGACTCCTCAGGGGTGCGCACCCATGACCCCACCAGGGATCGGACCCGCGACCTTCAAGTTCCGCGGCTGGAACGTTACCATTGAGTCACTAGGTCAGAATCCAATGGTCCATATTTCCAACTTCTGTCAGTTCACGACATAGCGCGATCGCCACACAATGTCATCGTTGAGCATTTGTCCTCACCAATGAAGAAAAATAATAAACAGATTGAAGATCCAGCCTCTATGCTTGACAAGTATCAGTCAACTTTCTTTTAGCGTCAGTGTAAAGGGTAAAGGCGTCTAGTCGTTGTTTTTTCCATGTCAGAAAAATTTTTCTTGTCAACATTTAAATTTATGAAACTTTTTTTCATGATTCGGGGGTGGAAAGAATAAATATCAGAATATTTATTATGGAGTTATAATTAAGCTAGTAACAACTTGCGACACAAGCTTTAACCGGAAAAGTAATATACGAAGGAGAAAATAATTGTGTGTGGAAGTTTTATTACTGTCATGTTATAAAACAGATAGTAAACATTAGAAAGGTAGCCAGGCAGATCGATAGAAAGAGAGATAAAAGCAACGTAAAACCTCGTACATAAGTTGAAGTTGCCACACTTCACATTAGTAAACAATCGGAAGATAACGGCTAGTCCAAGTATTCAAGCTTTAGAAGACGTCAAAGATTGAATATATCTGCACTATTGCCACCGTTTTAGGGACCCCAACCAGAGAGTCTGCATCTTTCAACACCGTTCAGACCAATGGTCAGGGACGTCATCGACTGGTGTCACGTCTTGGTCTGGACACCATGAACCCTCTTCCAAACTAATCCAGCTTCCCTTAACATGGCACGTCAAGGTAGGTGGTGGCTCAGCATGTGCAGTACATGTCCAGCTAAGGTTCATTACTTCATCAATCGACTTGCCTATATTGCCTGGTAACCTGAGCCAAAAGCAAGCGATGCTATGAACACATCTATGATCAAAACCCTGTAGTCATTTCATGTCTTCTAGTTTTAACTATCATGTCTCATAGCCGTACAACAGGATAGAACAAACTGCAGCGCAGTATCTCGTTCTTTAAGAGATAATCAGATACCTCGCTAGTCAGCACTACAGATGACGCAAGTTGGCAAATTTGAGACGGGTATACTCTATCAGAGCTGAGATTTCATCACCAACTAGCCAGTTCAGGCTGATGGAACGTATCAGAAAGAACACTGCACGCTTGTTGACCCATCTATGTGTAAATAGAAAAATGTATTTTCACCATTGGATAGAGATAAGAGTCCCTAAATAAGTTTCTTTTTGCCAAGATACTGGAAAAGAGGATACAATTTATAACCTGACCTGCTTTATTCTATGCACAATAATCAATTACAGTAATTTGTTGTTGCTTGTATTTTCTCATCACTGATTTGACCGAACCGATCGGTCTCTATTAGCATATGCACTCCTGCATGGATGCCTTGATGTTGCCTGTTGTTTCAGTTTTATAGTAATGATGAGTAGTGGCTAACAGTGGAATCCAGGACACGCGTTCCATCCTATTTGGGACTCGTCAGCTAGATGTGCCTATCTCTCACTGAGTGATGTTGTTCCTACTTGGTCTCGAACCCGCAGCTGATCGTTTCGAACCTCAGTTAAATTTACAACATGTTCGGAAGAGATAAGAAGGGAAAAAGATAAGGCAACTAAATCTTATTGGGTAATATTTAATGTGACGACAAGGCTTCCCACGAATACTTATTATCATCACTATTACTTTTCAGTCATTGATTATTATTCTGTATCTTGCTATGCAAAAGTAGTAACAAGCATTGAAACTATACAGAATATTATCTATCTTCAGACTCATTAAAGACGCCACTTCTGGGCTATTAAGGCAGAGATTGACCTCCTGTAAGATCATAGCCTTGGAAACTGGAGAATAACCAATTTTATGCTGTCTGTTCCCGTCTCAAAGTTGAAATAATTTGCAGAGAATTAATTTGATCCAATGAAAAAACAACAAATGTCATTTGTTGTTTTTTCAGAGAAATTTGTTTATGTTATTCACATTAAAACCAGAATACCGTGTGTATCCGTCGCCATACACACACACACACACTAGTATTCGCTTGACTTTAAAGACCACCCACGCAATTCGTGAGATAGCCAATCACATTCTTCCACATTATAAAAAAGTACTTTTTCAGGCAGAATACCGAAACCTGATTGGTTATTTCAGCAATTGTTAAAGTAGCCTTTAAAATAACGCTATTTATCACTGACACAGATACAAAAGGACGGTAACTGAATAAACACAAACCAACATCTACATTTTAATCACATTGGCATTAGTTCTACAACATAAACAAAAGTAATCGCCAAAATCAATGCAATGAAAATAAAATTACCAGAATTCAATTAACATGACATAATGATTAGAGCTAACAGCATAAATAAAATGCGAGTTGTATAACATTTCCATGTGGTCGTTACTGCTGTGCTGCTGTCCTCATCGGTAACTAGCTTCCAGAGGTGATTCGCGAAGTCCCAATGAGTAATCGTAATCGGTGGAGCTAATCAAGTCGAACATGAGGACAGGCACTCAACAATGGCATCGCCTGTACGTCGCACTATATTGTTAACTGACAAAAATAGGAAATATGGACCGTTGGATTCCAACCCACTAGATTGATGCCAACATGCTGGTCGCGGAATCTGGGAGCTTCCGGTTAGAACTCTGACACGGTCATAGATCTGGACTGCCGAGAACTCCCATACTAGGACAAAACAGCTATACAGTTCTCTCAGGTTCCCAATGTTTCTCCAACTGATGTCACTCCATGATAAATACCAACCTAGTTGTTAAAAGTTGGCAGAAAGTCCAAAATTATGCATATTTGATAATTTCAAGTTGTTATTCATCGTAGACTGACATCAGCTGGAGGAACGAAGAAACCTGGGAGCACTGGACAGCTCTTTCGTCCTAGTACGGCACTCCTGAGCAGTGCGCACCCACGACCCCACCAGCAGGGACCGAACCGGCGACCTTCATGTTCCGCGGCCAGCGCGTTGAAATGGAACACTGAGTTAGAATCCAATGCTCCATATTTCCAACTTTTGTTAGCTCACAATAAGTTTTATTTTGTACACACCTGTTGAATGCAATTGAACCAACTGGTTGTCATTGCTCGCAGTTGGTATGTAGTCATGAGCAAGGCAACGAATCAATCAATAAAGTTATCGATTTATGTTTCCTGAGAAACTTGAAACCTAGGTATTTCTTCGATTCTTACGAGAGAGAGTATAAGTCAAATCATTCAGGAAAATAACCCCTGGTCTAAGTCAAGCTTCAAATTGTACACCTCCACCATTGAAATCCCCTATTTCTGTCACAATTAACCAAACTATATTTAGACTGACTTTAAACGTCATCTCCTAGCAACAACTGAAATAACCAATCAAACTTAAGTATTTTACGAAAGTCTGGGTTTCCTGCTAAAATGGAGAAACCTAATTGCTTATTTCGACTGTTGCTAGGGTGGCTTTTAAAGTCACTCCTATACTTAATTCCCATAAATTTGAATCTACCATCTGCTGCCAGTAGGTCATTTTTCTCATTCTTTTCAAGGTTCGTGTTTACTACTTTGTCCTCAACTCTGGACAAGGTGAAAATTTCAAACAACTAAACATCCATATAATATTGATTGATAAAAAGCAACAATCTAGATGAAGAATATTCTTTTCAATAAGTATTCTCTTCACCTTCTACACCTGTGTAATATGCATTTGTACAGCGTGTAGTCAAGCCATATTAAGGGTAGGTACATTTTCAAAATGGAGTGAGATTTAGTGATTGTAAGCAAGTCGATTTACCCTTTCAAATTAGTCACTATTGAGATGATACATATACACAAGAATGATATGATGCTGAACAAAAAGATATCGAATAAGATGGGAGAAGTGGCCTTTTATTTTGCTGAAGGCCAAGGGAGAAGTAACGCTTAGTTAGACATGTTCCTTCTGAATGCATAGTTTAGACTTGATCAATCTTATTGCGACAGCCTCAACTGTGGTCAGCAGATGTTGGCGAGGTACATGTGGAGTCGTTTATGGAACACGATGAAAGCTTTATTAGCACCTATGTGATGCGGTGTGTCAACTAGATGCTCTACGACTGAACTTTTCACCACTTCCACTTCGCCATTCCCACAACAAGCTGGTGAATGCTCTCGTATCCGGAGATGCAGTTGCCTAATCGTACGCCCTATATAACTAGTACCACAGAAACAGTTAAATTGATATGTGGAAGATGAAGAGTTAAGATTAGAGAAGACTATCCTTTAGTCTCAGACTGATCATTGACCGACTGCTGAATGACATGCAAAACTGACCTGCATAAAACGTCCTGTTGACCAGTATAGCTAAATGTTGTGATACAATGTCACTTGTAACATCTCCCTTGAATTGTAAGCGCAGAAACAAAGACTTCTTCCACATTGTCATCAGTTCTTGTTTACAACCAATGTAGTTGATGTTCACTTTGATAAACTTAACCGGATATCCTTTTTCACTTAAAATATCATGGATACACAATAGTAGTTCTTTTTCTATACACTCCATGCAACAATTCGATCTTACTCTAAAATCCAGGCACCTGATTATATGTTACCTTTGTACTTCATCGATATGGAACTTACAAAGTGCATATACTGTTCCATAGACGTTAGTTTTCTATACACATACTTCTCAGTCAGTATAGAGCCATTTTTGTTTCATGTCATTAGCATAACAAGAAAATGTATCGAATGATTAATTTTATTTTCGTATGTAAAATGAATTGATGGATGAGTAGCACTGTTGAAATGGTTCAGAATAGAATTAATACATATGTGCCTACCAAAAGACTAAAACAGTATCATCCATGTATAGACAGTACAACTCCATATAATCGACAGTTTCCAGTACAGGGACGTTAGTAAGCAAAGATTTGACATCTACAGGTCCCATGCATTTGTTGAAAATATTCAAGTGTTTTATTTTGTCTACAAACTGGAAGGTATCTTTCAAGCAATATCTTTCTAACTGGTCACGCAAAGGTTGAAGTAATCGTACTAACCATTTTAGCGATAGCATGATAAGGCGAGTTGGTCATGTCTAGGGTAGGACGAAAAAGCACCTCAGGTGTGTGTATTTTTGGTAGACCATAGAACCGTAGAATCGTGCTACTTATAGGCTTCAAATAAAGTTAATGAAATGTATCCGTCATCTCTAAGTTTCTTTAGTGAGAAGATTACGTCCTTTTCTGCTTTTTCGGTTAAGTCCTTCGTTGACTGTAGACTTTTCTAAAATTTGCTTTCGTTTTGCAATACTAAATCCATTTTCTGTACATAATCAATTCTAACCCAGTGTAAGACGGTGGGTATTTTCCCAGGATATTTTTAGCTAAAAAAAATGTATAATACTTTATGTTTGAAGTAACTTGTAGAGTAATTGATGATGCCAACTTAAGTACTTCATAATTTTGTGCACCCACAGTCTTGCTGATGTACACGTTCCTTATTTCTATATAGCTCAACATTAAGTATTAGGTGACTAGGCTATGAGAACAACCAATCACAGTCAAGGTCATCATCAGAGCAAGATACTAGGCTACTTGCGGAAAAAAGCAATCTTATAGTTCAATTTTTTTTTTTCAAAAGGTTTGTATTGGTGGTATTATCTTGGATAATAATAAAAGCTTCAAGATAAGGATTTGTGCAGAGTGGTTATTGATTCCTTGAACTGGTGTGCCTGTCGATATCATTGTTTTACTATACAGATGATTCCATACACGGTTTTGATTGTACTGACCAGTTTAGAAGATTAGATAACTAAGAATGTACAACAATAAAGTATAATCGAGTATAAAGTTGAAATAAATGACTTTGATTTAGGATATTAGTCAGCAACCCGTAATCAATGATGATATTGTCTCAGTTTGATATGCTTCGAAAATGTACAGCTTAGATTATGACTTCCACAAACGATACCATTATTTTGAATAAGTATGTATAGGCACTCTACTCACAACTACTAGTAACCAGTCGAACTATGACTCTAGCTTCAATGTTTACAATAACAGTTAATAATAATGTTAAAAATAAAGGTGAAATGTACTCAGCAACTTTGTGTACATTCGTGCAGTAGGCGATGAGCCATACCTATTCAGTGAGGGTAATGCTATTACCTAGCTCTCCAAACCTTAGTAGGTGGAGCGGTGTTCGAACTCACTGCCTATTGATTGAAAGTAAACTTACATTTTTTTTCTTGAATACATTCATAATTCCCATAGTGACATCGAAAACAGGATATTCAGAGAAGAAAAATCTTTCTAATGAATTTATTCTCAAACTGTACATCATCTTAAGTCGTCCTGAGGAGGGGGAGGGTGTATTGTTCTGATGAATCGTAATTTCACGTCTCTATGAATTGCTAAGAATACATAAAAAGGGATTATCCGTTTGCCCAATTTTGGATAATGTTAGGTTCTCCTTATCACCCACCTTATCGTCCAGTGTGGTTAGCCGAAATACTGGAACTAGTCAAAAGATAAGTGTGTTTCGTTGTTCTATTCGTGATACATTTAAGAGTTTACTGAGAGCATTTCTTTATTGTTCAACAGTGTACCACTCACTGAAACTTTTTATTACATGAGATTTCATTGATTCACACAATATAGAAGTGAGAATTCCAATAAAACTACTTGAGAGAGAGATATTGATGAGATGTACTTTTTTAATGTGGAATTTAGTTCCAACGATGAGATATAGTAGCAAAATGATAAGGTTGCAATACCATCAAATAACTTAAAGAATTTCGAAATGTATACACAATATATGGATGATATATTGGTTATTTATGACTCAATTATCGATTTGGATAAACATCTTAATCGAGTTTAACAGTTGTTATTCAGTATGGAGAGGGAATTCAAATCAGCTATTACTTTCCTTCACGTGCTGATTACAAGATGCAGTAATCGAACGCTGAAAACATCCATACACAGCAAACACATGTGCAACTCACAGCTTATTAATTCTTACAGTTGGATGCCGACTATGACGACAATAAACCTCATTCACTCACTCTCCTATCCAATACACATACCACCTAATAATTGTAGCACCAAATCTCTCCAAGTTCAACTTGACTTTCTAAAAGGGATGCTTGCAGAAAACGCATATCCTAGTCGATCTATCGATAACATTATGCAACAAAGACATACCAAATCAGTCAGCAGCTCACTTTCTAAAAACACTTTCTTCATGAATATAGAATTTAAAGGTGATGTAGCATCAGACAGCCTGAAAAATCATCTCTCCACATCAATTTGTAGGACTCTTCTTCTCAGTCAAACTTCATTTGACCTTCACTAGTCATCAATTGTTCTCCCTTTGTGTAAAAGAGATAATATCCATCGACATGTCACCTCCATGTGTATCCTTACTACATCACCTGCTCCTATGGAGCAAGGTACATCGACTGTAGTCAGAGATTACTGTCGACACGTATACAAAAACATACTCCAGCCTGACTTAATAAGGGTGAAAGGAAATCCATAAGAAGTTGTATCCCTGAACATTTAATCAGTTCCAACCATTCAACCGAACCAAACAATAATTTTAAGGTTGTCTATCGAATTCGCTCAAACATCTCACTTTTCCTCCGTCTTCGAATTTTGTACATGTATAATGCTTATATAACTTATATTTTATTTGTCCTTTGGGTTTCTAGTGCGACGATAAGCTTTCAGTAGCACGTCGCAAATTTCACTCTCTTCTCTGCAATCTTTGTAACCTGGCTCCACAACTCTTTAGAAGTTTTCATTTCTTCATCACACCATCTCCTCCATGTCATCCTCGCCTCGGATGCCCAACTCATCGTTTCCCATTAGGGTTCCATTCAAGAGCCTAGCCTGGTGCGTGATCTCCCCAAATGGTCCTCTCAATGTATCCCCAATCCAATCCAATCCATCTCCACTTTCTTCTGCATGTTTGTTGAGCGATGGGTTCCTACTTAGTTCGTTGCCATCCAGCCAGCCAGCGAGAGTTCCTTGTTGCTTATTCGTATTATGTTGGCGATCCATCTGATTTTCAGTGTCGGTATGTAGTGAGCATAGGTAGGTGTAGGTGGTAGGTGTTGATGTGATGTATGTGTGTAGTTTGTTGGAAATACTTTTCGTAACACGCCAAGTCTGTCAATCATCACATAGAATCACTCACTGACACACTTGACTGAATTAGTCTTCAAAATCCGAATGTTGTTCACACTTTATGCTGAGTGTAGTGCAGTGCAGTAGATCTCTACACTGATCACTTCGGATTATTGAAGGAAGGCCTGTGTTGCTGTCTTTCGGATCCTCGCTGGCTTTAACATTGTCATCTGTGCCTGTGTTGCCTGTAGTTGAAACGATGCTGTGTAAGTAGGTAGGTGAAAAAGATAACTTCTTTTACATTTCTCCCGTTGATGGAGATCGGTGCTTGTTAATGTTGCTGTTGTTGCTTGGGTATATTCATCACCTCTGTCTTCTCTACGTTCACCTGAAGTGTTGTCTTCGCTGCCCCGCCCCGTCCTGCCTTGCCTTGCTTCCTCTGCCAACATGTTGTTTTCACCTGTAGATCTTCAGTTTGTGTGACATAAGACCCTAGACATAAATCATCATCAGCGAAATCCAAATCTTATCGTTCCAGCCAACATATGCCCCTCTTCTCGCTCGTCACAGTTTGTTGCATTATCTAGTCCAGTTGATCACAATCAGGAAGATCATCGGTGATCGTACGCCACAACCTAGTCTTATTCCTGTCTTCACTTCAAAGGCATCACTGAGCTTTCCATTGTGAATCACTTGTCATGTAGCATCGTCATATAGCTGTTGAATACAATAAGTGATAAGACCAAAAAAGTTCGGTAGATGGAGCGGGGTTTGAACCCCACAGCCAGCTGGTTGATACGTTAAACTAATGAGCCATACATTAAATACATAAATCGACTTTGCCTAGGTATACATTATACATACATGAATATATTAATTTATTCAGCAAGGAAATGTAATAAAACTGAATAGGAAATCATATTATTGAATAGGGAAAACGATACATAAAGACATATAGATAAGGAATAAACGTAACCATTGTAAACATTCCACATAATAAACTGAACAATTCCATTGAATACACCTAATATCCCACTAGGATAAATAAAGTAGAGATTTGATACTGTTTTCTTAACCCCTTTATTTATATCTCATTTCCACTACTTTTATCAAAATGTTCCGAGGAAATAAAGTGAATATTTTTTATCAAAAAGCTGAAAGCATTCAAAGTTTAAGTGGAATATAGTGTCAATAAGAATACAGTACAAGTATTCTATTTACTAGGCTATAAGTTATATTTATTTAACTAGGGTTAATGATACCACCAACATAAATCATGAAGTATGATTTCAATCTGATACCGATTGCTTGAAACTCAAGCAGCACATAAAATAATCAGCTACATCTTCATATTCTCTTAACGAAATAGCACTAATCCAATACTTTTCGCTATAAAAAAAAAACAACACAATGGGTTAAAAAACTCATACCTATTGGCGTTATATATAGCAACACAAAAGCTAAACTATGCGGTTAACGGACTGTAGTTATGCAAGAACCTACACACACAGATGTGTGTGTGGTTTTTAACGTGTAAAAATTCTGCTTTTTCAACGCAGACTTTTGTAGAGAGAAGAAGTTTTAAATCATGACTCGATGATGCTCAAAGTCGATTTCCTACATAACTCAATTACTTCTCCATATAGAAAGAATGAGTATTCGAGTGTAGGATGAAAACACCACACACACACACACACATACACACATGCATGAATGTCTAATAAATGAGTAGAGATTGAATCTCAAGTCATAAACCAATCTATCTTTCGGAATCATGAAAGTTTAACACAATACATACATACATATAGAATCAACATAGAACCTGGCACACAACTACATCGGTTCAAGTTGCCTCACTTCATAGTAACATACAACGAACAAGTAAGTGGGCAGAAAAAGGATAATGTCAAAACAGGCAAAAGCTTGTAGGAGAAATACAGGTCAATGAAAACGCTTAATGAATGAATACATCTGCACCATTGTCACAAACAGTCCTCAACGACTGATTCCCTAACATCTCAGGGGCCCCAATCTACAGTTTACATCTCCCAACATGAATCACACCAACAGTCGGAGATTTCATCGACTGATGCAACGCCTTGATCTGACCATTATGAACCCTCTTCCAACCTAATCCAACTTCCTCTAGCATGGAACGTCAAGGTAGGCGGTGGCTCAGCATGCTCAATGCTCATCGACTT
Source organism: Heterobilharzia americana (assembly GCA_944470555.2). Classification (NCBI taxonomy): domain Eukaryota; kingdom Metazoa; phylum Platyhelminthes; class Trematoda; order Strigeidida; family Schistosomatidae; genus Heterobilharzia; species Heterobilharzia americana. Next base: position 2,021,518 of record OX104128.1, on the reverse strand, counting down.
GCCTATCCTGCCTAACCTTTACAATGCTCACATGATGATTCCATGATTCCGTGGTGTCACCACGTGAGTAATGCAGAAGTTAGGTGTAGAGTTTTGGGGAGAAGAGGTAAGTCAGTTGACGAGGTTGTGAACCTTCATCGACTGAGATGGTTGGCACACGTACTACGTATGCCTACGCCTGGTCACCGATTGCCTCGTCACACAATCTTGGCTCAGGTGGGTTCAGGCTGGAAAAAGGCCCCAGGTGGCCAGACTAAAACATGACACCAATGTATGAAGTCTCTGACTGTTGGTTTAAGCCATGTAGGACGATGCACACTAGGTGGTTGGGGTCCACGGGATAAGAGGAACCAGTGGTTGGAGACCCTAGGTGATATGGCTCAGAACCGATGTCAGTGGCGCGGATGTATACACGCATTTTCCTCATCTTAACAACACTATACCGAATCTCACCATTTTGTCACTCCTCTTTCCTTTCTTCTCGTACTTTATATTTCTTTTGACTGCATTCACTTATCTTCATCCTTCGTCTCACTACCTTTTTACTTGATGTGCTGATATGAGGTGTGGCAACTCGGACCGTTACGCAGTAATGCCTGGTCCTATGTTGATAATAATGATGTTTCCACCATACTTAAGCAGTGTTATGAAAACATCTTTGGTTAAAAATCTGTAATCTCTTCATATCTCTTACCTACAATGACCAATAATCAAATAGACTTAACAACTTTGAATGGATATATATGGGGAAAAAACGCTCATGAGAAAAATCTCTGCTAAGAAAGAATCGAAAAAGCTTATTACAGGTGTTACATCGCATATGAAAACTGAACTCAGTCAATCAATTATTATCAGATAAACATGCCTATTTCTTCCTCCATGATATTGATATGTGATTCAACGATATGCCAGAATATTGTTATTTTAGTGTTCCTAGAATGAGTTTAGGATAGCTGGGGTAAGTATATGTACTACTTATCATAAAGATAAGAATTATGACTACAAGAAATCACTGCAATTCATTATTCATAACTTTATACACTAAAATAAAACTAAATATGTATTTTGAGGGAGTTGTGGGTATATGGAAATATTTCAAGTTGTTATTCATCGTAGACTGACATCAGTTGGAGGAATAAAGGAAAACTGGGAGCCGATTAACATTCTGGTCACGGAACCTAGGGGTTGCGGGTTCAATCCCTGGCGGAGTGAGGTCATGGGTGCGCACTGCTGAGGAGTCCCACACTAGGACGAAACAGCTATCCAGTGCCACCAGGTTTCCTTTGTTCCTCCAACTGATGTCAGTCTACGATGGATACCAACTTTAAATATGTATTTATCAGCCTTTGTGTTCTATTAATGCAGTCTAAATACGGGTCATGTAAACAGCTATGACAAAATGTGCAGTTATTTTAAACAGTGAAATCCAAATCCATTACATCATACATTTTTTAAACGGAATTATTGACAGTGGAGGATAAATCTTGGATCATATGTCTTGAGGTAAACTTGTAGTTCATTGGTTTGAGGAGTTGACTTCTAATCAATGTGTCGCGGGTTCGAATACCATTTCACCTAAGTGTCATTTACGCTCACACAATAGATGTGGTTCACTGCCTACTGCAAAAATGTGCACAAAGTCAATGAATGGATTTCGGTTCCATTTCAATATGTATCCGTTGCATTATGTTCTCTGAGCAGGATTGCATAATAATGGAGCTTTCATCATGTTTATACACATCATCAGCACTAACTTCAGTATGAGGTGAGCTGTCATTACCTCTCCGTGACTGAGTGATTTAGTACATTACCCTAATCAACCAACTACCACTTCTGCAAGTTTTATTCACTAGGAAAACTAACAAAAAGCTAGAAACCCAAGAATACAGCAAGCCAACATACTCAGCAAATCGCCAACTACAGTAGCAACACTGCAGTACAACAACTTCAAGGACAAACGAAAAAAATTACTTCACCTCAATCCGGAAGAAAAACGTCTACCCGAAAACTTTATCACAAGATACCTATATTCCGTACATCATCAACAGAAATCAATAAACTGATCATTCTACCATACATAAAGAATATATCACAAATCACCACAAGATTACTGAGACCACTTGGTGGAATTCGTATGACTCATAAAACAACAAATTCCCTACAAACACCATTATGCACACCAAAGCATGCAACAACAACAACCAAGCAAGACAAACCGAACATCATTTACAAAATCAACTGAAATAACTGTAGTCAACACTACACTGGACAAAGTAGTCACCCTCTTCACCTTCGTCACTTACATGAACACAAATTGCCTATTAAACATCACAACATTTCATTACTCATTTCAATTTCCACAATGTAGAAATCTTGGAGGGAGAGAGGAAACACAAAGAAAATAATATGAGAATTCCTAGAAGCATCGCATTCAGGTCAGTCAGTCAGTTAGCAATCAATAGATGTATAAACATAGACCGAATCTATCAACGAAAGAGCAAAATGATAAACGACACACAGGTCAGAGATCAAGCAGAAGCACTGTCAACAGGAAAATCCATACAATCAGTCAATGAAACAATAATCAAAGGAAACAACCAATCACACACAAAGCAGTTAGTCAAGATAACCTACTGAACCATTCACTCACTCACTCACTCACGGAGAGACATGGAAAGCTCATTACTTCATACTGAAGTAAGTTTTGATGATAATGTTGTCTAGAAAGACGATGAAAGCTTCATATTTAAACAACCCAGCTAACAGAACACATTACAACGCAAACCATCCACATGAACTAGAAATATTCTCCACCATCTCATTTCAATATGTACTAAGACAGTTATTTCTATTTCATCCAAGGTACTCTTCAACTATATATATATATATGTATATATATATATATATATATATATATATATATATATATATATATATATATATATATATATCACGTGTAAGACGGTCAAGTTAATCAGTTTTTCAGATATCGGATCTCATACCAACTACTGACATCATATAAAGTCTCAACAAAAAGGATGTTACAACCTTTCAGTAGCAAGATGATAAAAACTACGTTAAAAAATAAGGTGGAAAAACATACAACTGTACTCTTATTGACGAAAATTCATTACCTGCTACCTACTGACTTTTGAATCACACTTAAGTGATTGCTAAACCATCGCCTACCTTACTGTGTCACGTTGGGGGAGGTTGAATTAGGATGGAAAAGGATTCAGGAAGCCGATACCATGACATTATTATTTATCCCTTGAGTTCCTACTGGAACATACAGCTTCAGTAGCACACCCCCATTCCACTCTGTTTCCTGCAGTCTTTTCAACCCGACTCCACAACTGCCCACAACCTCTCATTTCTTCCTCACAACATCTCCTCCATATCACCCTTACCTCGGACACCCAACTCACCGTTTCCCATCTGCGTTCCACTCGACGGACTGGCTGGTCGGGCGCATCATGTCCCCAATCGACCCTCTCAGTGCATGCCCAGTCCAATCCATCTCCACTTCCTTCCACTACATATTTGTTCACAGATAGCTTCTTGATTGGTTCGTTGCCAACCACACTCAGTTCTCTTCTTTCTTATTCTTGTTATTATACCAATGTGATCTTGAGTAACGAGTCAGAGTAGGGGGCAGTTGTTCATCAATATCTGTAGTTTGTTGGGAATGCTTTTCGTAACACACCACCTCTCTCAACCATCACATAGAATCACTCACTGACACACTTGACTGAATTAGTCTTGAAAATCCGGATATTGTTCACGCTTTATGCTGGGTGAAGTGCAGTGCAGTGGTCACTTCGGATTAATGAAGGAAGGCCTGTGTTACTGTCTTTCCGATCCTGGCTGGCTTTGACGTCCTCGTCTGAGCCTGTACTGCCACCCGTAGTTGGAAAGACGCTGCCCTACCTGGATAGGTGAAACAGGCTACTTCCTTTAAGTTTCTCCCCTTCATGGTGGTTGCAACTTCTTGTTGTTGTTGTTGGTGGTGGTGGCATTGGTTGGGCATCATCATCATCACCTCTGTCTTCTCTACATTCACTTGAAGTCCCATTTTCGCTGACCTACCTCCACTCTTCTGTCAACTTGTTAGTTTTTTTGCCTGTAGATCTTGACACTATGACATGAAGAGAGTCAATGAAATCCTTGACTGTTGCTTCAGATGTGTTCTAGTCGCCGGAAAAAAGAAAGTTATCAGTGGTTGAGGTGACTTGGTGACTTGACTGAAAATCGATCACAATGGCACAGATGTATTCAATCAATCCTTGACATCTTCTTCAGCTTGAATATTCATATTAGGCTTTATCTTCATATTGTTTATTTCCGCATACAACTTTATCTATTTTTATATTACTGGTTTTGTATCCACGTGTTGTTTGTGTATTTCTGTGAAGTGTGACAACTTGAGCCAATGGCGTTCCTGTATAAGGTTCTACGTTGATTCTATCAGTTAATCAGTCAGTTAATTGATTGTAGTAGAATGTAATTCCATATTAAATAAGTTTGTTTAGTATAACACAAACAATGAGACAGTATTACTTACTGGATGACATTTTGAGCACGATTTATTGCTCAAAAACATAGCAAAGTAGTTACACAACTTCTGACATAGAGGACTTTTAGTCCTATCATATATCCAGATATCCAGAATGGGTGTTGCATTGTTTGCATTGCATGTAGTGTTGGGTGTTGACTGGATGAACAAAGATTCAGTAGTCAATTTGTCTACAAGTGAATATGTATTGGCGTATTGGAGTATAGCTCACTCCCATTGTACTATAGGATAGAAGGTTACTGTATGCATTACAATGGCCGACTTTTTTCTCCAAAACTAGCTATTTAATGATAATTTAATTATATATTTCACTGAAAGACCTGAATTAAATAAGTAATTGATGAGAAAACTTAGCTACTGCAACACAGATAGAGACTCACAATCATACAAGAGGGTGGGGACAGAGCGACAATTCTATAGGCCAATAAAGTTAAGCAGAGAGAGGGGGAGACAGGGAGAATACTAAATCTTTGTTCATCGAGTCAACACCCAAAATATTCAACAGAAACGACACAACATCCATTTCGAATATGTAGAGAATCTTCTTACTACAGAAATAATAAAATTCACATGTAATAGAATCATAAACAGCTGATGTTGGAAGTTGTGTAACTTTCTCTGATATGATTATGAGCGGTAAATTGTGCTCGAAACGTCATCCAGTTAGCTTATGCACGAATTCCTCTTCATGATCGATAGGTTGAGGAGGCAACTTTGTGAATAATGAAACTATATTCAACAACGCCATGAACATCTTAGAAACATCAACATAATTCAGGTTTTTCAGCAAAATAAAAGCTTTCTTTAACAGTATCTACAGTCAATTGTTAACGAATGGGTTCGAATGGACAACTTTGTGTTGTGGTGAGTTAACCATATATAGGATAGGAAAGAGTGGGATACCTGGTTTCTGTTGCCATTGTTGTCCACGCTCTTTTCAAACTTATCTTACAGTTATTTCATTTGGTAATTTGCCTGTTTGTGGCTAGCAGAAGAATCTAAGATGCGCTTTCCGTCCCGTCTGGGACTCGTCAGCTGGATGTACCTGCACCCCAGTCAGTGACCTTGTTCCCACTGAGACTCGAATCTCACATCCATCGCTTCAAACACCGAGGCGTTATCCACTATGCCAAGGAGGCACGATTGCCAGCTGTAGTTGTACAATAGGTATTAGGTATTCCTATTTATTGATATATTTGCAGTGCTCCGTAGTTTTTATTGGATCGAATTCTTCGGCCTCTATTTGTGTAAGTTAAACCCGCTGTGACTTACACAAATACAATCTATCTCTCATGTCAACCTTTTACTCAGCGTCCAATATTTGGCATACTATACGATCAAATCTTAATCCTAGTTTATATAAATTTATACATAGTTGATGGTTAGCTATTTTTGGACCCGCAACTCAGTAGTTTACACAGATGACTACCAAGCAGTGGGGGGTTATGGGTTCGAGCCCAGTTCCACCTATCAGGTAGTATCACTAGCCCTCAATACAATAGGTATAGTTCATTGCCTACTGCATAAATATGCACAAGGTAGCTGAGTGTATTTCAAATTCATTTATCGTTTCAATTTCCTAAATAATTTACTATCTAATAAAAGTGATTATCCACTAGATCATGTATCATGTTTAGTTAAGCAAAAAATGCTATTGGAACATAATAATCATCTAAAGTGATAATGTAAAATTCACAAGATAACAAAATTCAGAGAACAGAAACCAAGTGATATCCTCAACTTGAACTATACATAAATCTATATTAAACTATCCAATTTTGGCAATGAATAAACGTTGATATACATATATATATATATATATATATATATATATATATATATATATATATATATATATATATTAGTCTAAAAATCGAAGAACCACTTTTTTTTACTTGACTGAAATAATGCTCACTTCTGATAATGAGTTAATTTTTCATCTTATTCAACCCTCCCACTTTATACTCTTCCAGTTTGTTGTTTCTCACACACGTGAGTACACAAGGATTAACTAACAGTGGTAATAATAATAATAATAATAAAGACAATTTCAAAACTTCCTGAGTGTCGTGGATAAAAGCAAGAACATTACAGCTATAGAAACGAATATACACACACACACACACACAAACCCAACGAACACACCATTGAGCCAACCTAAATGTAATAAAAATTTATGAGAAAGTAATGCAGTGACAGAAAGAATTCAAGAAATGAGTTCAATGTCATCATCATCACCAGCATCTATGATCAACAAGTCAATATCTTTCGCTTTTCTGTTTAGTTTAACAACTGAAATGTATAGATACACAAAAATCAACCAAATACTTACAGTGAATAAATAAATACACGTGTATATGCATAATATAAATGAAAATTCTCTGTAATGGTGGAGAATATTTGTAGCTCAGATGGATGGTCTCGGTTGTATTGTGCTCTCTGAGCTAGATTGTTAAGTGGTGGAGCTTTCATCGTCTTTTTAGACGACATCATCATCATCATCACTAACTTCAATATGAAGTGAGCTTTCAATATCTTTCCATGAGTGAGTGATTTAGTAGCTTGCCCTGACAAACTGGTTTCTTATTGGTTGATTCCTTTGATAGTTGTGTCATCAACTGTGCAGATTTTCTTGTTGCTTGTTCATCTGATTGACCTCTCACCTTTCTGTTGTTTATCATTTTGCTCTTTCATTGATAGATTGGGTATATGTCTACACATCTATTGAATGCCAAGCTTCCAGGAATTCTCTGATGATATTCTTTGTGTTTCCTCTCTCCCTCCAAGATTTCTACATTGTCAAAACTGAATTCATCTTCATAGTTGTTATTCACGTGCATTGAAATGAGTGATGAAAAGTAATGACATTTAATAACCAATTGGTGTTCATATAAGTAACGAAGATGTCATCTAGCAAGACGATGAAAGCCCTACGATTAAACAGTCCAGTCCACAATACAACGAATACCGTCCACCTGAGCTACAAATATTCTCCACCATTTCGGAGAATTTCCAATTATATAACCCATATACATGTATATTTATTTACTCACTATCAGTTAACTGACTGATTCACTGATAGAATCAACGTAGAACCTTATACAGGAACGCTATTAGCTCAAGTTGTCACACTTCACAGAAATACACAAACAACACGTGGATACAAAACCAGTAATATAAAAACAGATAAGGTTGTATGAGGAAATAAACAATAAGAAGATAAAGCCTAATATGAATATTCAAGCTGAAGAAGATGTCAAGGATTGATTGAATACATCTGTGCCATTGTGATCGATTTTCAGTCAAGTCACCAAGTCACCTCAACCACTGATAACTTTCTTTTTTCCGGCGACTAGAACACATCTGAAGCCAACAGTCAAGGATTTCATTGACTCTCTTCATGTCATAGTGTCAAGATCTACAGCCAAAAAACTAACAAGTTGACAGAAGAGGTGAGGCAGGTCAGCGAAAATGGGACTTCAAGTGAATGTAGAGAAGACAGAGGTGATGATGATGATGCCCAACCAATGCCACCACCACCAACAACAAGAAGTTGCAATCACCATGAAGGGGAGAAACTTAAAGGAAGTAGCCTGTTTCACCTATCCAGGTAGGGCAGAGTCTTTTCAACTACGGGTGGCAGTACGGGCACAGACGAGGACGTCAAAGCCAGACAGGATCGGAAAGACAGTAACACAAACCTTCCTTCATTAATCTGAAGTGACCAGTGTGGAGATCTACTGCACTGCACTTCACTCAGCATAAAGCGTGAACAATATCCGGATTTTCAAGACTAATTCAGTCAAGTGTGTCAGTGAGTGATTCCATGTGATGGTTGAGAGAGGTGGTGTGTTGCGAAAAGCATTTCCAACAAACTACAGATATTGATGAACAACTGCCCCCTACGCTGACTCATTACTCAAGATCAGATTAGTATAATAACAAGAATAAGAAAGAAGAGAACTGAGTGTGGTTGGCAACGAACCAATCAAGAAGCTATCTGTGAACAAATATGTAGTGGAAGGAAGTGGAGATGGATTGGACTGGGCATGCACTGAGAGGGTCGATTGGGGACATGATGCGCCCGACCAGCCAGTCCGTCGAGTGGAACGCAGATGGGAAACGGTGAGTTGGGTGTCCGAGGTAAGGGTGATATGGAGGAGATGTTGTGAGGAAGAAATGAGAGGTTGTGGGCAGTTGTGGAGTCGGGTTGAAAAGACTGCAGGAAACAGAGTGGAATGGGGGTGTGCTACTGAAGCTGTATGTTCCAGTAGGAACTCAAGGGACAAATAGTAATAATTATACTGATTGCAAAATCTGACAAAGGCAACTCGAAAGTAGTTATAGGTAAGATGAATTCCTTGAAAAACGTCAATCACCATATTGAAACAGATCCATATGAGGAAATGAAAAAAACCTGTAGGTGCAGTTATGAATAAGTCTAAAATATCTACAACCGAACTAATACGCTGAATGAAGCTATTCATGAATAAGAATAAGACATATATCAGCGAAGATATATGTCTTTTCAACGACCGTCGTTGAAAGGAAATAGATCTTCACTGATACATGTCTTGTTTAACTTAATGTCTAAAACTGCTAATCCTAGTAGAATGTATGGTACCATTAAGTTTCATAAAACAGGTCATTCTATCAGGCAAATAGTTAATTTTGGTAACACACCTATAGCAACTCGGAGTTTTAAGACTCTCTGAGCATTATTATTATTATTATTATTATTATTATTATTATTATTATTATTATTATTATTAGTCCTTTGGGTTCCTAGTGGAACATAGGGCTTCAGTAGCACGTCTCCAGTGACCTCTGTTCTCTGAGATCCTTTGAACCTGGTTCCACGACAGCCCACAAACTCTCATTTCCTCCTCGCACGACCTCCTCCATGTCACCCTCGGCACCGACGTCCAACTCGTCGCTTCCCATGGGGATTCCACTCGAGCGACTGGCGTGTGATGTCCTCAGTCGGCCTTCTCAGTGCATGGCCAATCCATCTCCACTTCCTCCTGCATATTTGTTGAGTGATAGGTTCTTGCTTCGTTGGTTCGTTCCCAGAGTTCCTTGTTGCCTATTGTTTCTGGCAATCCATCTGATCTTCAGTATCGAGCTAGCGTAAGCAGTTATTGATGAATGTCTGTTGTTTATTGGAAATCCCTTTCGTGACGCGCCAAGTCTCTGAGCCATACAAGAGCACTGACTTGACGTTGGTGTTGAAAATCCGTATCTTGTTCCGCATGCTGAGTGCAGAAGATCTCCACACTGGTTTCAGGCTAATGAACGCCTGTCTTGCTTTTCCGATTCTGACTGACTTTGACGTCCTCGTCCGTCCCGCCTGTAGTTGAAACAGTGCTTCCTAGATAAGTGAAGGAGGTTACTTCCTTTAAGTTTCTCCCGTTGATGGTGATTGGAGTTTGTTGTTGTTGTTGTTGATGGTGGTGGTGCGGTATCTTCATCACTTCTGTCTTCTCTATATTCACCTGAAGTCCCGTCTTCGCTGCCTCTTCTATCAACTTGTTAGTTTTTGCCTGCAGATCTTCAAGTTTATGTGACATTAGGCACAAGTCATCGGCGAAATCCAAGTCTTCTAGGTTCTTTTCCGCAGTCCAGCCAGCGTATCCCCCTCTTCTCGCTCCCTACTGTTTGCTGCATGATCCAGTCCACCACAATAAGGAATATCATGGGGGATAGTAGGCAACCTTGTTTCACTCCTGTCTTCACTTCAAAAGCATCACTGAGCTTCTGAGCATTATATATATAGGGAAGATAGTTTAGATAAACCCATGAGGAAGTTATTTCACACCATGAAATCAATATTTGCAATAATACATTAATAGGGATTTTTGTAATATCTTAGTTACAAAAATTCACAAGAAATAAGCAAAGAAGAAGAAAAGTGAATGAACTTTTTACGTTTGTTTATAATTTGAAGAAGAAGAAGAAGAAGAGAGCACGAAAATCAAATGGAACCGACAATTTTTGTTTACTTTTATTTCCAACATTTATGTCCATAAATTAGTGAATTATTTTAATTATTTATTTAATGTTTATATATATATATATAAGCAGGAGAAATGAGTTACCCATTAAAAAGGGAAGGATAATAAAAAATAATCACTAAACTATTACTACAATTTAAATGAATGAAAGATGAAGTGTACAAAGTTTATATCCTATTTTATAGCTTCCAGTCAGAGAATATTGATTACTTATAATAAAATTGTAAGTAGTATCCTTGATGTTTTGCTAGTCACAATGAGAAAAAAAAAGAACAATGAAATGAACTCATAGTCACCATGTTCTATTCATGCAGTAAGCGATGAGCCACACCTATTGTATGAGGGTTAGTGATACTACCTGACTGTTCAAGCCTTTGTAGGTGGGGCAAGGTTAGGACCCATGACCCACTGGTTGATAGTCGCTTTCACAAAGTTTGATTTGAATACACGCACGCACACACATACATACATTTCGAATAACGTTTGATAGTAAATATGGATGGTGGAGGTTAGTAGTGGAATCTAAAGTATGTCTTCTGGTCTATTTACCACCAAACCATTTAGTTGAAACAAATCGATAGTGGGAAATTGCAAGCGATGATATTCTCACCTTGTGTGTGAAAGGGATAGACGTTTACCTAGAAGGAAGACTACTAATCACTGGAATCTGAGAAGATATGCATCATAACTCTGCTAAAGAATGAAATGCGCATCCTGGATTCCATTACGTTCCAACTGTCATAAGCATCGAAGTGACCTTATTAACACAATTAAGGCGTTCGCAGAGAACGACCGAATCAGTCAACATAAACAACCAGCAGGAAATTATAGAATATAATATCCAATCGCATTCAAAGCCTGATTCAATCAATCTGGAATAAACTAGCAGGATCCTTATTCCTTTTGACAGATAAGGCTACAGACCAATCACTCCATAGCATGGATTGGTTTCTTCGGTGATTACCTTTTCCCCCTCTAATATACCTCATATATTTTGAATACCTCCTTCTACTATAACAATTAACATGTATTTCAAACAGTTGAGATTTGTAATGTCGTAACATCTAGATGACGAGTCCTAAATAGGACGAAACGTGCGTCCTGGATTCCACTATCATTCCATCATTAATATATACTTGGGATTTTTCATCTACAGTAACAATTTTCTGTATGAAAAACGTTCAAGAATACACTAACTAGTAACTGGAGTGCAATCAACTGTCAGGAATCTTCAACCCCTTAAAAACTAACCTATGCATACAGTTTCATTGTAAAATTTAAACCTTATTTCTGCGCTTTTCTTGCCCAACGTAATGGTATTTATTTTTACAGCGGTTCAATATAATAAATCCTGATTGGCTCGTTTTTTAATTTCAGGATGCTCTTCTAATTTTCCCATTCAAGGTTACAATCGCTACAGTGCATTTGAAGTCAATATACTTTCTTGCTTTGAAGTGAAAATAGGAAGCAGTAACATAAGATTGCCCACTATCATCAACGATGATCTTTCTAATTGTGGTCAACTGGACTGGATCATGCAACAAACTGTGACGAGCGAGAAGAGGGGCATATGTTGGCTGGAACAATAAGATTTGGGTTTCACTGATG